>CM022701.1:50636325-51228825 GCA_012295165.1 Asparagus setaceus
TAGCCACTCATTATCTTTTCCCTTTAGCAGTAGATCCCTGATCATCTGACTCATGTGAATTCACTCAACACGACCTCCTTCTTCTCTTATTCCTTAATGAAGTGGTACCTAATTTGGATATGATTCGATTTCCAAAATTAATTTGGGCCTTTTGAATAACCAACAGTCAGCATGCTATCACAATAGAGAACCACACCATTCTCTGCATATCGAGCTACCAAATTCTCTGAGAATCTGCCCAACGAGACTACCTCCAGTGCTCTCGTGTATATCGCCGCATTTTCTGTTCCAAGTGGAAACACCTATATACTACTGCTTCTTACTACTCCATGAAATGACCCTGCCAATCAATAATAAAATACAACCGTAGTTTACACTTGATCATCCGGATCACCGACCAAATAACATCTAAATATATCTATAGGCGAATGTCCATTCTACTAAAGCACGCTGCATCAATACAGTCTCAATCAAATACTCAGGATTCTCTTGATTCATCTCAGTGAGTCATACTAGGATTGGACCGATGCCTACTCATCAATGTTATTGCAAAGGATGTGCTGGGTCTTGTACACATATATGACTACCGACTATACTCCTATAAGAGATAATCAACATTCATTTCTTCTCTGCTTTAGTGTTGGGATATTGCTCTAAATTTAGAGTATGACTCTTAGCTATTGGAGTTCTAATGGTCTCTTTTGCTACATCCAGCCAGATATATGTCATCAATCATGCGATGATGAGATCCCAAACTCTTACTAGCTTGGTCTAGACAAGCACAATTGTCTTCATTAATTATTATAAAATAGCCCAATATGGTCTAATATTACCAAATAAATACTACACACTGGAACAACATTTCAAGCCACAGTTAGAGCTCTTTAACTTGGGCACATGTGCTCAACTCCCTTGATTATGAAACACATAAGTTAATGCACATAGATCTCCTATTCCAGTTCTCCTAAAAGCTTTCTCGAAGTCCATTGGACTCCTTTAAGATCAATATGTGCTACAAGAGTCATTTTTATGCAAACAGAGTCATTACTCGCCATCGAGAGAATACATCATCAAATGAATATCGCATGCACTCCAAGTTCTATTACCGCATAATGAACTTATTCACCATTCCACTCGATATGCTTGGGATCTCCGAGAAGCCCGCACCCCATGCACCAAGTCGACCCTAGTCCGCTAATAGTAAATAGGCAAAGTAGACGGGGTTTTCACTTCAGCCTTTTCAATACATAAGTACATGGTAATCTCATCCCGACATAGTCGTGGCAACCAATAGAGCCCCATCGCCGCCATACTCAAGAAAGCAATAATGGTGTTCTTGCTCCAAGCCAAATGATATTCGCACTCGATCTTAGCTTCGTAACTATCACTCTCAAGGATATCTTGTGTTATAAGAGCTCCTACCTATTGATGTAACTTTCTAATGGTGCACCCAATACCCTTTGGATACCTAGTACACATCATATATAAATATACTCCATGCCGAAATAATCAGGCAATAGTAAGATATTAGCAATCTCATGTATGTATATAGATGAGAAAATGGCAATAAAATCAAACATTAATGCCTTATAAAACTGTCATCCATAATATGCTAAGTGTTTGACGTGTTAACCAAAAATAAAAGATCGTCAATAAAGATGTAGCCTATAAGGCTCATGTGTGCTACATTTAGCCACTCATTATCTTTTCCCTTTAGCAGTAGATCCCTGATCATCTGACTCATGTGAATTCACTCAACACGACCTCCTTCTTCTCTTATTCCTTAATGAAGTGGTACCTAATTTGGATATGATTCGATTTCCAAAATTAATTTGGGCCTTTTGAATAACCAACAGTCAGCATGCTATCACAATAGAGAACCACACCATTCTCTGCATATCGAGCTACAGCCAAATTCTCTGAGAATCTGCCCAACGAGACTACCTCCAGTGCTCTCGTGTATATCGCCGCATTTTCTGTTCCAAGTGGAAACACCTATATACTACTGCTTCTTACTACTCCATGAAATGACCCTGCCAATCAATAATAAAATACAACCAGAAGCCGACACTTGATCATCCAGATCACCAGCCCAGTCAACATCTAAATATATCTATAGGCGAATGTCCATTCTACTAAAGCACGCTGCATCAATACAGTCTCAATCAAATACTCAGGATTCTCTTGATTCATCTCAGTGAGTCATACTAGGATTGGACCGATGCCTACTCATCAATGTTATTGCAAAGGATGTGCTGGGTCTTGTACACATATATGACTACCGACTATACTCCTATAAGAGATAATCAACATTCATTTCTTCTCTGCTTTAGTGTTGGGATATTGCTCTAAATTTAGAGTATGACTCTTAGCTATTGGAGTTCTAATGGTCTCTTTTGCTACATCCAAATGATATATGTCATCAATCATGCGATGATGAGATCCCAAACTCTTACTAGCTTGGTCTAGACAAGCACAATTGTCTTCATTAATTATTATAAAATAGCCCAATATGGTCTAATATTACCAAATAAATACTACACACTGGAACAACATTTCAAGCCACAGTTAGAGCTCTTTAACTTGGGCACATGTGCTCAACTCCCTTGATTATGAAACACATAAGTTAATGCACATAGATCTCCTATTCCAGTTCTCCTAAAAGCTTTCTCGAAGTCCATTGGACTCCTTTAAGATCAATATGTGCTACAAGAGTCATTTTTTATGCAAACAGAGTCATTACTCGCCACTGGAGAGAATACATCTTCATAGTTCACCCTACAACTTTGGGTGCACCTTTTTGCCGCCATGCATGACCTGCCCCACTTGATTATCTCATATTGCTTGACCTTAAAAACTCATTTGCTCTCAATGGTCTTGTATTCAACTGGAAGATCCACAAAGTCCCTGACTTGATTCTTCCTCATAAATTCAAGCTATCCATCCATTGCTACTTTCTACTCTTTCACAAGCAGACTTAGAAATAGTATCCTCACATCACTTGGGTTCTACAAACAACATGCGTAATCGCCATGAATATTTCTCCATCAATCTCAGATTATCGCCTAGATACTAGTCCATAGGATTACCCTCGAAGTCCGTTGAGATTCCATATATGACTCCAAGTCATGTAAAAGTATCTCGCTCCTATTATCTCTAGCTAGTAGAGGGATCATCCTCTTCCATCACTGGCTCTATGATACCCCTTGGCTTCAGATGAAACCAAATCTTGACATATTTCTTCTTTGTGCAAGAAATCCTTCCCGAGGAGCTTAACATCTCACAACTCTCTCACCACATATAAACACATCCCACATAGTGTCTAGAATAGTGTATGGAAATACACTTCTCCCTCAGATGGTCCAACTTCTCATACCAATGAGAAGCAATGTGTTTGTGTATGAGTAACGCACTCCACATGGAGTAGCGATCCAACATTGGCCCTTGATTATGAAACACATAAGTTAATGCACATAGATCTCCTATTCCAGCTCCTAAAAGCTTTCTCGAAGTCCATTGGACTCCTTTAAGATCAATATGTGCTACAAGAGTCATTTTTTATGCAAACAGAGTCATTACTCGCCACTGGAGAGAATACATCTTCATAGTTCACCCTACAACTTTGGGTGCACCTTTTTGCCGCCATGCATGACCTGCCCCACTTGATTATCTCATATTGCTTGACCTTAAAAACTCATTTGCTCTCAATGGTCTTGTATTCAACTGGAAGATCCACAAAGTCCCTGACTTGATTCTTCCTCATAAATTCAAGCTATCCATCCATTGCTACTTTCTACTCTTTCGCTGCAGACTTAGAAATAGTATCCTCACATCACTTGGGTTCTACAAACAACATGCGGTACTGCCATGAATATTTCTCCATCAATCTCAGATTATCGTCTAGATACTAGTCCATAGGATTACCCTCGAGTCTGTTGAGATTCCATATATGACTCCAAGTCATGTAAAAGTATCTCGCTCCTATTATCTCTAGCTAGTAGAGGGATCATCCTCTTCCATCACTGGCTCTATGATACCCCTTGGCTTCGTATGAAACCAAATCTTGACATATTTCTTCTTTGTGCAAGAAATCCTTCCCGAGGAGCTTAACATCTCACAACTCTCTCAGTCACATATAAACACATCCCACATAGTGTCTAGAATAGTGTATGGAAATACACTTCTCCCCTGTATGGTCCAACTTCTCATACCAATGAGAAGCAATGTGTTTGTGTATGAGTAACGCACCCACATGGAGTAGCGATCCAACATTGGCCCTTGACTATCCATAACTGATAGTGCGTAACTGTAATAATCTAAAAAGTACATGATTCATAACTTATGTTAGTATCAATAGCGTACAAAACCAAATGGTTAGTCCGAACCACATCTAACATGGTAATATTCCTTAGTTCTGCAATACTATTTTATTGCAAAATATAGGTTATTTATCAGCTATTTGACTTTTCTCTTTCCTTGACACAATTTTCTGAACTGGCCAGGTAGCAAGTCTATCGTAATTAGAACACAAAGCTCTAATACTTTTGCTTAATTGATTATCCACCTTGCTACTTCAGTGCTTAAAACAAATCTAAGCCCCAACTAGGCGCGAATCAAATATACATCACTGCAAATAGAGTAATAGCCTATAAACATGAGGAATTAAGGTGCTCCATTTTATACCTTCATAAATATTAATTTGCATATATCAGAGTGTACTAATTACAATGAAGGTACTCTTGATCTTACCAAAAGACTTCTTATTGATTTTACCAATGAGACCATACTCGTAGGTGGACATATATATCTTGGTACATACATCTATGAGGTCACCCCTGGTGAGTTTGCATGTATCCTCCAATAGGACCTAGTCTATAATACCATAAATTAGATCCAATCTTAATTCACGATACAAAATAGAGTAGAAGATAAACCCGGTTATCTAATAATGAGTCACATTCTAAAATCAACTAAGCGATTAGCTTGACGTCCTATGCAAAGCAGAGAATCCTAGAAGTAAATATATGTAAGCCACTCACATATGGGAAACTAACATGAATCCCACAAGCCTAACTACCGAGAGACAATTCCTCAACTATGGTGGGAGTGTTACAAGATCTATTTATTTCCTGAACCTAGAGAACAGCTTTATGCATCGGTGCCCTGCACCATTACATATTCTTCATCTAGATCTTTCTACTCCCATTAGGAATCTTCTAGAACGCTATGAACTAGTTTTTGCCATGCAGATGTAGTCAATGAGCAAAGAGTTTTCTCAATTGTGCGCCCTCATGCGCAAAATGATCGGCTTGTCAACAGGCTAAATAATTGATCTTGCTCTTTTTTATTGATATTTGCACCTTTTAATTGACTTCTTTTATTTTAGAGTTTATTTAGAAAATCTCCCAGCATACCCACTGCTACTAGTCTCTTATCCTTGTGCCTCAGGTATTCAATTACCAAGCCGAAGTAGACATATTGGCCTAGAACACACCGTAGTGTTTAGACTCCAACTTCAGTTTTATCTGCACATCCCCAGATGTTGTCGCATTCAGTGACATGCAATAAAAGTAATAAATATATTCTTAGGAATTATGTAAAGTCCTGATAACCGCCCGAATATGTCGCTCATAGCTCGACATAGTTCTAGATATCTCATGATCCCTAATCAGAAGGGTTTTCATTCAAAGGTGAATTCAATGTTCTGCCCAGCAAACATATCGTTTGAATCCAACTTAGAAATAAACACAGATCCTCATCGAAGAGACCTATTCGAATCTCATATTGAGAACATCCTAGAAGCTCTTTACATTCGGATAATCTTTATACTCCTCGATAAGATTGCTCATTGTTACAGTGCACCTGGTGAACCGCTTACATGATCGTTCTACTTCCAGATATTGTACTAACCGACCTTAGATCTTTAAGTTTGAGTTGAACATTGTTCTGACTCGGACATTATCGCCTCAATACTCACCAAAATCTCCTACTCTCGAGAGAAAATAATCTTCCGATAGAAGTATCTACAACTGATACGTTAAGGTTGTTGGCATTTTTATATGGAGTATTGTTCTTCTCTGAAGAGCATTCCATCTCTTTAAGCCTTTTATTCTAATAAACAAATTACATTCCAAAGAAAGAGAAGAAAACCTAAGATCCGAACCATAATCCTTTTGAGTATAATTTTAAAACTGTTATAAAATTTTTTAAAATGGAATATAAGATTTCTTTGAGATAGACTAAATTGGGTAGTTAAATCATAATACCGTCTCTACCCGAAATCTCCCACTTAAAATTAATTATTTATATTTTTAGTATGCGTCTATGACAAACATAAACAAGGTATTTCACAATTTTTTAACTATCCTATTTTTCTTGTCAATTTTATAAGGATTTTTCGCTTCTCGTGAAATGGTATAGCCCAAGCACTCCCACTAGAACAGACTACACATCACAAGCCTCCAAGACTTATTAGAATTTTATAAATCAATTTTGATATTTAAAATAATTTTTCTAAACTTTCAAAGTTTAAAACTTATTTTTAGTAAAAATCCATAAACCGTTAATTTAAACTTAGTGGGCCCCACTTCAAAAATTTCTAAAATTTTGAAAAATTGTCAAAATTTTGAAAATTACAAAAATAATATTTTGGATTTTTCACAAATTTTAGAAATTTTTATCATTTTCTAATTAATTTTAGAATTTTCTAAAATTAATAATAATAATAATTTCTAAAAATTTTAAAATACGCTTTGTAGAAAATAATAGTTTTCTTTAAAATATATCTAGAATTTCTAGATTTTAAATTATTTTCTAAATTAAAAATGATTTTTAGA
The DNA here is from genome assembly GCA_012295165.1 of Asparagus setaceus. Taxonomy (NCBI): domain Eukaryota; kingdom Viridiplantae; phylum Streptophyta; class Magnoliopsida; order Asparagales; family Asparagaceae; genus Asparagus; species Asparagus setaceus. The sequence goes on from CM022701.1 coordinate 50,643,162, forward strand.
AAAATTTAAGTTTGTTTTTTTAAAATATATCTAGAATTTCCGATTTTAAATCACTTTTAAATTAAAAATGATTGTTTAGAAAAAAAAATTAAAAACTTAATTACAAATTTGCCCTAGGATTTCAAAACCCTAGGGGACTAATACATTAAGAGGCGGCAGCTGTGGCCCTGCTCATTGCCGCTAGGGGCGCCCCGTGGGCCCACCTCGCCCATCCCGCCCCCTCTGTTTTTTATAGCAGCGAACACCGTTGGCATTTTTTGCCGTCGACGTGGAGGGGAGGGCGAAGACTGGCTCTTAGAGCCGCGGCATCCTCTAGCCATCTTAGAGCTACATCATCCTCTGGCCATCCCTGGCCGTGCCGGCTGCGCCGCAAGCGTGGGTAGTGGCGGTGGCTAGGGTTTGGTTGGATATTTTTTTTTTTTTTGAAACAAAAAAATAATGATTTAAAAAAAAGATCTTCTGATAACTCCTTGATTAACCAAAAATTAATAAATCACTGATTTATTAAAAAAAATAGCACAATAATTTCATAGAAATCTCACATCCTGAATATAAAAGATTGGATCTTTAATACCAAAAATTGACTTTTTAATGAAAATTAAATCTTTTCATAATAAAAATCCTATCTTTCTGTTCCATGGCCAGAAATACCATCAAGAAACTGACAAATGATCCTAGATCTTACTTTGATACCAATGTAAGATCCGAATAACTACATGCAGGTAATAGTGTTGATCTACCACATAAACAATGCACAACGGTAAATAAAGAAGCCCTAGAATGCATCTAGAAACGTAAATAACAAGTTTAGGTTTACCAAACGGATCGTTTCCGGAAGGATCGCCATGTCCATCTTGATCAATGGCCAGAGGGAGACCACACCATGCAACCGGCAAGAAGCCCCCGCACATCACCCCACGACTATCACATAAAGCACGAACTTGAATAGAAAAGGAGATAACGCCTACTGTGTGTGTATATATATATATATATATATATATATATATATATATATATATATATATATATATATATGAGGAATATGGAGAAACTTGGTACCAAGTTCCTTAAAGGAACTTGGTAGTGAGGTGGACAAATCCGGTCCACACCTCAAGGGGAGAAATAGAGAGGAGAGAGAAAGATTTTTTTAAAAGCTAGACTTGTGGACCAAATTTGTCCACATCACTACCAAGTTCCTTTAAGGAACTTGGTACCAAGTTTTTCCATTTTTGTATATATATATATATATATATATATATATATATATATATATATATATAGCAAGGCTCTATGAACTTAAGTTCATAATGAATAGTGGTGCACCAACTTTTTATCCATTGATGTTGCCTTTAAATTTGTGCCATCAAGAGATACACAAATCTCAAAATGGGCTTCATATCTTCATGGATCCCAATGCAATATCAATGGATAGAAAAGTTGGTGTATGACTATTCCATATAAACTTAAGTTTATAGAGATTTATATATATATATATATATATATATATATATATATATATATATATATATATATATATATATATATATATATATATATATATATATATGAGGAATATGGAGAAACTTGGTACCAAGTTCCTTAAAGGAACTTGGTAGTGAGGTGGACAAATCCGGTCCACACCTCAAGGGAGAAATAGAGAGAGAGAAAGATTTTTTAAAAGCTAGACTTGTGGACCAAATTTGTCCACATCACTACCAAATTCCTTTAAGGAACTTGGTACCAAGTTTTTCCATTTTGTCTATATATATATATATATATATATATATATATATATATATATATATATATATATATATATATATATATATATATATATATAGAGTAAATCTCCTATAAACTTAAGTTTATAGGAATAGATACACCAACTTTTTTATCCATTGATGTTGCCTTTAAATTTGTGCCATCAAGAGATACACAAATCTCAAAATGGGCTTCATATCTTTCATGGATCCCAATGCAATATCAATGGATAGAAAAGTTGGTGTATGACTATTCCATATAAACTTAAGTTTATAGAGATTTATATATATATATATATATATATATATATATATATATATATATATATATATATATATATATATATATATATATATATATATATAGAGTAAATCTCCTATAAACTTAAGTTTATAGGAATAGATACACCAACTTTTTTATCCATTGATGTTGCCTTTAAATTTGTGCCATCAAGAGATACACAAATCTCAAAATGGGCTTCATATCTTTCATGGATCCCAATGCAATATCAATGGATAGAAAAGTTGGTGTATGACTATTCCATATAAACTTAAGTTTATAGAGATTTATATATATATATATATATATATATATATATATATATATATATATATATATATATATATATATATATATATATATATATATATATATATATATATATATATATAGAGTAAATCTCCTATAAACTTAAGTTTATAGGAATAGATACACCAACTTTTTATCCATTGATGTTGCCTTTAAATTTGTGCCATCAAGAGATACACAAATCTCAAAATGGGCTTCATATCTTCATGGATCCCAATGCAATATCAATGGATAGAAAAGTTGGTGTATGACTATTCCATATAAACTTAAGTTTATAGAGATTTATATATATATATATATATATATATATATATATATATATATATATATATATATATATATATATATATATATATATATATATATATATATATATATATATATATATATATATAGAGTAAATCTCCTATAAACTTAAGTTTATAGGAATAGATACACCAACTTTTTTATCCATTGATGTTGCCTTTAAATTTGTGCCATCAAGAGATACACAAATCTCAAAATGGGCTTCATATCTTTCATGGATCCCAATGCAATATCAATGGATAGAAAAGTTGGTGTATGACTATTCCATATAAACTTAAGTTTATAGAGATTTATATATATATATATATATATATATATATATATATATATATATATATATATATATATATATATATATATATATAGAGTAAATCTCCTATAAACTTAAGTTTATAGGAATAGATACACCAACTTTTTTATCCATTGATGTTGCCTTTAAATTTGTGCCATCAAGAGATACACAAATCTCAAAATGGGCTTCATATCTTCATGGATCCCAATGCAATATCAATGGATAGAAAAGTTGGTGTATGACTATTCCATATAAACTTAAGTTTATAGAGATTTATATATATATATATATATATATATATATATATATATATATATATATATATATATATATATAAAAAGAAAACTAACCTAACTTAATTAGCGGTTAATTGACTTGGGCCCATTACGATCAGCCAACTCAATTGGGCAGACCCACTAAGACAACATGACTCAATTCTAACATGACAAAAATTCCTAATAAAATAGGACTTCTATTTATGATATAACTCTAACAAGGTCAAAACACAATGAAAATTACAAAGGATGAATGCTTATTCTTACTTTGGTCCTAATAATTTACCATTTTATACCTTTTTTTAAGGGTTTCTGAGATATTGGTCCACTAAATCTTATCTATTTGGATACAAGCCCCCCAAATCCCCCAAATCACCACATTTGGTATAAGTACGCATAATCTCATATATTTGCATTCAGGTCCCCTTAATCTCATAAAAGCTTATTCTTACTTTGGTCCTAATAATTTTAAGGGTTTCTGAGATATTGGTCCACTAAATCTTATCTGTTTGGATACAAGCCCCCAAATCACCACATTTGGATATAAGTACGATAATCTCAGATATTTGGATACAGGCCCCTTAATCTCATGTATTTTGGATACAAGACCAAGAAATTATCATATTTGGATACAGGCCCCTTAATCTCATAAAAGCTTATTCTTACTTTGGTCCTAATAATTTTAAGGGTTTCTGAGATATTGGTCCACTAAATCTTATCTATTTGGATACAAGCCCCCAAATCACCACATTTGGATATAAGTACGATAATCTCAGATATTTGGATACAGGCCCCTTAATCTCATAAAAGCTTATTCTTACTTTGGTCCTAATAATTTTAAGGGTTTCTGAGATATTGGTCCACTAAATCTTATCTGTTTGGATACAAGCCCCCAAATCACCACATTTGGATATAAGTACGATAATCTCAGATATTTGGATACAGGCCCCTTAATCTCATAAAAGCTTATTCTTACTTTGGTCCTAATAATTTTAAGGGTTTCTGAGATATTGGTCCACTAAATCTTATCTATTTGGATACAAGCCCCCAAATCACCACATTTGGATATAAGTACGATAATCTCAGATATTTGGATACAGGCCCCTTAATCTCATAAAAGCTTATTCTTACTTTGGTCCTAATAATTTACCATTTTATACCTTTTTAAGGGTTTCTGAGATATTGGTCCACTAAATCTTATCTATTTGGATACAAGCCCCCCAAATCCCCCAAATCACCACATTTGGTATAAGTACGCATAATCTCATATATTTGCATTCAGGTCCCCTTAATCTCATAAAAGCTTATTCTTACTTTGGTCCTAATAATTTTAAGGGTTTCTGAGATATTGGTCCACTAAATCTTATCTGTTTGGATACAAGCCCCCCCAAATCACCACATTTGGATATAAGTACGCATAATCTCGTATATTTGGATACAGGCCCCCTTAATCTCATGTATTTTGGATACAAGACCCGCAAATTATCATATTTGGATACATGTCACCCAAAACTATTAAGTTCTTTGAAACAAGTCCCCATGATTAATTATTATCCACTTAATGCAACTTAATTAACGGGATTGTTATTTTTTTTTTTTTCATTTTTCTCCTTGTTTTCAACCTACCCTCTTGCATCGTCAAAAATTAAGCCAATGTATCCTTTGAACCCATTGGATACCAACTCTATCTTGGTAAACTTTCTTAAATCTTAGAGTTAATTTCTAACAACTTGTTTGTTTAGTTGGGTTAAGTGGGTGGGAATTAAACATGGGTACTTGTTTCAAACAACTTAATAGTTTTGAAGGGCTTGTATCCAAATATGATGATTTAGGATTATATCCAAATAGATGAGATTAGGGGGGCTCGTATCCAAATATGGTGATTTGGGGGGACTGGTATCCAAATAGATGAGATATGGGGAACCAATATCTTAAAAACTATTTTTTTATAACTCCTCCTAGAATTGAACCCAAGACTGTGGGAGCTATATTAGAACTTTCCAACCGTCCGGGTCACCCGCAAAGGGTCACTTTTTAACTTTGATACCCAAAATTATAGTTTATTATTTTCATATCCCAAAGCAGTTTTAACATTTTAGCACCTTATGGTTTCAGTCTCATTTTCATAGTAATACCCGATCAATTTGTTTTTGTTAGATTTTTTTTTGTTAAACTCATATACATGCTTAGCACGTGATATCACGTCAATTACAACTGGAAACATTTGCCTGTTTGGATCCCTTGCAATGGATAAAAATGGACAAAATGAAATGTAAATTTAATAGAAAATCTAATGAAATTTGGGCTGGAAAATAAAGTGAAATGAAATTGAAATTATGGGATATCAAAGTGTTAAAATTAGTTTGAGATATCAAAGTGAAACATAATGGGTAAACTTTAGGACACTAAAGTGAAAATAAGCCAAGAATCAGAGACCAAAATTCACCTCACAAATCATAATATACCTTTCCTGAGTAAGGTGAGTTATTTTCACTGTCGTTTTTTCACAAGGAAAAAGTTTTCCCTCAAATACGTGATAAATTGTTTTGACATCTCTAGCTACTACTCGTAAGAAATCCAGTAAGTATTGGTACTTGTTTTGAGTCTATGATGTCTCCGAATTGTGAGCAAAACTTTCGGCCCAAATATGGACTTTCAATCCTCAAATTGGGTTTTTCTCTTAACGACAATTTACTAAATACTCATAACAAAGTTAAACAAAGAAAGAGGATGGGACAGATTCATGACATTTATTGGTTCAAAAATTATTTTATTTGTCTGCAACTGCAACAACATCACAATACCAAGTCACCATCTACTCCCCAAATCAAACAGTGGCTAGAATTTCTGATCCTAGAAATCCTAGGATTGGATCAGTAGAGAATTTGCTTTAGGGTTATTACACTAGCTAGGTGCTCGGTTGAGGTCTTCATGAACAAAACGTAAGCAGTTCAGCTGGACTGGAGACCACCACATATTTAGGCAACACATAGTCTGATCTAAGCTACTAAGATCTTGACTTGCGAGTCAAATCTCACCATAATTAATTTCCATGAATTAGGGAAACCTATCTGCTCCAAAAATTCCAATCAGAATAGAATACAGTGGGCAGATGTGACCTCAATTTACCAAAATTTGATGGCCACACGAGTCAAAAAACTTATGGGTGAGATGCTGCTGCCGGTCCATCACAAGGTGGTGATGAATGATCAACTCCATCCTCCACTATGGGAGTGTTTGGCAATTCAAAAGTGAATTGAGAATATGTACGTAACTTTTTTACTTTTTTTTACAAATGATTTTCACATTCACGTCAGCAAGCCTATGAAATACAGTGTTTGTCTGAAAAACAAAGTTATTGTTGAAAGTGCAATGTGAAGATGAAGTGGCAAAATAAAATTAATTAGTAAATATAGTTAAAATCATTTAATTAAAATTGACTAACTTTTTGTCACTTTCATGTGACTTCACCACTCTTTTAGGGGAAACCAAAATTGTATTAAATCCTATGTGGCAGCTTTCTTGTATTTCACTTTCATAGTCACTTGCATACAAAAAGACACCTAAAATGTTAAAAGAAAGTCATTTGCCATTTAATGGAGCTAATTAAGTCCCTTAAGTCTTTGTTATTTTGAAACTACTCCTCAAATCATTTAAAACTGCTATTAAGTCTCTCAAATCTTGTAAAAAAGTCTCAAAAATTGTAAATTATTTCAAATTAGTCGCTCTAGTATTCTACCACTTAATGGAGCTAATTAAGGCTTCATTTTAAATACCATGGTATTTTCTTTATTGTGTTTTTCTTTAAAAAAACCACCATGGTGAGTGTTTTGGTCGATACCAGTTTGACTCTTTATAACATTAGTATTAAATATATTATTATTATATTAAATATTAATTATAATATATTATAATTATAATTAAAATGATATAAATTTATTTTACATTATTGTATTATTATTAATAATACAATATATTATAGTATAATGTCATATAATATTATATTGTACTTTACATATTATATTATAGTATAATTATTACAAATGATATTTAAATAATAATACATTTAATTATTTTGGTATACCAATTTGGAGTTCTATCCTATTAGAACCTCCCGCATGGTGTGGGAGGTTCTGGCTACACAAAGTGCAAAATAGGGCAATGTTATCATTTCATGACCCCATTTGTGGTTCTTAGAACCACGTGCAGTGCAATGTTCGATAGGATTTTAGTCATCAATTTGTTTCTCGCTATATATTATATAATATTATTAAAATATTAAATATATATAATATTGTTAATATAATATTATTTTATTATTATAATAATATTATACTATTATTAATATAATATAATATTATTAATAATATTATATTGTATTATTACTAGTATATTTGAATAAATTAATATATTATTAATACTTTTACATTATATAACATATTATAGTTTTAATATATTAGAGTTTATTAGTAATACTTTACTAATATACTAATAATTTATTGTATAAATAAATATCATTATATTATATAAATAAATATCATTATATTATGAATTATATTATTATTACATTATATTATGAATATATTATCATTACATTAACATTTGTTACGAAAATATTATTTTATTAATAATAAATTATTTTACTATATAATATATTTTAGGGTTTTGGTATTGGTCTCTTAAATCTATAGTGTTTTGATATTAGTCCCTCAAATCTTGATATTTTGATATTAGTCCCCAAATCATGTTAATATGTTGATATCAGTCCTTCTGTTAGTCTAACTTTTCAAAACTCTAAACCATGGTAAAGTTTAGATTAGCCATATATGTGCAATTAAAAAAATACCAACCATTGTTAAATTAGCCCCACCCAGCGCCTCCCCCTCTTTGCTCCCAGTTTGTTCTTGAGGACGGCTCATATCAGTCCACTAGAAACTCAATCAGCACTAGTGAATCCAATTGGGAACAAACTTGTTGAGCATGCAACCTAACTTCGCACCAGAGCTCAAATACCAATGACAAATGCAGATCTACAATATACACGATTGTAATGGCTCTCAGAATTGTTGAACTCATTCACATATCATCATCAACAACAATCATCATCACCATCAAAATCACTTGATCTTGATTCTTCCATTCTCAGCAAAGGGGGATATTTTATTGAGAAGCCAATTTTGAGGTGGAGTTCTAGAATTTTGCAGATCATGAAAATTATAATTTTTGCTCTGATTTCTTATAGTTCTCAGCTTATGTGGAATATGGATGGCTGAAAAAATGAAAAAAATATAAAGAAAGAAATATAAAAGGGAAAAAAATTGTCATTCAAGAAATTAACAGGTTCAACTGAAAGAAGAAAAAAATCTCACTATAGAATGCGATGAGGGAGGGGGAATTGGAATTGATGAAAAGGGTAAGAGAGGAGAGAGCCAGAGAGGTTGGCAAGGATGGTGACGGCGATGTCATAGGACCAGAGTGAGAAAGTAAAAAAACTTAGAGTAAGAGGGAGGAAGAAGTTAGGAGGCGAGAGCAGTAGGGGAGACTGAGACAGGGAAAGGGTTGGAAATGGGGGAGGAGAGGAATGAGAGGAGACATGAGAAGGGAAAGAGAGAGAAGGAAAGTGTAGGCGTTAAAAATTGCCTATAAGTTCCCGAACATAGCTTGTGACAAAGAGTTGTCGATCGGCCAGCCATCCGATGACGTAGTGACGGACCGTTGACAACACAAAGCGACGCCAACGCATGAAGCGAGTCGACTAAACGCGATAAAGCGAAGCCTGCTGCGAAGTCAAAGAAGCAACGAATCGATGCGAAAGCAGATAAACCTATTTCTAAAGCTTCGGTCGAGTATCGATAAAATCAACCAAACCAAAATCGAATACCGAAAAAAGCGGCGAAAACAAAACCCGAACCGCTGAAGGGGCTCGGCATGAACCAAGTAACCCGAGGGTAGCTTGGCCAAGGCCGAGCCACCCTAGGGGTGGCAGAGTCACCTTGGTGGCTCGGCCAATGCCGAGCCACCAAGAGGTGGCTAAGCGGCGAGCCGGTAGCGATTTCGACCCATTATCCGCTTTGAAATCTATAAATAGAGGAGGCGGAGTTCATTTTAAGGGTGGAATTTTGGAGAAAGACTGCCCGGATCGAGATCTAACTTTGGGAGGCGATCAACTTCAACAATCGATCTAAGATCTTAGCGAACCCGTCGGCGATTATTTTCCTTTGTGAAGTAATCCCCAAGAAAGTTCGAGATCTTAGATCAGATCTACACGGTTTCGAGATTAAACTTTGTTTTGATCTCGAAGAGTAGTGATCTCGCTTGGTTGATTTCACTTACTTCGTGATTATTTCCTTCGAGAGATAATCCCCGCGATCGTAGATCTCGCGATCGGATCACAATCACGCCGCGTCCACGGACGGAATAAAGTTCCCGCACAAGCAAAGACACCCACGCGAGGGACCGATAAACTAGTCCCGCTTGTTCAGAGAGTTGTAATTTTCTACTTTCTTTGATTTTCATTGTAGCCTTATAAAAAGGCGATCTTTTTTCCTCGAATTCATTTGTAAAGGTATAAACCTATAATGATTTCAACAACGAAAATCAATAGCGAAACTTTTTCGGCGAGCAAGCCGGGCAACCATAGTGGGAGGCAACGCCTCGATCAGATCGCCGTCGCAACCGGATCGTGATCCCAGTCGAGGAGGAGGTCAAATACGAGTTTCACCGCCAGGTTCAAGGAATACCTCTCAGCCTCATCCCGATTGTCCCCCAAGCAAGTCCAAAAGGATCTCCGCTGCTAGGAGGGTCCGTTAGTCCTCGGACCTAGAATCCTGGCAGGATTTCGATCCGCCCCGCCAAAGTTGTAGGAAGCAAGACCTACCGGCCTCCGAGATGGCCGGATCTACAGATCTAAACTCTTCCGTGTAGGAGGTGACCACCGATGGTGTTCCGACTCTCTCAAAGAGAGCCCGCCAGAGGCGACGCCAACGCATGAAGCGAAGTCGACTTGCCGCCATGGTGGCTAAGCAGCGAGTCAAAGAAGCAACGAATCGCATCACGGCAGCAGGATAAACCTATTTCTAAAGCTTCGTCACGAGTATCGATAAAATCAACCAAACCAAAATCGGAATACCGAAAAAAAAGCGGCGAAAACAAAACCCAGAACCGCCTGAAGGGGCTCGGCATGAACCAAGTAACCCGAGGGTAGCTTGGCCAAGGCCGAGCCACCCTAGGGTCGATCGGTGGCCGAGCCACCCTAGGGGGTGGCAGAGTCACCTCTTGGTGGCTCGGCCAATGCCGAGCCACCAAGAGGTGGCTAGGCGGGCCTCGGGCGCAGTTTCGACCCATTATCCGCTTTTGAAATCTATAAATAGAGGAGGCGGGAGTTCATTTTTAAGGGTGGAATTTTGGAGAAGAAGCCGAAGCTCTGCCAGATCGAGATCTAACTTTTGGGGAGGCGATCAACTTCAACAATCAGATCTAAGATCTTAGCGAACCCGTCGGCGATTATTTTCCTTTGTGAAGTAATCCCCCAAGAAAGTTCGAGAGATCTTAGATCAGATCTACACGGTTTCCCTCGAGATTAAACTTTGTTTTGATCTCGAGAAGAGTAGTGATCTCGCTTGGTTGATTTCACTTACTTCGGTGATTATTTCCTTCGAGAGATAATCCCCGCGATCGTGTAGATCTCGCATCGGATCACAATCACGCGGCGGTCCACGGACGGAATAAAGTTCGGCACAAGCAAAGACACCCATAGCGAGGACCCGATAAACTAGTCCCGCGTTTGTTCAGGAGAGTTGTAATTTTCTACTTTCTTTGATTTTCATTGTAGCCTTATAAAAAGGCGATCTTTTTTCCTCGAATTCATTTGTAAAGGTATAAACCTATAATGATTTCAACAACGAAAATCAATAGCGAAACTTTTTCGGCGAGCAAGCTGGCAACCATAGTGGGAGGCAACGGCCTCAGATCTGAGATCGCCGTGTCGCAACCGCGGATCGTGATCCCAGTCGAGGAGGAGGTCAAATACGAGTTTCACCGGCCAGTTCAAGGAATACCTCTCAGCCTCATCCCGATTGTCCCCGGCAAGTCCAAAAGGATCTCCGCTGCTAGGAGGGTCCGTTAGTCCTCGGACCTAGAATCCCAAGGCGAGGATTTCGATCCGGCCCCTGCCAAAGTTGTAGGAAGCAGCACCTACCTGGCCTCCGAGATGGCCGGATCTACAGATCTAAACTCTTCCGTGTAGGAGGTGACCACCGATGGTGTTCGACTCTCTCAAAGAGAGCCCGCCAGAGGCCTTAGCGCTTGCGTCCCGGTTCATCAAAATCACTTGATCTTGATTCTTCCATTCTCAGCAAAGGGGATATTTTATTGAGAAGCCAATTTTGAGGTGGAGTTCTAGAATTTTGCAGATCATGAAAATTATAATTTTGCTCTGATTTCTTATAGTTCTCAGCTTATGTGGAATATGGATGGCTGAAAAATGAAAAAATATAAAGAAAGAAATATAAAAGGGAAAAAAATTGTCATTCAAGAAATTAACAGGTTCAACTGAAAGAAGAAAAAATCTCACTATAGAATGCGATGAGGGAGGAATTGAATTGATGAAAAGGGTAAGAGAGGAGAGAGCCAGAGAGGTTGGCAAGGATGGTGACGGCGATGTCATAGGACCAGAGTGAGAAAGTAAAAACTTAGAGTAAGAGGGAGGAAGAAGTTAGGAGGCAGAGCAGTAGGGAGACTGAGACAGGGAAGGGTTAAATGGGGAGGAGAGGAATGAGAGGAGACATGAGAAGGGAAAAGAGAGAAGGAAAGTGTAGCGCGCAAAATTGCCTATAAGTTCGAACATAGCTTAGACAAAGAGTTGTCGATCGGCCACCATCCGATGACGTAGTGACGACCGCTGACAACACAAAGCGACGCCAACGCATGAAGCGAAGTCGACTAAACGATAAAGTTAGCCTAAGCCAGCGAGTCAAAGAAGCAACGAATCGCATGCGAGCAGCAGGATAAACCTATTTCTAAAGCTTCGGGTCAGCGAGTATCGATAAAATCAACCAAACCAAAATCGGAATACCGAAAAAAAAGCGGCGAAAACAAAACCCAGAACCGCCTGAAGGGGCTCGGCATGAACCAAGTAACCCGAGGGTAGCTTGGCCAAGGCCGAGCCACCCTAGGGTCGATCGGTGGCCGAGCCACCCTAGGGGGTGGCAGAGTCACCTCTTGGTGGCTCGGCCAATGCCGAGCCACCAAGAGGTGGCTAGGCGGGCCTCGGGCGCAGTTTCGACCCATTATCCGCTTTTGAAATCTATAAATAGAGGAGGCGGGAGTTCATTTTTAAGGGTGGAATTTTGGAGAAGAAGCCGAAGCTCTGCCAGATCGAGATCTAACTTTTGGGGAGGCGATCAACTTCAACAATCAGATCTAAGATCTTAGCGAACCCGTCGTCGATTATTTTCCTTTGTGAAGTAATCCCCAAGAAAGTTCGAGATCTTAGATCAGATCTACGGTTTCCCTCGAGATTAAACTTTGTTTTGATCTCGAGAAGAGTAGTGATCTCGCTTGGTTGATTTCACTTACTTCGGTGATTATTTCCTTCGAGAGATAATCCCCGCGATCGTGTAGATCTCGCATCGGATCACAATCACGCGGCGGTCCACGGACGGAATAAAGTTCCCGGCACAAGCAAAGACACCCACGCAAGCGAGGACCCGATAAACTAGTCCCGCGTTTGTTCAGGAGAGTTGTAATTTTCTACTTTCTTTGATTTTCATTGTAGCCTTATAAAAAGGCGATCTTTTTTCCTCGAATTCATTTGTAAAGGTATAAACCTATAATGATTTCAACAACGAAAATCAATAGCGAAACTTTTTCGGCGAGCAAGCTGGCAACCATAGTGGGAGGCAACGGCCTCAGATCTGAGATCGCCGTGTCGCAACCGCGGATCGTGATCCCAGTCGAGGAGGAGGTCAAATACGAGTTTCACCAGCAGAAGTTCAAGGAATACCTCTCAGCCTCATCCCGATTGTCCCCCCCCCCCCGGCAAGTCCAAAAGGATCTCCGCTGCTAGGAGGGTCCGTTAGTCCTCGGACCTAGAATCCCAAGGCAGGATTTCGATCCGCCCCGCCAAAGTTGTAGGAAGCAAGACCTACCGGCCTCCGAGATGGCCGGATCTACAGATCTAAACTCTTCCGTAGGAGGTGACCACCGATGGTGTTCGACTCTCTCAAAGAGAGCCGCAGAGGCATAGCGCTAACGCGTCGGTTCGTTAAGGCCCTCGAATCAGTGGATGGAGTCCGCTACGAGATAGATCTCAAATTCAGAAGAAGAGGTCAAAGGCCTCAAGAACAGGTGGCTAGCAGCTCCTCAAAGCCGTCAACAAATGAATGGGTCCGAGTTAGACGGAACCGTTCAACACTCAAGGAGCGCATCCGAAAGCCACAGCCTCCAAGACGCCGGGCTCAGTTCAAGGGGCCCAAAAGTTGAAGAAGGAAGGAGGCGCCAAGAAACCCTCCAAGATGCGCCAAGTGTGGAGGCCAAAACCCGAGACAACGGTTCGGACCAAGGCCGAAGTATCAACTAAGGATCAGCCACCCCAAGCTGATTTTACAAAAGCTCGGCCACCCCAGGATGATCACCGTTAAGGGAAGTCCGCCTCATCACCGATTCCACCTCCGGCGATCACATCCAAATCGCCGTCCACCTCAATTCAAGCTTCGGTCGATCCCGTCGGCTCACCCCGAAGCAAGAAAACGGTATTGGAGCGTCTCGGCCCATTGCATGATGATCGAGACAAAATTCTGATCAAGGAATATTTGGGCCCATTGAGAAAGTCCCGGGTCACTCCCAGTGCAGGGGGTCGCACCCACCTCAACCATGACAGGAAGACTCCTGCAGTTGCTCGCACCAGGCTGCGGATTGAAGTTCAAGTGCCCATTGAAAATTCACACTTTGAAAGCGTCGCGTCGCGGCCAGTGACTTTTGAAGCCACGATAAAGCGATTCGTTCTCGAAGGAGGCGTTTTCGTCGGCGGCGAGGCGTTATACGAGAAGTCGTGCGATACGATGGGTTGCTCCGGCATCCATACCGATGAGTTGTACTATCGTGCTGGGGGTACGAGTAGATCTCGAAAAAGAACCTCCCCAGAATCAAACACGCATTGTCCATGTTCTAAACTGATCAGGGCGGTGTTGTTGGAATGCAGCTGCACCAAGACGGCTCCAGAGAAGGTGTCGGTCTTTGATAGGCTTGGCACTAAAATGCCAAAACCCAGGTCAAGGTGCTTTCATGGAGGAAGATCGGTGTCTCAAGGCGATGAACTGCCAAAAGTTACCATTAATATGACCAGCAGAGGGACGTCATCACGTGCCATTCCTGGGGCATCACAACGAATGACTCGATTGCGTTCCGGGACTATCAGGCGACCAAATTATCATAAAGTGCAGAGGGTATTACCCTCAGATGATGAAGTGTCGGACGTTGGCTCTGCAGTTGCCTCCGATAATACAGTTTTCAGCGAGGGTCAACCCCGTGAAGCGCTCATGATCGGTGCGGAACAGGTGGCTAAAATGCTTGAAGAGGCCCTGACCAAGTAAAAGGACAACTTTAAGCTTGAAATGGAGCTGGCCATGCAGCAGATGAGAACGATGCATGACCAGCAAATCCAATCAATAATGAATCGCTAAGGTGAATCAAGTCGTCACAATAACGTCAACCTAACAGACGGTGACACAGACAGGGATGAAGCCCGTAACACCGATAATCCCCCTAATGAACAGAACGCCAGTGGCAATACAGTCGTTCCTCATCAAAATCACCCGAACAGAGACGTAGGTGAGAATGAGAAGATAAAGGACCTCGAGAGTAAGATCAACACTTTGATTTCCGCCCAAGAGGTAAGGAAGATGGGTATACCGTGTCCGCACCTAAGGGAGTGGGAAGCAATCCCACACCCGGTGAAGTTCAGTCTCATAAACTTTACGCCATCCGATGGGAAGGGATCACCCACTCAGCATTTGATCTACTTCAAGTCTCACCTGGGGGTTATCTCCGATAACGAGCCCTTGATGGTTCGGTCATTCGTTGGCACCCTTCGAGGAGCTGCCTTCGATTGGTACTGTCGTCTCAAGCCTGGGAGCATTAACAGCTAGGATGACATGGAGACTATGTTCCTTGCTAACTTCTTCGACGACGATACCGAGATATCCATCGGAACATTGTTGGACGAAAAGCAAAAAGACGGAGAGACGGTGGACAACTTCGTCAAATAGTTCCGACACAAGGCAATGAACTGTCGGGACCCGATAACTGAGGAGTTTATTCTCCAAACCTGCCACAACAATCTTTTGTTGGATGTGCTAGAAGCTATGGGAATGGCGCCGTCTAAGACATGGAATGATTTGAAGGTGCGCGGGGAGTAAGCCGAACGATTCCTCAAAAGGAAAAAGGCGGAGAGAGGCCAGCAGACGGTAAATACTCGTAATCAAAACTTTTTCCCATACAGCAAAGGTAAGGCGCAGGCGAAAGCGGTGGACGCAAATCAAATGTTTACGCTCGCCGCAACGGCACTTAACGAGTCGCAACAAAGCGCCCGGCGAATGGCGGAGAAGTCGTCGGAACCAAGATTTCCCAATACTTATTCTTTCAAGGATGACGAAGTACCCGGAATTTTCAAATACCTCCTGAAGAACAATAAAATCTAGCTGCCACCAATTGTGAACCAGGAGGAGGCGAATAAAGTCATCGATCCGAGGTACTGTGCTTGCCACAGAGCGGTTCACCATCCCACAAAGTCGTGCTACCATTGATGGGTAAATTTTGAGTGATTACCTTAGTTGCAAGTATACAACCTATCAAGTTATAGTATAAAAGATTATCGATCCCACGAGGAACGGGAAGTAGGAAGAGTTTTGTTCAAGTTTTGGTTCTCAAATTATGCACATGACAATTAGGAGTTTATGTACATGGTGAAAGTGGTCATGATGAGGTTAGAGAGTGGGTTGTGGATTATGTACAAAATAAATGAAACGAGAAAGAAAATGTGTTGTGGAGAGATTGAGATTGTGAAGGTAAATAAGTGAAATTAAAGGCAAAATGAAAGTGAGAAAATGGGGAGATTAGAGAATGAAAACGGATGTACGCGAATAAACCAAAATGAGGATGAGAGAATGTGAGAAGTAAAAGGAAAAAAATCAAGAGAGGAGAAAGACAATTAAAGAAAAATAAACAAATGAAAAACAAGGATAAGTGCAAAATCAAGAATGTAAAGTATGGAGGATTAGTTAAAGATATGAGGAATCTAGAGTAGATCCACTTAGCTTATCTCAATCTCACATGAATGAGTTGGATTTGTTAGCTAGTTTCAAACAATCTCTAGGGATCCCACAAGTATTAGCTCCACACTTAGAAAAGGGGTAATTCCCTAGAGGGTTCTAGCCTCAAGGTGAATTAAAGGAAAGAAAAATCTATTCTAGAAAGTAAATACAAGAATTAAATACATTGCATGAAAGTAAATTGCATGAAAGTAAATTGCATGAAATTAAATTGCATGAAAGTAAATCTAAGCTACAAAACAATTAAATGAACAAGAAAGAAAAAGAAGAAATAAAAGGAAAACCAACAACTCCTGATCTTAATCTAATCCTCCTTTTGGTCCTTGGATTAGAAGAAGAGAAAGGAAATTGAAGGGGTGAAAATTTTCATTTATTGTGTAACAAAAGTTATAATTTTTGGAAGGTCTTCTCAATTAAGAGTAACCCTCCTCTCCAAATGGAGTTTTTACAAAATATTTCACAATCTCAAGCCCTCACTCTACCCCTCTATTTATAGATAACAAGAATCTCTCACAACCTTTGGATTTGCCTTGGCCCCCAAGTAACACTCACAACCATAGGATTTAGGTTAGCCCCTAAACAACCCTCATAGCCATAGGATCTCTCCAAATAATCTAGACCATTGATTTAATTCTTGAGAGATGGGCTTTGTGGGCTTTATTTCTTTTGTATTTAATTCTTTTAAGACTCTTGGGCTTCTCTTAAATGCTCTTGGGCTTCTTAGAATTTAACTTGGCCTTCAAATAATTGAATATATATCACTTAAATTCGGATTTCAATCATAACCCGCTGCTGCTGATAAAATTTTGAGAATCTGGTAATTTGGATGGCTCCGTCTCATCGAGATAGGTGATTTTCATATATAATATGTTGAATTCTGCTTCCCGGATTGAGAGATATCGCATTTTCTTTGCGGTTGACCATCCTGAGCACGAATTTGACTTTATTTTTTCCATATTTGATTTGATTCTCAATTGTAAGCCAAGTTATTAATAATTCTGACCAAGAAAGTGATGTGTGTTGAGATTTTACTTCTAAACTTAGTCGTGGGCTTTAGATTTAGGCATTCTGAGCTTCATTAGAGATCTTTTGGGCTTGAAATAATCTTCATTTGGGCTCTTATTCAATAATACTCCATTAGCCTGCAAATTAAGATAAAAATAGTTATTAGCAGGATATTTATTCATATAAAATAGGTAATGAGGGTATAAATTTGTAATTAAAATGTGATAATCAAATACCCCACACCTAAACTTTTGCTAGTCCTCTAGCAAAGAAAAATAAAAAACCTAACTCACTTTCGCAGAATCGCGGTTGTATTTAGCATACAACAAGCCTTTAAACCCCTAGGTTACCCTAGTGGACGAGTTGTAGTCTCGTGAGGGTTTGCGTGAATATACCCACAAAATTCAGTCAACTTGCCAATTTAAAGAAGTTAATGAAATAATTAATTCATTTGATATATTCAACCATTCCAAATGAAGTTGGTTAATACTCAAAAAAACGTTTTTATCATAACTCCAATGTAATTTTCTTAAGAAAATCCTTCCATTATAGTTATACAAAACCAAGTTTAACTCAAAATTTTAATTTAAAAATTTTGAAAAGAACATGCTAACTCTTTGTTTTAAACAAACTTCAAGTCTTTTAATCCATTTAATTCTTCAAGAACATATACAAATATAACTATATATAAAAACATGGTTAGTATGATTTTTCTTTAAATTTTTTTACTCTTTATTCCTTGGTGGTTTTGTTCTTTTTAATCGGGCTTTCTAAGTGACCATTTAGCGAGTTTTGGGCCAATGAATCCCAACCCAATTGGGCTTAGGTCATTAAGCATAGAAATACTCCTCGGGCTTAATTACTCACCAACTTAGGCTTAGTAAAATAGAACCACCAATGATTTTAAGAAAAATTTTCTTCTTTTGTTAAGTTAGTATAATATATATATATATATATATATATATATATATATATATATATATATATATATATATATATATATATATATATATATATATATATATATATATGTGTATATGTATATACATTCTGAACAATATTTGGATCAAGACAACTTGAAAAATTATTTTCAACTCTAAGTTAGGCATGCAAAAATTTCATTACTTTAATTAAAAATCTAAGTTAAAACTTAAGTAAAGTATACTACTTTGACTATCATTTCTTAAGAAATTTATTTGGAGTTATCATAAAAGGTAAATTTGAGTATAGAACTAACTAAGGATTAGAAGACTTAAATTCTATCAAATAGATCAATTATTAATCAACTCTATTAAGTTGGCAAGTGACTTTTTTTATGAAAAGAGGAAAAATGACATAAAAAGAAAAAAATGGTAAGAAAAAGAGGAAAAATGACTAAGATTAAGAGCAAAATGACTAATTCCCACCCCACACCTAAATTTTGCATTGTCCTCAATGCAAATTCTATTATGCACAAAGTAAAACAGATAATAATTGAAGCACTTATATTTGTTCATTAGCTTCAACAATGATAAAATTCTGCAAATACCTTCAAGATAAGGGTGAAGCCAAAATTTATTCTCTTTTTTTTTTTGAAATAAAAACAACAAGAAACTCTCACATGAGAGAAGAATAAATTCTTTTATTATTATGAGACAAAAAATAAAAATGTAGAATAAAAGAAGAAACATGAGAAGCTCACATTCTACATTAAATCCTACCTTATTCTGAAAATTCTACCCGAAATTTAAAGAATTTCAATATGATATAATCAATGATGTTCTCATATTCTAAAAATTCCAAAGTTTTCAATGATTTTTGCAAAGAAATAAAGGTAGATATTATTGGTGTTATGCATTTTGAACTTAGATTTTGATTAATGAAAATTTGGCATTTTGATTCTTTGTTTCAAAACCTAAGCTCATCGTAAAAGAGTTCTTCAAAAGTTAAATTACAAATGCATGTATTTGACACGCTTTCTTTGTTCTCAAAAATCAAACCCGAGGTCGCTAAAATTTGCGACTCCTCACCAAAAATTTCCTCAAAACTCGTGTCGATTCATTCTCTACTTGTTGAACTTTCTTGGATGTAATTGATTTGAAAGTGATTATCAATATTATTTCTGGATTGAAAATATTAAGTTCGTGATCGATTCCCAAAAGCGACTTCATGTGACCAGTTCTACGGTTGATGAGAGCATTAGAAGTGGCTAAGAACGGTCTTCCTAAGATCACGGGTATCGTCCTTTGGGATTGGAAGCGGGTTGCGTTTCGGGACTCTGAAATCAACAGAAAAATAAAGTCTCCAACCTTTATCAATACATCTGTTATTTCACCCATAGGGACCTTAATGATCTATCGCCTAATCAAGTGTGCATCTAGTTGGCTTGAGTTCCCGACACCTAGTTGTTGGTAGATTGAATCTGGAAGCAAGTTGACACCGCCCCTAAGTCTAAAAGCCTTATCGATCTGAGTATTACCAATGATACATGAGATGGTAGGACAACTGGATCCTTATGTTTCAATGGTACGGACTTTGAGAGGACTTCACCGATATTGGCGAGAAAGACTTTCTTTGGAACATTTATTTGCCTCTTTTGGGTACATAATTCCTTTAAAAATTTGGCATAAGAAGGAATTTGTTCAATGACATCTAAAGAGGAATGTTGACCTTAACTCGCTTGAAAGTCTCTAGAATTTTCTCCTCACGAGAGGAGTGCTTCCTAGGCCCGAGTCTATCCTGTAAGGAGCAACCGGTTTAAATTGATCAAAATTAGACTCGGTTACGGTTCAAGTTGGATCATCGAAGGGTGTGATTTACAGTAGAGATATCGAAGGAGAGAGAATTTGTTACGATTCAAGGGTTTCACTTAGAGGCATTCTAACCGATTATCGACTGTCTACGACCGTAGTGAATGGATTGCATTCACTTCACTTGGTAAGTTGAACTCTCTCTCTCTCTCTCTCTCTCTCTCTCTCTCTCTCTCTCTCTCTCTCTCTCTCTCTCTCTCTCTCTCTCTCTCTCTCTCTCTCTCTCTCTCTCTCTCTCTCTCTCTCTCTCTCTCTCTCTCTCTCTCTCTCTCTCTCTCTCTCTCTCTCTCTCTCTCTCTCTCTCTCTCTCTCTCTCTCTCTCTCTCTCTCTCTCTCTCTCTCTCTCTCTCTCTCTCTCTCTCTCTCTCTCTCTCTCTCTCTCTCTCTCTCTCTCTCTCTCTCTCTCTCTCTCTCTCTCTCTCTCTCTCTCTCTCTCTCTCTCTCTCTCTCTCTCTCTCTCTCTCTCTCTCTCTCTCTCTCTCTCTCTCTCTCTCTCTCTCTCTCTCTCTCTCTCTCTCTCTCTCTCTCTCTCTCTCTCTCTCTCTCTCTCTCTCTCTCTCTCTCTCTCTCTCTCTCTCTCTCTCTCTCTCTCTCTCTCTCTCTCTCTCTCTCTCTCTCTCTCTCTCTCTCTCTCTCTCTCTCTCTCTCTCTCTCTCTCTCTCTCTCTCTCTCTCTCTCTCTCTCTCTCTCTCTCTCTCTCTCTCTCTCTCTCTCTCTCTCTCTCTCTCTCTCTCTCTCTCTCTCTCTCTCTCTCTCTCTCTCTCTCTCTCTCTCTCTCTCTCTCTCTCTCTCTCTCTCTCTCTCTCTCTCTCTCTCTCTCTCTCTCTCTCTCTCTCTCTCTCTCTCTCTCTCTCTCTCTCTCTCTCTCTCTCTCTCTCTCTCTCTCTCTCTCTCTCTCTCTCTCTCTCTCTCTCTCTCTCTCTCTCTCTCTCTCTCTCTCTCTCTCTCTCTCTCTCTCTCTCTCTCTCTCTCTCTCTCTCTCTCTCTCTCTCTCTCTCTCTCTCTCTCTCTCTCTCTCTCTCTCTCTCTCTCTCTCTCTCTCTCTCTCTCTCTCTCTCTCTCTCTCTCTCTCTCTCTCTCTCTCTCTCTCTCTCTCTCTCTCTCTCTCTCTCTCTCTCTCTCTCTCTCTCTCTCTCTCTCTCTCTCTCTCTCTCTCTCTCTCTCTCTCTCTCTCTCTCTCTCTCTCTCTCTCTCTCTCTCTCTCTCTCTCTCTCTCTCTCTCTCTCTCTCTCTCTCTCTCTCTCTCTCTCTCTCTCTCTCTCTCTCTCTCTCACTCATGGCATTAGCTAGTTGACCAAGTTGGGTTTCTAACCTAGCTATGGCTTGAGTGTTGGAAGTGAGGATTTGCGGTGATTGCATGAAGGAATTCAACGTGTTTGATGTTTGAGTCAATAAGTTAGTGGTCCGTGTAGAGGTTTTAATCAAAGTTTCTAGACCCTTTTCGAGAACATTAAGGCGTTTATCATGATCAATTTGAGGAGTGTGATTTGCGATTGGTGATGAGGAGACCGATTTTGAAATGACAGATTTGGTTGTTGAAAATTGAGAGGCTGCATTGCCCTAGAGAATTGTTAGGTTGAAGAGGGAGGAAATTTTGATTTCTGAGTAGTTTCCGGTTCCATGCAAAATTTGATGATTTCTCCAACCCGATTGTAGGTTGGAGAAAATGGATCATTCACGGACTGGAATCACGACATTTATCGACCTAGTGGTTGACCGGATCCTAAAAGACATTCCTCTGAAACATGAGATGGAGACAAACAGCTATGACAACCCGAGGCGTAAACTTAGTTGATTTGAGCCGAGCTCGCTCTTTGACTTCTAAAGCTTCTAACCCACGCATGATTGTAGCCATCTTTGCTTCAGAGGCTATGTTCGCTTTCTAAGGAAAGACCATTGGTTTTGGGTTGGGAACCGATGAAACACGGTCATCACAATGTTCCCCTGCATGGTTTTCTGATAAACTCTCTAAAAGTCCCAAGCTTCATCGGCATTTTTCTTCATGAAATCCCCTTGACACATTGACTCTAAGGAAGTTTTGAAGAATAATCCAATCCTTCATAAATGATTTGGCATAATCGCCACTTTTCAAGACCATGGTGAGGACATTGGATAAGAAGATCTTTAAATTTGTCAAAATACTTCCAAAAGGTTTACCCGATAATTTTAAAATTTTGAATCTTGTTTCTAAGCTTGACTGTTTTGTGGATAGGAAAGAATTTTTCAAAAACTGCTACAAATTCACCCCAAGTTGAGATGGAATCGTGGGCAAGCTATCTGACCATTTTTGGCTTTGTCCTTAAGAGCAAATGGAATAAATCGAGTTTGATCGCATCTTGGTTAAGTCCCTCATCTTGATCATGAGGCAAACTTCTTCAAATTCGGAGATGAAAATGTAAGCGTCTTGGTTTCTATTCCTAGGAATTTGGGAAGCATGTTAATAAAATACGGTCTAAGTTCGAAATTTGCTTCATTTACCTCGGGGAGTTTTATGCAAGAGGGGATTTTATTTCTAGTGGGGTAACAAATATCTTGAAGAACATGTGGGTTGGTATTGGCCATTTCGTTTGGTTCAAGAGATGGATCAAAATGAATTAAACGATTGGTATTATCCCTAACCCAAGTTTGCATACACCAAAATCAAATTTTTTTTTTTATTTTTATGAAAAAAGGACAAGAGAAAAAGTTAAGAAGATGATGAGAAAAAAAATAAAAAGGAAAAACTAACTAAAAGCAAATAAAGGCAATCACTTTTCAATCACTCTAACTCTAGGGTTAAGGCTAAACTTGACTTAGACCAGCTCTTAACCAAAAATTTCCTTAGTGAAAAGATCAAAGTTTACTCAGGTAATTAGCCAGGTAAGGATAGTACTAGAGGGAGATCAAAGATCAATTAAGTACCTCTTTCCTTGCGGGCGCCTTACATAACCCTAAACCTTGTCTTAGACACCAATTAATCGGATAAACTTGGACCGGTTCACTTAAGGATTTCTTGTTCCTTAATGAGCTCGAATCCTTAGGGGCCAACGCCTAATCAAATTTTAAGAGGCTTGGGTAAGTGTAGTGAGGAATTAGTGATTTTGGGCTAAGGAAAGGGTGATGAAATCCCTCACCTTATCTTGATTAATGGGCATTGCCCCTAGAGAATTGTTAGGTTGAAGAGGGAGTGAAATTTTAATTTCCTGAGTAGTTTCCGGTTCCATGCAAAATTTGATGATTTCTCCAACCCGATTGTAGGTTGGAGAAAATGGATCATTCAACGGACACTGAATGCGATTTATCCGACCTAGTGGTTGACCGATCCTAAAGAAGACATTCCTCCAAACATGAGATGGAGACAAACAGCTATGACAACCCGAGGCGTAAACTTAGTTGATTTGAGCCGAGCTCGTTCTTTGACTTCTAAAGCTTCTAACCCACGCATGATTGTAGCCATCTTTGCTTCGTGAGGCTATGTTCGCTTCTAAGGAAAGACCATTGGTTTTGGGTTGGGAACCGATGAAACACGGTCATCACAATGTTCCCACTGCATGGTTTTCTGATAAACTCTCTAAAAGTCCCAAGCTTCATCGGCATTTTTCTTCATGAAATCCCCTTGACACATTGACTCTGGGGAAGTTTTTGAAGAATGATCCAATCCTTCATAAATAATTTGGCATAATCGCCACTTTTCAAGACCATGGTGAGGACATTGGATAAGAAGATCTTTAAATTTGTCAAAATACTTCCAAAAAGGTTTACCCGGGATAATTTTAAAATTTTGAATGTCGTTTCTAAGCTTGACTGCTTTTGTGGATAGGAAAGAATTTTTCAAAAACTGCTACAAATTCACCCCAAGTTGAGATGGAATCTGTGGGCAAGCTATACAGCCATTTTTTGGCTTTGTCCTTAAGAGCAAATGGAATAAATCGAAGTTTGATCGCATCTTCGGTTAAGTCCCTCATCTTGATCATGAGGCAAACTTCTTCAAATTCGGAGATGAAAATGTAAGCGTCTTCGGTTTCTATTCCTAGGAATTTGGGAAGCATGTTAATAAAATACGGTCTAAGTTCGAAATTTGCTTCATTTACCTCGGGGAGTTTTATGCAAGAGGGGATTTTATTTCTAGTGGGGTAACAAATATCTTGAAGAACATGTGGGTTGGTATTGGCCATTTCGTTTGGTTCAAGAGATGGATCAAAATGAATTAAACGATTGGTATTATCCCTAACCCAAGTTTGCATACACCAAAATCAAATTTTTTTTTTTTTTTTAATTTTTTATCCTAATTGTCTCTAATGTGAATGAACTATCTAAAGGGTGGAATTGAGAATACTAGAAAGAAGAGTTACCCACGCAATCGCTATCCAAAGCCTCGTTGGAGGCAATTCTTCAATCTTGAGTCTTCAACTCTTGATCTTCAAGCTCCAAGTTCCTATACAAAAGAAAACACACAAAATAAGGAACCAAAGTCAATAAAAATCCTACTTATGCACCGTTCCCCGGTAACGGCGCCAAAAACTTGATGGGTAAATTTTGAGTGATTACCTTAGTTGCAAGTATACAACCTATCAAGTTATAGTATAAAAGATTATCGATCCCACGAGGAACGGGAAGTAGGAAGAGTTTTGTTCAAGTTTTGGTTCTCTAATTATGCACATGACAATTGGGAGTTTATGTACATGGTGAAAGTGGTCATGATGAAGTTAGAGAGTGGGTTGTGGATTATGTGCAAAATAAATGAAACGAGAAAGAAAATGTGTTGTGGAGAGATTGAGATCGTGAAGGTGAATAAGTGAAATTAAAGGCAAAATGAAAGTGAGAAAATGGGGAGATTAGAGAATGGAAACGGATGTATGTAAATAAACCAAAATGAGGATGAGAGAATGTGAGAAGTAAAAAGGAAAAAATCAAGAGAGGAGAAAGACAATTAAAGAAAAATAAACAAATGAAAAATAAGGATAAGTGCAAAATCAAGAATGTAAAGTATGGAGGATTAGTTAAAGATATGAGGAATCTAGAGTAGATCCACTTAGCTTATCTCAATCTCACATGAATGAGTTGGATTTGTTAGCTAGTTTCAAACAATCTCTAGGGATCCCACAAGTATTAGCTCCACACTTAGAAAAGGGGTAATTCCCTAGAGGGTTCTAGCCTCAAGGTGAATTAAAGGAAAGAAAAATCTATTCTAGAAAGTAAATACAAGAATTAAATACATTGCATGAAAGTAAATTGCATGAAAGTAAATTGCATGAAATTAAATTGCATGAAAGTAAATCTAAGCTACAAAGCAATTAAATGAACAAGAAAGAAAAAGAAGAAATAAAAGGAAAACCAACAACTCCTGATCTTAATCTAATCCTCCTTTTGGTCCTTGGATTAGAAGAAGAGAAAGGAAATTGAAGGGGTGAAAAATTTCATTTATTGTGTAACAAAAGTTATAATTTTTGGAAGGTCTTCTCAATTAAGAGTAACCCTCCTCTCCAAATGGAGTTTTTATAAAATATTTCACAATCTCAAGCCCTCACTCTACCCCTCTATTTATAGATAACAAGAATCTCTCACAACCTTTGGATTTGCCTTGGCCCCCAAGTAACACTCACAACCATAGGATTTAGGTTAGCCCCTAAACAACCCTCATAGCCATAGGATCTCTCCAAATAATCTAGACCATTGATTTAATCCTTGAGAGATGGGCTTTGTGGGCTTTATTTCTTTTATATTTAATTCTTTTAAGACTCTTGGGCTTCTCTTAAATGCTCTTGGGCTTCTTAGAATTTAACTTGGCCTTCAAATAATTGAATATATATCACTTAAATTTAGATTTCTATCATAACCCACTGCTTCTGATAAAATTTTGAGAATCTGGTAATTTGGATGGCTCCGTCTCGTCGAGATAGGCGATTTTCATATATAATATGTTGAATTCTGCTTCCTGGATTGAGAGATATCGCATTTTCTTTACGGTTGACCATCCTGAGCACGAATTTGACTTTATTTTTTCCATATTTGATTTAATTCTCAATTGTAAGCCAAGTTATTAATAATTCGACCAAGAAAGTGATGTGTGTTGAGATTTTATTTCTAGTGGGGTAACAAATATCTTGAAGAACATGTGGGTTGGTATTGGCCATTTCGTTTGGTTCAAGAGATGGATCAAAATGAATTAAACGATTGGTATTATCCCTAACCCAAGTTTGCATACACCAAAATCAAATTTTTTTTTTTTTTTTTTTTTTTTTTTTTTTTTTTTTTTTTTTTTTTTTTTTTTTTTTTTTTTTTTTTTTTTTTTTTTTTTTTTTTTTTTTTTTTTTTTTTTTTTTTTTTTTTTTTTTTTTTTTTTTTAATTTTTTATCCTAATTGTCTCTAATGTGAATGAACTATCTAAATGATGGAATTAAGAATACTAGAAAGAAGAGTTACCCACGCAATCGCTATCCAAAGCCTCGTTCGAGGCAATTCTTCAATCTTGAGTCTTCAACTCTTGATCTTCAAGCTCCAAGTTCCTATACAAAAGAAAACACACAAAATAAGGAACCAAAGTCAATAAAATCCTACTTATGCACCGCCTCCCACGCCAAAAACTTGATGGGTAAATTTTGAGTGATTACCTTAGTTGCAAGTATACAACCTATCAAGTTATAGTATAAAAGATTATCGATCCCACGAGGAACGGGAAGTAGGAAGAGTTTTGTTCAAGTTTTGGTTCTCTAATTATGCACATGACAATTGGGAGTTTATGTACATGGTGAAAGTGGTCATGATGAAGTTAGAGAGTGGGTTGTGGATTATGTGCAAAATAAATGAAACGAGAAAGAAAATGTGTTGTGGAGAGATTGAGATCGTGAAGGTGAATAAGTGAAATTAAAGGCAAAATGAAAGTGAGAAAATGGGGAGATTAGAGAATGAAAACGGATGTACGCGAATAAACCAAAATGAGGATGAGAGAATGTGAGAAGTAAAAAGGAAAAAAAATCAAGAGAGGAGAAAGACAATTAAAGAAAAATAAACAAATGAAAAACAAGGATATGTGCAAAATCAAGAATGTAAAGTATGGAGGATTAGTTAAAGATATGAGGAATCTAGAGTAGATCCACTTAGCTTATCTCAATCTCACATGAATGAGTTGGATTTGTTAGCTAGTTTCAAACAATCTCTAGGGATCCCACAAGTATTAGCTCCACACTTACAAAAGGGGTAATTCCCTAGAGGGTTCTAGCCTCAAGGTGAATTAAAGGAAAGAAAAATCTATTCTAGAAAGTAAATACAAGAATTAAATACATTGCATGAAACTAAATTGCATGAAAGTAAATTGCATAAAATTAAATTGCATGAAAGTAAATCTAAGCTACAAAGCAATTAAATGAACAAGAAAGAAAAAGAAGAAATAAAAGGAAAACCAACAACTCCTGATCTTAATCTAATCCTCCTTTTGGTCCTTGGATTAGAAGAAGAGAAAGGAAATTGAAGGGGTGAAAAATTTCATTTATTGTGTAACAAAAGTTATAATTTTTGGAAGGTCTTCTCAATTAAGAGTAACCCTCCTCTCCAAATGGAGTTTTTATAAAATATTTCACAATCTCAAGCCCTCACTCTACCCCTCTATTTATAGATAACAAGAATCTCTCACAACCTTTGGATTTGCCTTGGCCCCCAAGTAACACTCACAACCATAGGATTTAGGTTAGCCCCTAAACAACCCTCATAGCCATAGGATCTCTCCAAATAATCTAGACCATTGATTTAATCCTTGAGAGATGGGCTTTGTGGGCTTTATTTCTTTTGTCTTTAATTCTTTTAAGACTCTTTGGCTTCTCTTAAATGCTCTTGGGCTTCTTAGAATTTAACTTGGCCTTCAAATAATTGAATATATATCACTTAAATTCGGATTTCTATCACAACCCACTGCTGCTGATAAAATTTTGAGAATCTAGTAATTTGGATGGCTCCGTCTCGTCGAGATAGGCGATTTTCATATATAATATGTTGAATTCTCCTTCCCGGATTGAGAGATATCGCATTTTCTTTGCGGTTGACCATCCTGAGCATGAATTTGACTTTATTTTTTCCATATTTGATTTGATTCTCAATTGTAAGCCAAGTTATTAATAATTCTGACCAAGAAAGTGATGTGTGTTGAGATTTTGCTTCTAAACTTAGTCGTGGGCTTTGGATTTAGGCATTTTGGGCTTCATTAGAGATCTTTTGAGCTTGAAATAATCTTCATTTGGGCTCTTATTCAATAATACTCCATTAGCCTGCAAATTAAGATAAAATTAGTTATTAGCAGGATATTTATTCATATAAAATAGATAATGAGGGTATAAATTTGTAATTAAAATGTGATAATCAACCATCTCAAAGACAAGATCCAGGCCTTGATCGATGTAGGGATCATTACCCCAAAGCCGTCCAAGGAAAAGAAGGTGGGCGCTAACGCAACGTCAGTCAGCTTCGGATCAGTACTTGTGTCTTGGTTTCAACTGGAGCCCGTCGTGAAGGTAGGGATGGAGACGGTGAACGATGATCCTCACGGACAGTGCAAAAAGGGGCTTGTGCCGCATACGGCCCCGAATGGCAAAATCATGTGGGTTCACCCGGACTTGCTTAAAGATGATCAGTGGGCGGCCTCTTCGCCTAAGAAGAAATCGAAGGGCAAGGGGAAACCATGTCATGCCACCTCGACAATCGTAGAGAAGGATGACGAACAAATGAGGACGCTCCAGCTCTCTGAAGAGGAACATGAAGTCTTCGCCAACAGGAGCGGGCGCGAGTACAAATACAGTTACCCCGAAGCTTCTAATCCGAACGCTAAAATGCTGACGGAGTTGGGGGTAGCAATGAACCCTCCCAAGCGCACTGAAAAATCGCAGTAGCAGGCGATTGCCAAAGAGGACACGGCCAAACTAAAAGAGAAGCAACCCCAACATCAGAAGATTCAAGTTCCGAAGCAGTATCATTTTAATCGTCCGATTGGAAGGGACAAACTGGAAAGTTTGAGCTCTCCACGTTGCTTCGACATTATGGCTCAATTGGCTAATATCCCGGCAAGGATAACCCTCTATGAACTACTGCGGTTGTCAAAAGAAACTAGAGAGGCCCTACAGGAAGCCCTGGCTGATTCTGAAGTGTTTCTCACTCAGATCGAGCCAACTCCTGAGGAGCTGGAGACGTCAACCCAGCAGTGCTACCTTACAACCAAGCACATCCTTTGCATAATTTTTACCAAGGAGGACATGCAGACGAAGAACTCGAAGCATGACAGGCCGCTGTATTTTACCAGGTACATTGGCTCCAGCGAAGTCAACCGGATCCAAGTCGATCCGGGTTTCGCTGTGAGCATCATGGCCCTTCACCTGATGTACAACCTCGGGATTCCTACCTGTAAGCTGGCATCTACAGGCACGATAATATACGGATTTAATACTAGTGGGTCTCGGCCACTAGGTAAGATCCGAATAAAGTGCCAAATGGGAGACTTGAAGTCTGAAGTCACATGCTACGTGATCAACGCAGAGACTTCCTATAACTTATTATTGAGTCGGCCATGGATCCATAGTAATGTTATAGTCCCATCCACTCTTCATCAGTGTCTGAAATATGTAGACATAAATAATGAAGTTAAGACGGTGGTCGCGGACAAGCAACCGTTTAAGGGGTTGGAGAACTACTTTACTGACTCCCTCCTTTACTATAACGAGTCCGATACTGAATCATCGGCCCAAGGCACGGACAGCGGTGACGAAGCTGATACTAAAGCTGGGCTTGATTACGAGGGTGGTTTTGTTATAAATGATATTGTACCTGTTGTAATCAATCTTGACGATGAAGAATCGTCGGATGATAGTTGTAATTGGCAACTTGCCGACAAGAAAATAAATGATGATTTAGAGTACTCGCTGTCTTTGACTGATGTAATGAAGGGGTTGTACAATGATCCCGAAGTTGCACATGCCAATTCGATCGTCGTGTGTAACACAGAAGCATCTCCGGGATTCTTTCGGAACAACACTTGTCATCCCCGCCAAAACAGAAGGCGAGAAAGATTTAATCTATGGTAAAGGAGAGACATTCCCACTACCAGATCACTTCTTAAAGCGAGATGATGGCAATGATAAGCTTGGCGCTCACTTGTTCAGATACAGTCCAGAAGTGCAGAGTCTAATGAAGAGATGGGGGTATGACCTTGCGCGAGGAGAGGGTCTCTGTTTTGGTAGAGGTCCTCAAATTCCACCCAAAGCCGCACACGTCCCCGAAGGAAAGCATGATAACTACTATGGATTCAGGAGAGGACTAGGATACGTCTCTTCTTCGGATGACGAATGCCGCTGGATGATCGATGACCAATCACCCAATCCTGATAGAGATGGACATTCGTCTGATTCCTCTGCTTAGGATTCTGACGTTAGCATCGGTGAAATGCTCAAGGGTTTAATGTTAAATATGACTACAGCCGACCCCACCACGATGGAAGATGATGAGCAGATACCAACATGGGAGGACCCATGGATTCATCACCTCAATGTGCAATACAGGGATCGATTCAAGCAAAGAGAACCCCCCACCGAGGATGAAGTGGTCCAGGTTAATATGGGTGACGAAGCACACTCAAAGCCCATATTCATCAGCAAAAGTCTCTCCCTAAAGGAGAAAGAATAGTTGATTGCTCTCATCAGGGAATATAGCGACGTTTTCACTTGGAACTACGAAGACATGCCGGGACTCGACCCAAATGTGGCAACGCATCGTCTCAACATCAGGGTGGATGCCAAACCTATCAAGCAACAGCAAAGACGATTTTGTCCACAGATTATGGAGGTGATTGTAGCGAAAGTTAAAAGGCTCATAGAGTCGAGTTTTATCAAGGAAGAACAACACCCCGATTGGCTCGCGAATATTATCCCGGTTCTAAAGAAGAATGGGACAATTAGGATCTGCATCGATTATAGAGATCTGAATATTGCATGCCCGAAGGACGACTTTCCTCTCCCAATCACGGACGTGATCATTGACAATACGTGTGGGTTCGAGAGAATATCCTTCATGGATGGGTTTTCGGGTTATAATCAAATCAAGATGCACCCGGATGATGAGAAACACACGGCGTTCAGAACTTCCCTCGCGTCTTACATTATCACGGTCATGCATGATTCGGTCACAGCAGCGCCCGCATACTGGCGAGCAATGACAAAGATTTTCTAGGAACATCTCCGAAAAATGGTTGAGTGCTACGTCGATGACTTAGTCGTGAAAAGTCACAATAAAAATGATCACATCAAAGACCTGAGAACGGTGTTTGATCTCATGCGGAGCCATTAGTTAAAGATGAACCCTACCAGATCCTTCCTCAGAATGTCCAGCGAAAAATTCCTCGGATTTGTCGTTACCACTAAGGGTATTCACATTGACCCAGATAAGGTGAAGGCGATAAATGAATTATAACTTCGAGAAATCTAAAAGAACTCAGAGGGTTACAAGGGCGACTAGCGTATATCTGGCGATTCATATCGAACCTTTCCGGGAAATACCAGCCTTTCTCCAAGCTAACCAAGAAAGGTGTATCATTTGTCTGGGACGACGCCTGTCAGAAGGCATTCGAGGATATCAAAGCATATCTAGCGAATCCTCCCGTTCTCGTTACACCGAAGTCAGGTAAACCGTTCTTGATTTACGTCAAGGCGATGAACCTCTCGCTAAGCGCTTTACTCGCGCAAGACGATGACAACGGTCATGAACAGGCAGTGTATTACCTGAGTCGGACTTTAGTGGGTGCTGAATCTCGCTATTCGATGATCGAGAAGGAGTGCCTAGCGTTGGTCTTCACAATCCAAAAGATGTGGCACTACTTAGTCGAAAGACGATTTATGTTATCTCCAACGTAAATCCAATCCGGATATTCATGACGTAACCAGTCTCCATGAATTGGCGCTTGGCAAAATGGGCTTTGCTCTTGTCCCAATATGACTTACACTTCAAGCAACAGAAGTCGATCAAAGGACAGGCAATTTGCGACCTCTTAGCAACTAATCCAACAACGAATGCGGCTGAGTTGTATGATGACTTGCCAGATGAAACCCACGAGGTCAACACTACGTCACACCAGCAAGTATGGCAGCTGTACTTTGACGGAGCTTCTCGAGCAACCAACGTGGCAAGTATCCCTGGATGTTCTAAGATTTTTTCCGGAGTTAGAGTTGTCTTAGTTTCCCCAGGAAAGCATGTGATGCCTCGGGCTTACTCGCTAACCAAGCCATGCTCCAATAATGTGGCCGAATAGAACGCGTTACTTATTGGACTCAGTTTCGCCAAAGAGCTGGGGGTAGAATATCTTGAAGCCTTTGGGGATTCCCAACTCATAGTCAGACAGATCCGTGGAGACTACGAAGTCAGAAATCTAGACTTAACGCCGTATCATCAGGCGGCCGTTGAGATCGCGGATTCGTTTGAAGAATTTTTCATCGAGTATATTCCCCGCCTCCAAAACGCATACGCGGACGTGCTAGCAGCATTAGCAGTGTCATTAGGGCAACCTCCTGAGTCGGAATAGTTACTCACTGTGAGAACTCACTAACTCTTCGTGCCAATATATAACGAAGAGGAGGACGATAAAAGGATAGCCATCAAAAAGGTGCACTCAACCCGAGTCGAACTAGGGCCCCGGGATTGGCGATTTCCTATAATCGACTACGTCCTGCATGGTATTTTGTCAGAGGACGTAAAAGAGAGAGAATTGATCCGATGAAGAGCGTCGAGATTCTTTTATGATGCGGAGACCCAGATGTTATATCGTCGCTGGTATGACGGCCTGCTACTTCGGTGCCTCTCGAACAAAGAAGCGGAAGAGGTCCTTGAGGAAGCGCACGGAGGAGAAGGTGGTGCACACCAACCTGGTCCCAAGCTTTATGATCGTATGGAAAGAATGGGATACTTCTAGCCAACGATGATTAATGACGCAATCAAGTACGCGCGAAAGTGCCACGCGTGTCAAATACACTTTAATTACATGCATCAGCCTCCAGAGCATTTGCATCCTTTGGCTACATCTTTGCCGTTCGAGACATGGGGTATGGACATTGTGGGTCCTATTTTCCCCCCGTCAGTTAAAGGTGATCAGTTCATCCTTGCGATTACCGATTACTTCTCTAAGTGGGCTGAAGCAATTCCACTTAAAGAAGTAAAAATGAACAACGTCATCAGATTCATCAAGCACCACGTCATCTATCGACACGGCGTGCCGAGGTGAATCATACATGACAACGGTCCTCAATTCGTCAGCAATGCTTCATCAGGTTTTGCGAGAAGTTTAAGATCCAAGACGTCTCGTCAACAGCTTATAATCCCGCTGCAAATAGATTAGCGGAGGCGTTCAACAAGACGATCATTAAGATCTTGTCGAAGCTCGTAAAGACTAATAACCGTGACTGGGACGATAAACTCGGAGAAGCACTCTGGGCATATCGCACCACAATACGCACGCCTACCGGAGCTATCCCGTATTCTCTGGTATACGGATGTGAAGCTGTACTTCCATTAAAAATCTAAATTCCATCACTTCGGATCGCCTTCGCAACTGAGATGACAACGGAGGAACAACATCAGAGACGCCTTGAAGAGCTCGAGATGTTGGATGAAAAATACTTGGAAGCTCAACAACACATCGAGTTTTACCAGGCCAGAATGTCGAGGGCTTTTAACAAAAGAGTCCGACATAGAAGCTTCAAAGAAAAAGACCTGCTCCTCGCTGCTCGACGACCGATAATTCTCACTTCCCAGAAGAAGGGTAAGTTTGAACCCAAATGGGAAGGACCGTTTATGATAGATACAGTTTATTCGAACAGAGCATATCGCCTAATCACTCAGAATGGCGACAGACAATTAATACCGATAAATGGGAAGTTCCTCAAAAGTACTATCCTTAGTACATTCAGGATAACCCGTTTTTATAGGAAGTTCCTCGTGAAATATTTCACCCATTATCCTCGAGGATAACCCTAAATCTGTCATCCACCATAAATTCCCTCACTGATCAAATTCATTGACGGTGAGTCCACTAAAAAAGTGTTTCTGGTCCA
This sequence comes from Asparagus setaceus, assembly GCA_012295165.1. Classification (NCBI taxonomy): domain Eukaryota; kingdom Viridiplantae; phylum Streptophyta; class Magnoliopsida; order Asparagales; family Asparagaceae; genus Asparagus; species Asparagus setaceus. The sequence continues at coordinate 50,677,557 of CM022701.1, forward strand.
ATCCACCAGCAAAATCCCCTCTTGATTCCTTCCATGAACAAGAGATCCAATGTTAAGATCCCCTTCTGATAAACAGAAGGACTCCTTCCTTTCCTCTTCGGTCATGCCTTTCCATGGCTAAAGCTGAAATTGGAATTTCGTCTCGATAAACAAAAAAATTCATTCCCAGATCAGGTAACGAATCCTCTAAAAGTGAAAGTTACCCGAATCTTTTTGATTCTCGGAGTGGAGATCCCACTCTTAGTTTCACCCCCTGAGATTCTCGAAGTGGAGATCCCACTTTTAGTTTTTTTTTTCTAGAGATAGAATATAAAATTCTTCCTCTCCAGGAGCAAGAGATAGGATATAAAATTCTTTCTCTCTTATTTTGGGTTCGTCTTTACCCTTAAAAAGAAGACCTGGAGACAGGATATAAAATCCTTCCTCTCCACCGTCAGAAAATAGAATATAAAATTCTTCCTTTCCCACATTAGTTTCACCTTTTTCGCCGGTTTAGTCTTTTATCCGATTGAAAAAGATACCAGAATTCAAGTCTGGGGAATTTTATACCGAAGCCTAAGTAGGGATAAGTCTACGCCTAACAGGCGTTGCCGGTTTAGTCTTTTATCCGATTGAAAAAGACACCAGAATTCAAGTTTGGGGAATTTTATCCCGAAGCCTAAGTAAAGATAAGTCTACGCCTAACAGGCGTTGCCGGTTAGTTCTTAACCGTGAAAAGAGCGAAAGCCCACATATTCAACATTGTGGCAGGTAGTTATTAATAACACCACAATCAACGCCTTACAAGTCTGGAAAATTTTATCCCGAAGCGTAAGTAGGGATAAGTCTACGCCTAACAGGCATTGCCGGTTTAGTCTTTTACCGATTAAAGAAGACACCAGAATTCAAGTATGGGGAATTTTATCCCGAAACCTAAGTAGGAATAAGTCGACGCCTAACAGGCGTTGCCGGTTAGTTCTTAACCGTGAAAAGAACGAAAGCTCACATATTCAACATTGTGGCAGGTAGTTATTAATAACACCACAATCCACGCCTTACAAGTCTGGGAAATTTTATCCCGAAGCCTAAGTAGGGATAAGTCTACGCCTAACACGCGTTGCCGGTTTAGTCTTTTACCGATTGAAGAAGACACCAGAATTCAAGTCTAGGGAATTTCATCCCGAAGTCTAAGTAGGGATAAGTCTGCACCTAACAAATGCAGCCGGGTAGTCAATTATCATGATAATCGACCAAGTCTATGTATTCAACATCATAGCACCGAGTTTAAAAGAGTTTCATTCTTTTAGCACAATGTCACGTGCGGAACGGGTTTAGCTAATCCACATGCTAGCCTGATCCAAACGGTAATCGGTAAAGGCTCATCAAATCCGTTGATGGCTGGGGGTTGGCCAATAATCCTAAAGTCAACGCCTAACATGCGTCTCCAGTAAGTCTCTGGCCCGTAAAAGACGATAAAGTCTACATATTTGATATCGTACCATTAAGCCTAAAAGAATCTCATTCTTTTAGCACAACGTCACATGCGGAACGGGTGTAAATAATTCACTTGCTAGCTCGATTGAAACGGTAATCGGTAAAGGCTCATCAAATCCGTTGATGGCTGAGGATTTGCTAAAAATCCTATGAGTATTGTGGTTGATTATTTTAAATGAAATGAGAAATCATAATAAATAGCGATAAAAGGAAGATAGAAGTTTATTCAATTAATGAAGAGTCGAGTCTCTCAAGAGAGAAATTACAGCTATTCAAACATTGAGTTTATGGCAAAAGATCCGTTGCTTTAGCTGGGATAACTCATCGTGGTAAGCTTGTTAGAGCTCCTCCTGCAACTCAGCCTTGAAAGACTCCTCATTGGCGTTCAGCGTCTTCGCAGCTTCTCCCTCAACTTCAGCTAGCTTCTGTTTTGAGAGCTCCAGCTTCTTGGATAGGGCGGTTCGAGCTTCCTCTTCGTTGACCCTTGTCAGCTCCAGGATGCTCAAGTTCTCTTCCTTCACCTGAAGTTCTCGCCTAAGTTGCGCTATCTCGGCCTCACTTGATGCAATGCAAGAATAGATGTGGCTCAGGGATGTGGATTTCTCGGCAAGTTCAGTCTTAACCTGCTCTACCCGGCCACACTGCATCTGAACCTTGAGTCCAGTAAAAACTTGAGCATCGCGCCATGCTTCCAGGAGAGACTCCACTCGATTGGCTACATATGAAGAAGTACCTGCTGCGCGCAACTCCTGTAACTTCTGAAGATCGAGTTCCAGACGATCAAGATCATCATCAATGGTCTTGGCTAACTCCGGGTAACTAGCGTTCCTTATTAAAGCTGTTCTGGGGTCAAGAACCGGCCTGAACTGACGAAGAGAGAGCCCACTATGGAGAAGCTTGTCGATCATCATGTTCATGAGGGAGAAGAATGACCGGACCTCCATACAGATAATAATCTGATCAGGGTCATTGTTTGAAATCAGCGCCTTCGCCAGGTCGTGAAGTTGAGATGTAAGTCCTGCAAAAATAAAGGGGTAGACATTTCAAAATCGCAAAGACTGGCGTAGATATCCTTAGTTGGATAAACCCGTACCTGATTCCATCGACATAGCTTCATGGGTAAGCAGAGCCGTCGGAGGGGTAACCGTCATTGATGCATCAATTGCTGGAGTTGGTCTCACGGTGTGATCAACAGGCACGGTAGACGCCGTGGTTGCCGATTCTGGAGGAGCATCAGGATGAGGAATCGGAAAATAAGCCTCAGTAGGAGTTCCTGCCAGTGATAATGTGAATTTCTCAGATTGTAATTGTATTAGTTAAAAAAAATGGCTAGTCCTACAATTTACAGGAGAATAGGCCCATACCTTTAGAGGAACGAGCCTCAGTACCTTTGGGAATTGTTGGCTCAGATGACAAGTCGGCCAAGGGAGTGTCCGCAAGCAGGCCATTGTCATCAAAATCCTCTATCGAAAAAATCTGACACGAGAGAACATAAGTGAAAGAAGCAGAATCGAAAAACCTACAATCAGCGAAACTTGCTTACCTCATACAGTGGAGTTAGTCTCTCTAATCCTAGTGTCCACGTTTGCTTCCTGCAATTTCTCTAAAAGGGCAAGAAGCATAGAGACAATTAGGGAAGGCACGAATTCTGAATCGTTCAACTCCCGTACTCGCCATCTAAATGGGGTATTACCGATGATAGATGTACCTGAATTTGCGGAATCAGGTCCTACATTGGTAGTCTCACTAATTTTAGCAGCTACTGCAGGCTCTTCTGTCATAGACTCGTACATCTGTTGTGTGAAACTGGGTTCTTCAAAAGAGGCGAAATTGTGATGAGGAAAATCGAAGCTGGTCTCACCTCCTCCATATCCTCCTGCACAGAAATGGAGAGACGTAAGCCCTAAGTTCAAGGGATTAAATAATAGAAGGGACTACGGGACGGTTAAGCATTACCTCCTTCGCTGACAAAGTCATCACTATCCAAGTCCATCTCAAAAGCTTGCGGATCCACATGTGACTTATGGACTAATTTTTCCGTTTAATAGCTTGAGTCCCAACTCGAGGCTTCACCCGGTGAGAGGGGCGAAGTCCTTCCTCCTCGGCTGTCATTCCGAAAGCATCAAGTCGATGTCACACCCAATAATTCCAAAAGAAAAAAAGGGGAGGGGAAGTATCAACAAACCTGTCCCAGAGTCCTCTTCATGATCCTCGTCATCCACATGACCTCCTCCTGAGGTCTCTTTGGCAGAACCGGAGGTCTCCTCTTCCTCCTCGTCTAGCTGATGAGTCTTGCATCGCTTCCTTTAGGACCGAGCAGCCTTCTGAATCATCTGAGTATCAGCCCGGGAGGCCTCTTCGGTCACTAATTCTGCAAGGGGCTTCACGGGAATGGATTCATTAGCTGCTAACAACCACCTGCAACATAAGAATGTCAACTCCAATCGACGCTCCGCACTCGGAAGGCTAAACTAGGCACCAGTGCACTCCGTCACACTCCATAGCCATGCCCGGACGCCGTCCACTAAACCGCCGTGAGTCCGAAGGTGCCGATTCAAATTTCCAACATAAAGTTGGTCATAACCAAACCGGTGAGCAAATCGACAGGGTAGATACGGCTTGATGAAGCACTCATTTCTCACTCGGAATGTCAGGTAACCCGGCGGGATATTGATGGGAAATAAATGAGTACCTCCTAAGTTGCAAGTATACAACCTTTATCAAGTTATAGTATATAAGATTATCGATCCCACGAGGAACGGGAAGTAGGAAGAGTTTTGTTTAAGTTTTGGTTCTCAAATTATGCGCGACAATTAGGAGTTTATGTACATGGTGAAAGTGGTCATGAAAAGATTAGAGAGTGGATGTGGATTATGCGCAAATAAAAGAAAACGAGGAAGAAAATGTGTGTGGAGAGATTAAGAGTGTGATTTGTGACAAAGTGCGAATAAATTAAAATGAAAGTGAAAATGGAGAGATAGAGAATGAAAATGGATGTACGCGAATAAACCAAAATGAGGATGAGAGAATGTGAGAAGTAAAAAGGAAAAGAAATCAAGAGAGGAGAAAGACGATTAAAGAAAAATAAACAAATGAAAAACAAGGATAAGTGCAAAATCAAGAATGTAAAGTATGGAGGATTAGTTAAAGATATGAGGAATCTAGAGTAGATCCACTTAGCTTATCTCAATCTCACATGAATGAGTTGGATTTGTTAGCTAGTTTCAAACAATCTCTAGGGAACCCACAAGTATTAGCTCCACACTTAGAAAAGGGGTAATTCCCTAGAGGGTTCTAGCCTCAAGGTGAATTAAAGAAAAGAAAAAATCTATTCTAGAAAGTAAATACAAGAATTAAATACATTGCATGAAAGTAAATTGCATGAAAGTAAATTGCATGAAATTAAATTACATGAAAGTAAATCTAAGCTACAAAGCAATTAAATGAACAAGAAAGAAAATGAAAAAGAAATAAAATAGAAACCAACAACTCCTGATCTTAATCTAATCCTCCTTTTGGTCTTTGGATTAGAAGAAGAGAAAGGAAATTGAAGGGGTGAAAAATTTCATTTATTGTGTAACAAAAGTTACAATTTTTGGAAGGTCTTCTCAATTAAGAGTAACCCTCCTCTCTAAATGGAGTTTTTACAAAATATTTCACAATCTCAAGCCCTCACTCTACCCCTCTATTTATAGATAACAAAAATCTCTCACAACCTTTGGATTTGCCTTGGCCCCCAAGTAACACTCACAACCATAGGATTTAGGTGAGCCCCTAAACAACCCTCATAGCCATAGGATCTCTCCAAATAATCTAGACTATTGATTTAATCCTTGAGAGATGGGCTTTGTGGGCTTTATTTCTTTTATATTTAATTCCTTTAAGACTCTTGGGCTTCTCTTAAATGCTCTTGGGCTTCTTAGAATTTAACTTGGCCTTCAAATACTTGAATATATATCATTTAAATTCGGATTTCTGTCAAACTCTACTGCTGCTGATGAAATTTTGAGAATCTGGTAATTTGATGGTCTGCCTCACGAGATAGGCGATTTTTATATATAATATGTTGAATTCTCGCTCCCTGATTGAGAGATATCGCTTTTCTTTGCGGTTGACCATCCCGAGCACGAATTTGACTTTATTTTTTTCATATTTGATTTGATTCTCAATTGTAAGCCAAGTTATTAATAATTCTGACCAAGAAAGTGATGTGTGTTAAGATTTTGCTTCTAAACTTAGTCGGGCTTTGGATTTAGGCATTCGAGCTTCATTAGAGATCTTTTGGGCTTGAAATAATCTTTATTTGGGCTCTTATTCAATAATACTCCATTAGCACGCAAATTAAGATAAAAATAGTTATTAGCGTAATATTTATTCATATAAAATAGGTAATTAGGGTATAAATTTGTAATTAAAATATGATAATCAAATACCCCCACACCTAAACTTTTGCTAGTCCTCTAGCAAAGAAAATAAAAAGAAAACCTAACTCACTTTCAGAGAATCGCGGTTGTATTTAGCGATACAACAAGCCTTTAAACCCCTAGGTTACCCTAGTGGACGAGTTGTAGTCTCGTGAGGGTTTACAAGGAATATACCCACAAAATTCACCAACTTGCTAATTTAAAGAAGTTAATAAAATAATTAATTCATTTGATATCTTCAAACATTCCAATTGAAGTTGGTTAATACTCAAGAAAACGCTTTTATCATAACTCCAATGTAATTTTCTTAAAAAATCCTTCCATTATAGTTATACAAAACCAAGTTTAGCTCAAAATTTTAATTTAAAAGTTTTGAAAAGAACATGCTAACTCTTTGTTTTAAACAAACTTCAAGTCTTTTAATCCATTTAATTCTTCAAGAGCATATACAAATATAACTATATATAAAAACATGGTTAGTATGATTTTTTTAATTTTTTTATTTACTCTTTATTCCTTGGTGGTTTTGTTCGTTTTAATTGGGCTTTCTAAGTGACCATTTAGCGAGTTTTGGGCCAATGAATCCCAACCCAATTGGGCTTAGGTCATTAAGCATAGAAATACTCCTCTGACTTAATTACTCACCAACTTAGACTTAGTAAAATAGAACCATCAATGATTTTAATGAAAATTTTCTTCTTTTGTTAAGTTAGTATAATATATATATGTGTATATGTATATATATTCTGAACAATGGATCAAGACAACTTGAAAACTTATTTTCAACTCTAAGTTAGGCATGCAAAAATTTCATTACTTTAATTAAAAATCTAAGTTAAAACTTAAGTAAAGTATACTACTTTGAAAATCATTTCTTAAGAAATTTATTTAGAGTTATCATAAAAGGTAAACTTGAGTATAGAACTAACTAAGGATTAGAAGACTTAAATTCTATCAAATAGATCAATTATTAATCAACTCTATTAAGTTGGCAAGTGACTTTTTTATGAAAAGAGGAAAAATGACATAAAAAGAAAAAAAATGGTAAGAAAAAGAGAAAAATGACTAAGATAAAGAGCAAAATGACTAATTCCCACCCCACACCTAAATTTTGCATTGTCCTCAATGCAAATTCTATTATGCACAAAGTAAAACAGATAATAATTGAAGCACTTACATTTGTTCAAATTAGCTTCAACAATGATAAAATTCTGCAAATACCTTCAAGATAAGGGGTGAAGCCAAAAATTTATTCTCTCTTTTTTTTTTGAAATAAAGAACAACAAGAAACTCTCACATGAGAGAAGAATAAATTCTTTTTATTATTATGAGACAAAAAATAAAAATGTAGAATAAAAGATGAAACATGAGAAGCTCACATTCTACATTAAATCCTACCTTATTGCTAAAAATCTACCCGAAATTTAAAGAATTTCAAAATGATATAATCACTGATGTGCTTAAATTTCAAAAATTTCGTGATTTTTAGTGATGTTTGCAAGAATGGAAGGTAGGTATTAATGGTTGTATGCTTTTGAACTTAGATTCGTTATTAACAAAAATTTCATCAAAAATAAAATCTTGTTGTTTTCTATTTTCCAAAAATCTAAGTTCATTGACAAAGGGTTCTTCAAATGTTGGCGTCAAGATGCATGTATTCAACATAATTCTCTCGTTCAAGGACTTGATTATTAACACAGTTACATTTGTGAATGGATTGCATTCACTTGATCTTGAAAAGTTAAACTTGACCCGTTCCTTGGATTGGTCACGGTTGACTCGAAATGATCCTTTCTCTCTCTCACTTATAGCGCTAGCTAGTTGATCAAGATGGGTTTCTAATCTAGCTATGGCTTGAGTGTTGGAGTTGAGAATTTGTCCTGTTGATTGCATAAAGGAGTTCATCATGCTAGATGTTTGAGTCAACAAGTTCGTGGTCTGTGTAGAGGTTTTAATCAAGGCTTCCAAACCCCTTTCCAAAACATTAAGACGTTTCTCAACATTTGAAGGAATATGATTTGTAGATTGATGATGAGGAAACTGATTTGGAAATGACTGATTTGATTGTGGAAAATTGGTTTGAGAACTGAAAGAAACTGCGTTGCCCCTAGGGAATTGTTGGTTTGAAGAGGGAGTGAAATTTTGATTTCCCGAGAAATTACCCTGATTCCATGCAAAATTCGGATGATTTCTCCAACCCGATTATAGGTTGGAGAAAATGAATCATGTCGGATCTTTGGAATCGGCATTCATCATTCTAGAGATTGAGTATTTCCTAAGAGTGGACATTTATTTGAAGCATGGGTCGTAGAAAGACAGCTATGACAACCTCGAGGCGTAAACTTGATTGATTTGTGCCGAGCTCGTTCTTTGGTTTCTAAAGTTTCTAACTGCGTAGAATTGTAGCCATCTTAGCTTCAGAGGCTATGTTTGACTCTAAGGAAGGACCTCTAGAACTGGATTGGGAATCGATGAATCACGTTGTTCCCACCGCATGGTTTTCTGATAAATTCTCTAAAAGTCCCAAGCTTCACAAGATTTTTCTTCATGAAATCCCTTGACACATTGACTCTAAGGAAGTTTTTGAAGAATAATCCAATCCTTCATAAATGATTTGGCATAATCGCCACTTTTCAAGACCATGGTGAGGACATTGGATAAGAAGATCTTTGAATTTATCAAAATACTTCCAAAAAAGTTCTCCCGGGATAATTTTAAAATTTTGAATGCTGTTTCTAAGCTTGACTGTTTTGTGGATAGGAAAGAATATTTTCAGAAAAACTGTTATAAATTCACCCCAAGTTGAGATGGAATCTGTGGGCAAGCTATACAGCTATTTTTTGGCTTTGTCCTTGAGGGCAAATGGAATAAATCGGAGTTTGATCACATCTTCGGTTAAGTCCCTCATCTTGATCATGAGGCAAACTTCTTCAAATTCGGAGATGAAAATGTAAGCGTCTTCGGTTTCTACTCCTAGGAATTTGGGAAGCATGTTAATAAAATGCGGTCTAAGTTCGAAATTTGCTCCATTGACCTCGGGGAGTTTTATGCAAGAGGGGATTGTATTTCTAGTGGGATAACAAACATCTTGAAGAACAGGTGGGTTGGTATTGGCCATTTCGTTTGGTTCAAGAGATGGATCAAAACGAATTAAACGATTGGTATTATCCCTAACCCAAGTTTGTATACACCAAAATCAAATTTTTTTTTATGAAAAAGGACAAGAGAAAAAATTAAGAAGATGATGAGAAAAAAAAAGAAAAAGGAGAAACTAACTAAAAGCAAATCAAGGCAATCACTTTTCAATCACCCTAACTCTAGGGTTAAGCCTAAACTTGACTTAGACCAGCTCCTAACCAAAAATTCCCTTAGTGAAAAGATCAAAGTTTACTCAGGTAATTAGCCAGGTAAGGATAGTACTAGAGGGAGATCAAAGATCAATTAAGTACCTCTTTCTTTTGGATATACAGCGACCCTAAACCTTGCCTTAGACACCAATTACTCGGATAAACTTGGACCGGTTCACTTAAGGATTTCTTGTTCCTTAATGAGCTCGAATCCTTAGGGGCCAACGTCTAATCAAATTTTAAGAGGCTTGGGTAAGTATAGTGAGGAATTAGTGATTTTTGGGCTAAGGAAAGGGTGATGAAATCCCTCACCTTATCTTGATTAATGGGTTTTGCCCTTAAGATATTTTCAAGTGTGTGCCAAATCAAGATGCTCAAATCACTTGGTGAATTCCTACTATTATATGAAATGCAACCCTAGGAATTAAAAGCAACTAAAAGGATGCAAAAATAAAAATCTTTTCATTTTTATTATGGTCGACAATCAAAGAAATGAAGTTTATTAGGGTCAACAAGGGTAAAAATCTTTTATTTTTATTTTTATTTTTTATTTTTTTATCCTAATTGTCTCTAATGTGAATGAACTATCTAAAGGGTGGAATTGAGAATACTAGAAGGAAGAGTTACCCACGCAATCGCTATCCAAAACCTCGTTGGAGGCAATTCTTCAATCTTGAGTCTTCAACTCTTGATCTTCAAGCTCCAAGTTCCTACACAAAAGAAAACACACAAAATAAGGAACCAAAGTCAATAAAAATCCTACTTATGCACGTTCCCCGGCAACGGCGCCAAAAACTTGATGGAAAATAAATGATTACCTCCTAAGTTGTAAGTGTACAACCTTGATCAAGTTATAGTATATAAGATTATCGATCCCACGAGGAACGGGAAGTAGGAAGAGTTTTGTTCAAGTTTTGGTTCACAAATTATGGGCGTGACAATTAGGAGTTATTCAAATAAAATGAAAGTGAGAAAATGGAGAGATAGAGAATGAAAATGGATGTACGCGAATAAACCAAAATGAGGATGAGAGAATGTGAGAAGTAAAAAGGAAAAGAAATCAAGAGAGGAGAAAGACAATTAAAGAAAAATAAACAAATGAAAAACAAGGATAAGTGCAAAATCAAGAATGTAAAGTATGGAGGATTAGTTAAAGATATGAGGAATCTAGAGTAGATCCACTTAGCTTATCTCAATCTCACATGAATGAGTTGGATTTGTTAGCTAGTTTCAAACAATCTCTAGGGAACCCACAAGTATTAGCTCCACACTTAGAAAAGGGGTAATTCCCTAGAGGGTTCTAGCCTCAAGGTGAATTAAAGAAAAGAAAAAATCTATTCTAGAAAGTAAATACAAGAATTAAATACATTGCATGAAAGTAAATTGCATGAAAGTAAATTGCATGAAATTAAATTACATGAAAGTAAATCTAAGCTACAAAGCAATTAAATGAACAAGAAAGAAAATGAAAAGAAATAAAATAGAAACCAACAACTCCTCGATCTTAATCTAATCCTCCTTTTGGTCTTTGGATTAGAAGAAGAGAAAGGAAATTGAAGGGTGAAAAATTTCATTTATTGTGTAACAAAAGTTACAATTTTTGGAAGGTCTTCTCAATTAAGAGTAACCCTCCTCTCCAAATGGAGTTTTTACAAAATATTTCACAATCTCAAGCCCTCACTCTACCCCTCTATTTATAGATAACAAGAATCTCTCATAACCTTTGAATTTGCCTTGGCCCCCAAGTAACACTCACAACCATAGGATTTAGGTGAGCCCCTAAACAACCCTCATAGCCATAGGATCTCTCCAAATAATCTAGACCATTGATTTAATCCTTGAGAGATGGGCTTTGTGGGCTTTATTTCTTTTATATTTAATTCCTTTAAGACTCTTGGGCTTCTCTTAAATGCTCTTGGGCTTCTTAGATTTAACTTGGCCTTCAAATACTTGAATATATATCATTTAAATTCGAATTTCTGTCAAACTCCACTGCTGCTGATAAAATTTTGAGAATCTGGTAATTTGGATGGCTCCGTCTCGTCGAGATAGGCGATTTTCATATATAATATGTTGAATTCTGCTTCCCGGATTGAGAGATATCGTCTTTTCTTTGCGGTTGACCATCCTGAGCACGAATTTGACTTTATTTTTTCCATATTTGATTTGATTCTCAATTGTAAGCCAAGTTATTAATAATTCTGATCAAGAAAGTGATGTGTGTTAAGATTTTGCTTCTAAACTTAGTCGTGGGCTTTGGATTTAGGCATTCTGGGCTTCATTAGAGATCTTTTGGGCTTGAAATAATCTTCATTTGGGCTCTTATTCAATAATACTCCATTAGCCTGCAAATTAAGATAAAAATAGTTATTAGCAGGATATTTATTCATATAAAATAGGTAATTAGGGTATAAATTTGTAATTAAAATGTGATAATCAGATATTCATCAGCCAATTGAAGCAGCCGACATCAAGAGAAGTCCGGCTCGCCCTCGGCCTCTCCTCATCGAGCAAAGACTCGCCGTATTGACCAGAGAACCGCGGGAAACATCTGGAGAAAACTCAGCCTTTGTGAATCTACAATTACTTTCTTATCTCCAGGAATCCTCGCCCCTTCCATTTGTAACTTTCTAACAATTGTAGCAAGGGGATGGATTGTTCAGCGGTGCTCGGTGTCGACATTATATCTGGGCGGTGAAGGATGAACCATGCCATCAAGTAAGTATATGGAAGTTTCACCTTGGCAAGAGTAATTTGCGTCGAAGTTTACTCTTTCCCTGAGTGAAGGCACTGACTATCTGTCGAAGCCCACGATGAATATTAGCCACCATCGCCGGAAGAAGAGAAAGTTCTTTTTCGTGAGCAAGCTGAACTGCAGGATAGAGCACCTCCAATGGCAAAGCATCACTAGACTGATACGATGCCACACACTTCTTCAACCAGATCGCAAGGTAGCCAGCTAGGAGTGTCAACGACTGAATCGGCTTCACTGCATGCCATAGGAATGTCTCAAACTTCGTCCCTGCAAAGAAACCACTCTCGGTGCTGCTAGTGGTGTAAGAGCGAGCGCCGGATTTCTTGATCAGCTCATTAACCTCTGAAGGAGTGAGCGATGCTAATTCACAAATCGCCTCGCCAGAATTGCTTTCCAGGTGCTTGAACAAATAATCCGCAAACTATTTCAAGCTCACCTATGACGTAGTCCTCTTCGCCAGTGGATCAGCCTGTGCCAAAGCGATATGATAATGGCAAGTAAGATCCCATAGAGTGTCGTAGCGACCAGGCATACGATCTTTCAACAAACTCAGCTCGCGATTTGAGGGAAAGTACTCCTGGTATAACATCTTCCCCATAGGTAGGCCGGAGACTTGGTGCATCTCATAAAGAGCTAACCCTAACTCCCCATGCTTAATCAGAAAAGCATTTGAATCCGGGTCATAGAGCTCCGACAACGCAAGGAAGTGATTGGCACTGACCGGCAGCCCATACATGGAGGCACGAATCGCTGCGTATAGACCACAGTCCTGTAGCTCCTCACCCCATCGGCCGAGAACGTAAGTCGTCATACGAGCCCACCAGTGCTTGTCTAAAGAGTGAAGCCAACCATAAGATCTGTGACCGACCGCAGGCATCTCTCGCCCCAGCCTCGCAAGATGGTTCTGCAAAGTATGAGCGATAATGAATAGCTCGTCACGGGGTGGTGTGTCTAATCCCAACACACCAAGGCGCAGTCCAATAATGCGATTCCTACTCGATGAACCCGGGATCACCTGGTAGGTAATATACCCGCAATGAACATGGTCGTGCTCATCCGTCAATCACCACGACATCTCTCGTGTCACGGCCTGACACCTCAACTCGGTCAACGAACGATGGCGAGGTATCCGGGGTAGATACAAGTGCCCTCCATCATCCTTATGCAGCCATTGCTCACTGGCGATGAAAGCTGCATCTGCGTCTTTCATAGAATCGCCGAAAAAGTAATCTGTTTTCCTCAAAGACTGAGTGGAACTGGTGTCTCTCACAAGTGGCGCATCTATAATCAACAGCTGAAGGATGCGAGGGCTCCCCTCACGTATCACCTGGATAGTCTTCGCCGATGTACCCGGAGTGAACTGAGGAGTAATCGAAATAGGCGAGGAATCATCAGATGTGGCATAGTGCTCGCCGCGGCGTCCGTCAACCGCATGAGAAGGAAATGCTCCAGAGGGGTATTTAACTGAAAACGAGTAATAAATATTCGTTAGATTCAGTCATGAAGAATATCTTTAAAGCAATATAAGGCGTCGAACTCATCTCGCAAACCTATAAGATAGAGTCACTACCTTATAACGAGTAAGACGATTCCAACTGCATTATGCACTCAAAGGGCAATGTACATCATCACACAAATAAAATTGACAATATACCCCACCCTACAAAGCATAATACGGCATGAAATCACCCCCTCAAGATAAGTGTTGACCAAGCAAAATCTATCTTTTAAGCGCCGACCCTCACAAAGGAGAATCGCCGCTCTTCCCAATTGCCTCATGAAGGAGAACAAAGCGGGGATGCAGTATGTTGTATGCAAGCTTTGAAGGCGCTGAGAAGTAGAAAAAAGCTCACCAGAAAGTGATGAAGGCGCACTTTCAGGTGGCGGGGTAACTGGCTGGCTCCTCGGAGTGCGTGATCTCCCCGATGACATCTCAACCTGCAAAAAATTGAACAGGTCAGATCCGAAATATAAAGGAAAACTATGAATTTTGAACCAAAAATCCCAAGAGCATGTATGGAATTTCTTGGTCAAATTCTAGTTAAACCTACAGGGAGCACATGCACCGACATCGGGTTCAAATTTCGCTCGAAAAAAAACCTCTCCTAACCAAATTTGGCCGTAAAATGACCAAAATACCGCTGGGACCAGATTGGAATTTCGGCCATCTCAGTCACTTTCAAGCCCAAAATTCCCAGACATTTAAATCAGCCTCAAATCCGAAGTTTTGGGCTGTTTTTGCACAAAACCCCCTGAATTTTAGCCTTTTTGCACAAAAAACCCTGAATTTCAGCCTTTTTTGCGATTAACCCCCCAAACTTTGGCCTACACAAAAAACCATGAAATCTCTAGTAATCATTGGCACATCAACCCCCAAATTACAGCCCAATTTTTGTAATAAACCCCCTCAAATTGCAGCCCTCTTTTTAATAACCGAAATCCCTCGGATTTCATGCAAATTCATCCTCAAAAAACCCTAATTCGAGGCGTGAGATCAAAACTCTAATTTCTCTCATGTCTACCCTCTGATTTACATGATGAAATAAAAATCAAATACGCAAGAGTTATGGGGAAATCACCTGAGGAAAAGCTCGAGGACCTGAGCCTAAAAGAAGATTTAATCGAACACTCGAGGGGCTAGAGAGACCAAAAAAAAGTACGAGGATTTGAGGAAATTCTTGAGCTCGAGACCTGGAGGAAACTTGGATCTTGTATGCTTTTAGGGTTTGAAGGAGAAGAAACGAAAAGAAAAAGCAAAAAAAAAAAAAAAGAAAAGAGAGGGAGAGGGTGTTTGGCCGAAAAAAAACCCTAGGGAGAGGGTTTCGGCCGAAATAACAAAAAAAAGGAAAAAGATAAAAAAAAGAGAGGGGGGTCCTATTTATAAGAAGAGAGGATTTGGTTTGGCCAAGTCCAAATAGGAGGAGGAAAAGAAAAGAAGGAAAAGAAAAAGAAGGAATCCCAATCAAAAGAGGATTCAGCCAAATCCTAGAAGGAAGAGGAGAGAAAGAAAGAAAAGTGGGGGCCGTTCTCAAAGATAGAAAAAGGAGCTTTTGAGAGTTTTAAACCAACTCCAACTTGGCCCAAATCAGCCCTGAACCGGCCCAAACCAAGCCCGGAATTAAAAAGGTTCAAACCGAGGCCAAATCGGGCTTCAAGTTAACCCACCGATTGATCCCTTCTTCAGCCCTCTCTCTCACACACGAGGTTGTCACACATTGAGGGTCAATTCTCATCCGGTTCAAATTATGCGAGCCTCATATTTACTCCAAAAAGGTAAATGAGTATAAACTATTTCCTATTTTATCGAGAAGTTCCTGAAAAATATTTTATATTTTAAGGATAACTCGACTACTCCAAAAAGTTTTACGACGCCAGCCAACGCGTCGCAGTGGAAAATCGCCGATTAAAGGATGACTCTCAGAAAAATTTCTCCCGCTGTAGTCAGTTCTACGACAAGCGACGCAATGGAGAATTTGCCGACTGAAGGTTGAGTCTCAAGAAATTCGATGGTCAAATCGACGACAACTCACCAACATGAGCTAAAGCAAAAAAAAATTTATTCATCAGCTTCGGGTCAAGATTTTGACAGCGGTCAGACAATAAATACAGCACCGCGATACTTTCAGTCATCCTACAAATCAATGGATAGTCCGAAAGAATTAGAGAAGTAAAAATTCGAAGCCATTTTCAGGTCCTGTTACACCGACTGAAGGTTGGGGCCTATCATATCCAAAGTATTTTGGCTTCTTCTATAAAAGAGCGAGGCCGAAACACTTTGGAGCGGGTATCTGTCGGTGTTGAAAATTACCTATAAGTTTTCGAACATAGCTTGTGACAAAGAGTTGTCGATCGGCGAGCCATCCGATGACGTAGCGATGGACTATTGACAACACAAAGCGATGCCAACGCATGAAGCGAGTCGACTAAATGCATAAAGCGAGTCGGCTAAGCGCGCAAGTCAAAGAAGTAACGAATCGCATGCGAGCAGTAGGATAAACCTATTTCTAAAGCTTCAGGTTAGCGAGTATCGATAAAATCAACCAAACCAGACTCGGAATACCGGAAAAAAAGCGACGAAAATAAAACCCGGAACCGCCTGAAGGGGCTCGGCACGAACCAAGTCACCCGAGGGTGGCTCGACCAATGCCGAGCCACCAAGAGGTGGCTAGGCGGGCCTCGGGCGCAGTTTCGACCCGTTATCCTCTTTTAAAATCTATAAATAGAGGAGGCGGGGGTTCATTTTCAAGGGCAAAATTTTGGAGAAGAAGTCGAAGCTCTGCCGAATCGAGATCTAACTTTTGGGGAGGCGATCAACTTCAACAATCAGATCTAAGATTTTAGCGAACCCGTCGGTGATTATTTTTCTTTGTGAAGTAATCCCCAAGAAAGTTCAAGAGATCTTAGATCAGATCTATACGGCTTCCCTCAAGATTAAACTTTGTTTTGATCTCGAGAAGAGTAGTGATCTCGCTTGGTCGATTTCACTTACTTTGGTGATTATTTCCTTCGAGAGATAATCCTTGCGATCGTGTAGATCTCGCATCGGATCACAATTACGCGGCGGTCCACGGACGGAACAAAGTCCCCGGCACAGGCAAAGACACCCACGCAAGCGAGGACCCGATAAACGAGTCCCGCGTTTGTTCAGGAGAGTTGTACTTGTCTACTTTCTTTGATTTTCATTGTAACCTTATAAAAAGGCGATCTTTTTTCCTCAGATTCATTTGTAAAGGCATAAACCTATAATGAGTTCAACAACGAAAATCAATAGCGTAACTTTTCCGACGAACAGAAAGGGTGGAAGATTAGTGGAAAGGGAGGAGCAAGAATAGAGATCAGAGCGAGAAGATAAGTGAAATGGTTTTGGATTTTTATTAAATGGGTTTAAGTTTTGGGTCTTAACGGATATAAGCTTAAAGGGTTTTGGGTTTGGGTATGTGAACTGAGGGGCATAACCGTTCATTCAACAAAGAGTTAAAGAAAATAGAGTGTTCTCTAACCATTTTAACGGCAACTAACTAGAAGGTCTAATATCAACATATTATAATGATTTAGGGACTAATGTCAAATACTACAGATTTAGGGGACCAATATCGATAAACTCCTACATTTTATTATTTATTATATTATGTATTAATATTTTTATATATATTCTATCACATTTATTATATAAGCATATAATATAGTATTATTCTATTTATTATTATTAATATA
Organism: Asparagus setaceus; assembly: GCA_012295165.1. Taxonomy (NCBI): domain Eukaryota; kingdom Viridiplantae; phylum Streptophyta; class Magnoliopsida; order Asparagales; family Asparagaceae; genus Asparagus; species Asparagus setaceus. The sequence continues at coordinate 50,694,770 of CM022701.1, forward strand.
TGAATAATATATAACATTTTATAATTTTAAGAAATTATATATATTTATTAATATTAATAATATTATTATAACTATATAATATAATATCTAATTTATTGTATAGTATATTATTATTTATTATTAATAAATTATTATTAGTATTTATTATTAATATATATTTAATATTATATTACTTTAGTTATATTATTATATAATACATTATCAACATATTAAATATTAGTATTTAATATGATATTAGATTATTATAGAAGATATTTTAAATAATAATATATTTTATATTATTTACTAAATATTAATAAGATATCAGATTAACTGTAATATAATATAATATAAAATAAAGCAATATAATATAATATAATAAGAATGTTGATAATAAATTATATTAATTATATTTAATATATTATGTTAGATATTATATTAAAAGCCCTCAAACTCAAAACCAAAACACCAACCTGAAAACACCTTTGATATTTTGAAATAAGTGCTTTGTTTTTGGTTTGAGTATGTCCTAACTCAAAAAACACTATGATTTCCAAACACGTGGTGTTTTATTTTTTGCAAAAACACCATGAAAACAAGGAAAACACCATAGTATCCAAATGCTAGCTAAACTATAAGTACAAATAGGGTATAGTGATATTGGAGACACTTGCTTATAAGGGTCTGTTTAGTTCGAATCAACAAATAATAGGAATCACCAATTCCATGTCGAATATGCATTTCTGGGGCTTTCCATTAATTTTCTATTCTTTGTTTGGATAGTTGAAAGTAGACTACAATAGAAAACTAAAAATCAGCAATTCTCATTGTGCTGTTTGGAGAGAACAAAGTAAGGTGTAAAATCAAAACTTGAAAAATAACTTGTATTCCCTTTCCTCAGTTTGTTTATTTTGGAAAACATCATTGGAAATTTACAACAAGTGAACATAAATAAGGTCACCTTTCAAAAAAAGATAAATTTCACTGATGTAACCTAAAGAGGTAAGCATACCACATATTTGAAGCAACATTTGCATCCCAACGGTCAATTACAATGGCTATAGCAACAATGAAGCTTTGCTTTATAAATTTCCTTACACCCTTTCATATGTTGCCATTAAAGCTTGATAATTTCATATTTGTAGACTTGGGAGGAATGTAGCAGATTGAAAGTAATTCTTCATGGGATGTGGAGTGCCACTGTAAAATCCCCACACCTCTAAAAATATGCCGAAATGGGAAAAATAAGGGAAGAGCATTTTGGGGTTGTGCCAAATACCCACAAAGAGAATGTAATTTTTTTCTGTTGGGCAAAGGAGGAGGGAGCTTGCAGCATAGTTAGGAATGAAAATTCAAGTAAAGGTGACAAGAATAGCATGAAAGTGAAGCAGTTAAAAAAAAGTAAAAAGTTTGTACAATGAACTTGTATTTTATAAATTATGTGTAATACTTCTTTTTTTCTATGTATATTGTGCTTTTAGCAAACAATGTAATTGTAATTTGAAATAATTTTAATGAATGCCAAAAAACTTTTGAATACAAACTTGTGCATTTAAAATCATTCAAATAAGATGTATCACCACCAATATTCGCATATAATAGGAATAACTCATAATCTTATGAAAAGCTCAGATATGAATCATTAGCAATATAGTAAGCCTCGCCTATACAATAGTATTGTTGGTCGCTAAAAAATTGCTTCAAATAACCCATAGTTCATGCAATCAAATTCATGTATATTCACTCTATGTAGTACTAAGAATTTTGCCAATTAAAATTTTTCCACATCAAACCGAAATGAATATACCTAAAAATTGCTTCAGACAACCCATAGTACATGCAATCAAATTCATGTATATTCACTCTATGTAGTACTAAGAATTTTTTCAATTAAAATCTTTCCATATCAAACCGAAATGAATATACCCAAAAATTTGTAATCTATCACTAAGTATATACATTAGTATTCTTAAATCATAACAAAACCCATCTAAAACTTCAACATGTATGGTTAAATAGATGAAGAAATTGAAATTCTGCCAATTAAAAAATTTTAAAAAAACCATAAATTTCATAGTGAACAGGAGTTATACCTGAAATTAGGTAAAATTAGAGATCCCTGCACTCGGTTTTGAAAAGATCCAAACACAAATAGATAGCTTTGCCAAAAACCCCCCTTCATAGAGAAAAGCCCCAAATTTTTAGCAAGAGATAAGAGGTAATAGAGAGAATCGAGCCCTTGATTGAATCCCTAACCAATTTCATGAAAAACAAACAATTTTTCCCTCAAAGATCAGTAGGGAGAGATAATAGGTAATAAAGAACCTTAAATTTCATAGTGAACTTGAGATTAACCTGAAATTTTGTAGTCGATTTTGAAGAGATCCGAGCACAAGAGAGAGCTTTGCTAAAAACCCACCTCGTAGAGAAAAGCCCCAAATTTTTAGCAAGAGAGAAGAGGTAATAGAGAGAATTGAGCCCTAGATTGAATCCCTAACTAATTTCAGGAAAAACCCATAATTTTTCCTTCAAAAGATCAGTCGGGAGACAGCGTCTCTATGATAGGGTTTTTTCACAAAAGAAAGCTCGAGGAGAAGAATGGAGGCGCGTGAAAAGGGAAGGTGGTAGGTGAAGGGACGGTAACGATTAGGTTTCCCATAAAGTTCCTGGTAAAAAGAAAAATAATGGCGCTGATATTTTTTATCATTATTTTTTCGATTCCACCCATTTTCGCTCAAATCGCTTGAATTTGGGTTTTGCAATTCTAGCTGACATTTGCTGACATTTTAGCAAATTTTCATTCCAACCCAAAATACAAACCAAACATAGCATAGAAAACCAAAATTAAAATTTCCTGACAGATTCCACTTGTGTCAGAGTTTTGGTTTCTTATTCATGGGCTTTTACCAAAACCAAATAGGCCCTAAGATGAACACTAACTTCTTCGTAGCTACGTACAAGAAAGTTGCAGCTAGATTAGCTAGATAGGCTAACTTCTCCCTAGCCACCTACAAGTACTTAACATGACATATCAAAGATGCAACTAGATTAGCTAGATAGCCAATGGATTTGGATCATCCTCACTTCTTCTTTGGCTCTTAAGAGACCATGTTCTTCTTAAAATTCCTGCCAGTTATAAGTTTATTATTCCAATATATTCTCATTGGTTGAAAATCATTTCTATGGGTCAGAAAGGTAGATTTACAGAGTAATATCCTTTTTTTAATCCGCTTTAGAAAATTTTCAAACTTTAGTGCTCTGATATCATCTTATAAAAGTCACTGTCACTACACCAAAACTCTGAAGTTCTGAATGGGTTGAGGGTTATAATTTTATATTCTAATAGTTCTAAATTATAATCAATGTTTGTAATATCTCTTTTCATGTGGCAAAATTTAAATTATGAGCATGTTAAAGACCCTTTGCACCAACACTCTCGAGTGGTGAGGATTAAAGGTTATCATTTTGGATTCGCATCCTTACCAATTAAATGGTCATTGGAGAGGGTCCAATTCCTCTAATCTCCACCATTTATCTCTAATTCAAAGGGCAAAATAACGCCACATAGGATTACATAAATTAAACTAATGATTTTGAAAACTACCACTGTGAATTTGATAGATAATATTTAATTTTTAACAAAATCAAATATTTCTAAAAAACCTTTCAATTAACCTCTCCATTAGATGTCAACTAAACAACTCCCTCTAAAATTTATTTTATTTACAATTGCTTTGTATTTATTTATAATTTTTATAATATGTGTCAGCATTCTTAATAAATGTGCGTACAACAACACATTTTTTTCTTTCATTATTTTTTGTAAATGCACGCACACAGCAAAAAAAGCAAATGTTTGCTGGGTGCAATGCAGATAATTATTTGGTAATAGTCATCTAGATTAGAAATGTAAGCTTGTTATTAACTTTGTATAAAATAAATTTGAGAGGGAGTTGTTTAGTTGACATCTAATTGGAGAGGTTACTTGAAGAGTTGATTGTATAATTTTTTTTTTTTTGATAAAATGTTTTTAGAAATATTTCATTTTGTCAAAAATCAAATATACCCACCAAATCCATCGTGGGAGTCTTCAAAAGCACTAGTTTAACTAGGATAATCATATGTGGCATTAACTTGCCCTTTGAATTAGAGATAAAGGGTGGAGATTAGCGGAATTGGACCCTCTCTAATTACCACATAATTGGAGGGGATCCAAATCCTATAGTTTTATACTCTAACTTATATAAAACAATTATGGATCGTATTCCATATATGCTTATCACTACACCTCTCGTGAATTGAAGTCATTCTCACATTTCACATAACACAAATCATAATCATTAACTAAGACAATAAATATTTTGATTAAAGATTGACTCTATATCTGCCCTAATTCGTCTTTTCCATCAAATATGCATATGACACCTTCACTCGCTTTGTTGATCTCAAAAGAGCTCGACCTGATGCAATTTTCCTTAGCGTAAACACTTCTATAAGAAATAAAATCATGAATGTTGTTTGGCAAGTTGCCTATGTCCATGAGAAAGAAGGGAGAAACTTTTATTACTTGCACAATAATAAAATATTTATTTTCTTTTGGAAATTCCTCATAAGAGCAATTTTGATAGGCAAAAAAGAAATTAGAGCTTTGAAGTGATTTAATAGTTTATAATGGAAGTCCAAGGAGTCAAGTGCAACATTGGCCAGTCAATTTTGACAGTGGATTGAGCCAAACCATGTGTTACACTTAGTGGGTCTTAGGGTTTACATCATCCCAATGGGCTCGTGGGTCTGGGTATGATAGAGTGAGTCAGTTTTTTATGGGATGGATTGCTCTTGTACCATGTCAAAGGGCTCAGCTAATCTACCAAAACTCCGGAATTATCGTGAGGATTGAGGGTCATAGTTTTAAAACTAGGGTTAATTGTGAATAGACCCAATTTACTATCATCCAATAGCGAATAAACCCTCTTTAGTCCTATTTGTGATGAATAGACCCACTGTAGTATTGGTCCAGTGTGAATACACCCTCTTAGTGAATGTTTTCAACTGTTTTTTTAGCAATTGAGGTCTATCCTTTATAGGGGGTCTACAGAGCTCCTCAAACATTTTTAATGATTTTAAGGGAAAAAAATTCACACAGGGATCTATTTGAAAAAATAGAACCTCATGGGATCTATTCGCAATTAACCCTTTAAACTAACATTGATATATAAACTCAAATTTCATTTATTAACTTGAAAAGAAGTGTGTGTGTGTGTGTTGGTGACCTTTGCTAACCCAAGCCAGGTCTATATGTTGCCTTTCGCCAAATTAATCAATATGTACATTCAAAAAAAAAAAAAAAAAGATGCCCTTGGCGAGAGTAGGATCAATGTTCTAGAAGCCCTAGATACTGAAGGAGAGATTGATGCAGGTTAGTTTGGTATGAGTCAGGAGAGGCTAAGGGTTAACTCAGCTAGGGTTCATTCTGAAAGAGATCTAAGCTAGCTATCCAAAGCTGAAAAGACCTATAACTTCACCCTTCTAAGCTTCATTTAAACTTCATCTGAGCACTTTGCAGCGAAAGTACAAGACAATGACACGAGCAGTAGTATCTAGGTGTACCATTATTATGCCTTCTCCTCCTTAGGGTTTTAAAAGAAATGTTAATAGTATATTAGCATATGATTTGTTGTATGTTTAATAAAACTACTATTTATTTTTGAGGGTTATTGAAGGTATAGAGTCTGAGTCTCAGCCGTAGGGATGCAGTTTTTAGCTAGGGTTTTGAGGTGGTCCATGAGAAAGCGATGGAAGTTGAGAGGGTAAAGTAGGGACAGAGACGTGAGCAGAGGCTTGGATTCCATAGGAGAGAAAAAGACAAGTGGGCCTCTTACCCTAAGTAACTACATTAATGGTGTTTAGATATGAGTCCTTAACAAATTATTTATTTGCATTTCATGATTCATGAGCCCTTTATAATGTAATTAGATATGATCGGGTTCTTAGTCATTCATTATTGGGTTTTCAATTCTAACTCTCATGTTATTTTATTTCCAATATATATCCGTTTGTGAGAATTTCGAGATGTGAATAGTATTTTGGGTATTCTGTTTCGAGAAAATAATCACATGATTTCACGACGTTAAGTATTGACAATTTCTACATATTAAGTGCGAGACATGAATTTGGAGATGTGTAATATGTATGAAGATCTCTTCTGACTGTAATTCTCTGGACTCATATTTAATTGTAAGGATCATTTGTTTCTCCCTGAGTACGTAAAACTTGTTTCGAAATCTCATTAATTCCCTTACTTATTGTTATTGTTCCGTGATTTATTTCCACCTCTATATTTCCTCAATATTCACAATTTGATATCCAGCTTCTTCTCTAAATGATTTTTTGGTCTCAATCTCATACGCAATTGTGATTAGGACTAATTAACATTGTTAAATTACTATTCAGCCTTCATTTCCTAGCCACTACCTCAAAGGACATACCCTAGTCCTCATTTCAACCAACCCTACATCTTAACCTGGATCCAGCAGAAAAGAGAAACAAGGCTCGATAGTGATGCTTAAATTATGGGTCATATGGGAAAGAATAAGAAAGGGTGTCTGGATTTAAACAATCAGAGTTAGGCCAAGATATAATAGCTTCATTTTTGAGTTAAAATTGTTTCTTGCCTCTATTTAAGATTCATGAGCTCAATGATGTAAGGAGAATGGCTAAAGTCAAGAATATCGAATCATGGTTGGTGTGCTCCTGTAGTTGACAATATAAGCTAAGTGATCACATTAGCCCACAGATGGATGGTGTCCGAGATTGCTCATAGAAGTGACTATTTAGCACCCAGGTTGTGTGACCATGGTTGTCGCCTTGTCGGTTTAGATCAAGCCGATCTATCACCATGGTTTCCATGGACGATTGATACTCGCAGAGACAATTCAATATCGTTTGATGACTATCTTTTTCGCCTGTGGTGTGTACGTAGTTGTGTATAGGCATTGCTGGCTACAATGTCTCTCCAGATTACCAAAGTTTAGGGGTGTTTGTCTGATAACCCGGATAAAGCGTGGCATCAAATTTCATATTGTCAGGGACTATTGTCAATATCTGACAATGTTGGGGGGACTAACATTGTCATATGAGATTTGTGAGACATATAATTGCAAAACCCCTTGCATTAATAGAGTAGGACTTTTTTGAAGAGACCAATGCATCTACCACTCAACCATCATTTCCCTCTATTAGCAACGCACACCCATCTTTTTTTGCTTTGCTTTTCTTTCCTTTGTTCCTCGTTTCCTCATTCCTGAGATGCATTGATCTGACGTTACCCTCTTTGGCTGTGATATTCTGAGGGAAATATTTTCTTAAAGTGAATAAAAAGGAGGAAGAGGAGTGCGAAATCTGTTTTCTATGGATGGTATAGCCTAAGGATTTATAATTTTTTTTGGTAAGGTTGATTGCAAATCTAGGGTAGATACGCTGTTTCTTCGGTTTTGTGGGGTAGTGGCAATTTGAGTGCACTTGAGTGCGAGCGTTAAATGTGTGTCAGAGGACCCTGTGGCCACAAAAATGAAACAAAATATCTCGTTCCAGTTTTCAAACAAAGTTGAAACATATGCAAGGGAAATTATAGTTTTCTGGTAAATGTCACTAAACCTTAATTGAGTAATTTTACAAATCCTCACATGAATCCTGTATAGAATACCTTAGTTAGGCTGCTAAGATTATAGATGAAAAGTTAGGGTTATCATTAAAAGATAAAACTAGACTAGAGATAGAATTTTGATTGAATTATAGTAAATAGGACTAGGGTTTTGTGTCTCTTCCACCTCCTCCTATTCATCCTTAATGTGTTAGCCAAACTATATTTTAGATCTCTTTTTTTAAGATAAAATTGTCTTTTAAACTATTAATTAAAATTATTATTGATTACATTCTGGAATAATTACATGGGCAATCCTGGAGTCTGCATGCGGTAATCCTAGAGTCTGCGTACGGTAATCCTGATGTTACTAATTTAATTATGTGGATCACCCTGGAGCCTAATGATAGGTTAACACTATTTGTTTCTTTTATTATGCTTCTTATCGGATATTGGCTAGGGGAGGGTTGGAATTAGGATTATAGCAGAATTTATTGACTAAAGTTTCATCATAATAATACTAAAAACCCAACCTTAGCTATAACCTTAAACCTAACCGTAATCTTGACCCAAACTAACACTAACCTAAAGCTAAATTCTGCACCAGATTGGATCGTCTCGGACAATTTAGGATTGACTTGTTTAATTTATATTTTACACAAGTTATAAGTCATGCTTAGTAATGTATTCAAGTTTAACTCTATAAATACAAGTCTTCCATGTCTAGAATTGACATCTAAACTAAAAGAAAGTTAAAGAAAGTTGCATGTTGCGAAAGAGTTATAGAGAAGAAACAAAGACATAAATCTAGAGTTTGGAGGGATCAGTAGGTGAGGTAATAGAGTTTCTTGCGGGTTTCTCAAGGAACACAAGAAATATTAAATCTTTGTAATCTCTAAAAATATAAAAGATTCAAATCTTTCTTCATGGGCTTAGATGATTGCCGAATCATATAAATCTTGTGCCTTTGTATTTTTTTAACTTTGTTATGTATTCATGTAATTAGTTTCCTATTGTGTTCAGTCTTTTTCTTCTCTTTGCTTCCCAATCATCAAGGTTATTGATTGTCCTAGTTAGAAGGAGGAAATCTAGTTGGGTAGATTCATATAAAGCTTTCGCGTGCCTATTATTTTACAATAATTGGTATTAGAGCCCGTTGTTTCGCAACAAAAGATCTAATGAGATTTACCCTTGTTTTTATGTGTTGGTACCCCTCTATTCTTTAACTTTAATTCTCTTGTCACATCGTATTATTTATATAAATTTACTTCATATTCTTAATTAAGTTAGTTTTCATCTATTCATTTGACATGTGGGGACGTTTGGTTGGATTCAAATGAAACTACAAAAGTTAATACTATAATCAGATTTATTTTTCACATATTTAATTTGCTAAATTGCAGCTATAAAATATAAATGCATTTACAATATGTAGAAAAAAAATTGCAAGAAATATTGCAGAAGTTTGATGGGAGCAAAAGCTGCGGCTTTTTGAAATATCAATTAAAAATGCTAACTCATCAAATGATAACTATTTAATTCAAACCTAGAGAAAATCATATAGCTTTTACATCACTTATTATCAACAAAACACTAGAGTTGCAATGTAAATATAATTTTGTAATAAATTGTAAATAATCCAAACAACAAGCTTGAAGTTGATTTCCTACAACAAATGATGCATACAACATTTGCTTCTATTCATTTTTGTAGCAAAGCATACAGCCAAATATTAACTTCTTCTTCATCACTCTAAAATATCTTTTACATTTTTAATACAGTTGCGCTTCAGAAAAACATAATTCTGAAAGTTGAGAAATGTACTAGGAAAGTGGAGGGAACAAAAGATTTTTCCCAAATCCTATCCATAGAAGCAAAGGACATGGAAGTGATTTGAGCAAATAAGGAGGCCAGCAAAGTCAGAAGCAGATAAAGTGGTCACTGGCGCCCAATAGATTGGAGTAACTAGCGTGACGACATTTGTGACAGCGTTAAGGTTGCAGAAATTAAAACCAAATAAAAAATCAGCAGAAACCTAAATAAATAGGTAAAAAATAGGATGTCCTCTCAATTCAAGCGGTAAAAAACTTACACTGACGGTTCGATTGATCCTTTGACAACCAAACTCCCTGTACTCCACTCGACACGTATCCTGCCATCTTTCCCTTTCCCCGCTTTATTTCGATGTAGCAGCAACTCTACAGTAAAAATTTCAACGATAAAAATCCCTCAAATTACGGTGTGGACCCCCCCTCCTTTATTTATTCCGGAATAATTTGTCTGGTAGGGGGATAGGGATTAGGGATAGGGTGTAGGTTTTGGGCTAAGTCGTATGATGGGGGACATGCCCTTGGAGTGACCCAAATTAGCTCACTCCTCTTCCCAATTTTAGTAGAGGGAATTATCAGAACAAAGTTGAAATAAAGCTCTTTGTTTGCTTTCCCTTTTTTTTTACAGCCCCAGATGAGTAAAAAAAAGACAGAAATAGGAAAAATTACTGTTGGCCACCATCATTCCCTTTAACTCTGCCCCATTTATTATAGTTTGCTGAGTACTGTTTTTGTTTCACAAGAAGAGAAAGTAGGAGGAAGAATGGGAAGAGGGAGAGTTGAGTTGAAGAGGATAGAGAACAAGATCAATAGGCAGGTGACCTTCTCCAAGAGGAGGAATGGGTTGTTGAAGAAAGCCTATGAGTTGTCGGTGCTTTGCGATGCTGAGGTGGCGCTTATAATCTTTTCGAGCCGTGGCAAGCTCTATGAATTCGGAAGCGCTGGGTAAAATTTTCTTTGAACTCTTTAACCTTTGATCTGATCTCTTTTTTGCTTTTTTGCTTTCTTCAGTTGATATATATATTTTTTTTATATAGTTTTTAGGGTTTGTAGTGGTGGTTTTCTTCCCCTTTTGATGTTTTTTTTATTCATATTTCGTTATTATGTTTAATTGTGTGTTTGGCAACAAAAACAAACCCTAACACCAACTTCTTAGGCGAGACAATCTCTTGTGAGTAGGGTGGTTCTTATGAAAAAGTAAGATTTGTTGTTTCTGTTTCTATTAATAATTTCGTTATTATGTCTGAAACCTTGATTTCTGTTCCATTAATAATTTATAAGTTGTTTAATGCATGTTTTGTCTTTTTCTTTGTTTTACTGATTATTTTATCAAGAACTGTTGCTGATCTTCTGTTTTATGAGACAAAGGCGACTTTTGATTTTGTGTACTCCATCTTCTTCCCAATTTAGGGCAAAACTGGGTGAGTCTTTATGTGTGGATAGTGAAGAAATGAGTTTTGTAAAAACTATCTTTAGCAAGTTAAACAATAGTCATTTTTTGCATCTACTTTTGATCTCTTTCATTATGTTACTGCTATTCTCATAATTTCACCTTTAGGAATAGACACCACGAAGGAAAAAGCTCTCTTCTTTGCTCTGGTGGGCTGTAAAAGGAATTTTTTCCTCCCTGATGTTTTGGTGATTTTATGAGATTATGGCATGTATAAGTTTTCCAAAATACATTCTGAAGCTTCAAGAAGTTCTATAGTAGGAAAAGAGAGAATTTTTATTTGAAATCATCTTTGAAGGTTGAAGTACTATTCCGAAAGGAGGTTTTCTTAACAATTACGAAGTTTTTGCTGGGATTAACAATTACAAATTAACGAAAATTACTTTGGAGTTTAGGGTTATCTCTGAATTATACGTAATGAAATAATTTTGGGTGCTTTGCATCATGTTACATGGTTTGCAAGATTATGCACTCCTATGGTATCAACAGTGGTGTAGAAACTGAATTATTTTAGGAAAATGTAATTCTTTTTTCCCCTCAAATTGAGGTCGATAAGTTTCTAAAATAGGTCGATTAAGATTGAAAAGAATTTTTATTTATTTCATGACAAAGGAAATTAAACTTTAGATAGAAGATGCATAGCGTCTAACGTTTCTTCCAAAATGTCTAAAAATAAAAGTTATGTATGTTAAAAATAAAACATAGAGTTAAGTTTTGGCTTAGCTTGAAATATACGCTAGCTTATAAGGAGATTAGTAAATTGTTTGCAAAAGTCCTCTGTAAAAGAATTTCTAATGCATAAATAACAATTTTTTGGCTATATAATTCTTACTGATCTATCTTATAGAACATGACTAGTAGTACTTATCTTAAAAATTAATCCGTATATCAATATCACTAGGAATAAAATGCTATCAAAGCTACTTGACTAGGAGGAATACTGAAAAAAAGTTCATGCATGACTTATACTTTGCATTATGAAAGCACCGGAAGAGTTAAACTCTAAGTCGCATGGGTACGGGTATGGGTGCTAGTACGGGTATGGGTAAGGGTACGGGACACGACAAATTGGTAAAAAATAGAGTACGGGGACACGGCTATAAATATGTATGTTATGTATATTTATATCTTTTAAAATTAATAATTTATATAAGATCAATATTATTTTTTATTTACATAAGATCAATATATTAGAAATAGATGTGAAGTGTAGAATATACATCTAAGAAGCGTATGAGGAGTTTTTAAATTAAAACATGTGGTATATAACTAAGTATAAGATTGAACAAATATATGCATATATTCAAGAAGTGTCTAAGAAGTTTGGATATGGGAACGGGTACGACTTCCAAATAGAAGTACCAGGTAACATAGGTTAAACCTATAGTCAACAATTTTATACCTAATCCATCAAAGTTTTAATAACTATTTTGGGCTATATATAAGGTACTAGAACCTAAGTAAGAAATATTGAAATTATATTTCTCCTTTTGCCAATATGATTATGTCCCTTTTCAGAATCAAAGAAATATAGTTTACCCTGTTTTTAATGATTTGGAGGAAAACTAGGTATTTCCATAAATATTCAGAGTGATGCATGAAAGCTAAGGAACTTTGGATATCCTCCGGAATGTAGTTTAGAAAGGGTGAGGGATAAAAAACATATAAGAAAGTACAAAGAACACATTGTAAAACAGTTAATTTTTGAAGAACGACGTACTAAACCTAACGTTATAACAAAACCTATATGCAAAAACAGACTTGTTGTCTCCGTCAAGTTAAACTTCATAATACTAACAACCATCCAGACTTATAATTGTATATTTAAATTAGATTGGGAAAAGAATCCTGAAAACAGTCACTCGTAAAATCTTTTGACTTACAGTAGTGAATTTAATTAATGTTCAATATTTTATACTATTCTAATGAGTAACCTAAAAATTCAGAAAACATCACCTTCCTGAATAACAATCTCTATAAGTCAACTTTTTGCTCAAGATAGCACAACAATCCATGAGCTTGGTGCATACTGGAAATGTTTCCAATTTTCGAACATAATGTCCAATGTAATTCTAAAGGATTTCTTGAAAGTTATAATAGAACACATTACTTACGAGAATAATTACAGCTTTTTACTTATGCATTATGGTTTCATTAGTTAAATACATCTATGTAGAACGAGAAAACATGTCATCTTCTATCAAAACGCATTTATATTTAAATCAATTTTCTGTTGTTGTACTTAAGAACGTTGTATAGAATGATTGAAATCAGAATCTTCTATTAATGATAAATATGTGCTGGTTTGCTATTAGCGGAGAGAAGAGTATTTAAGTAGGAGTGAGTTTGACACTTGAATTATGAAAGTATGATGAGCCCCATTACAATATTATGTATAATCCTCATACTTGAAGCTAAAGAAGACTTAGTGATTTCCAATGGTGAAAATGATAAAAGAAAACATGCATAGAAAAGATTGAAAGAAACAATCTTTTGTTTTAACTACAAGAAAATTAGTAACCATCTAAAATAGTTCCCTATAGAAGCCTTGCCCATGTAGAATTTCTTTATTTGGCATAGTTCTTTACAAATCCCCAAAATTGGATTTTCTATTTGTATTGCTACCTCAAACTTAAAAATTTATTTTGCAGTGTGTTGTCTAGGTGTTGCTCGATTAAAATTAATATGAGAATATTGTCTAGCATTGATATTATTATTTTTATACAATTTTCCTTCTGCCAGACAAGATTTTGTAGGAAATTTTAGGTTTTTAACCTAAATTCCATTTATAATTATGCTATTACTACTCCTAATCATGACTTTCTGCTTACGAATTCACCTATATTTAGACTGTCTAGTTCTACAATATGATCTCATGTATGAAATCAGCAAATACTGTCTGTTAATAAATGAGAAATGTTAATTAGTTCCATCATAATAGTGCAGACGGCTCCTAATTAGTACATTTCCAATAAAGTTAGCATTGTTAAAAAATTTGTGAAAGGCTACCACCAATCCATATTGAAACACCATTGTACTGGTATAAGAAGCTTACTCTAAAGATAATGATATAGTTTGGGAAATGATCAACGAGTGAATAAGTAGTACATTGTGTTTTTATTTACAAGGGTAAAACAGATTTCCACTTGTGTATTGTCTGGTTTGCTACGAAATAGGTAGAATACAATACAAATGTGCTAATTTGTAAGTAGAAAAAGAAACGACAATCATGAAATATTTTCCGAAAAAGGGGAGAATCATCATAAAATGTAAAATTCTATATGTACATTTTACACCATGTTTTTTGGAAAATTCGGGATTTTGTTATTTATCCAAACATGAGTTTAAGCATCAATTATTTATTGCCTCTTTTAATGTTCAATGGAAAAGATATTGCCCTATTTTCCTATTATGTATCTGTTTTCGAATTGCAGTAGTCCGTAATATCGATATTTAGTTGAGGCATACAAATTGTTCAATTATGGTTTAAAATGTAAATGCTTGGTAAAGTGATGTAAAGTCAACACAATTAGACCAAATAGCATCCATTAATTCTATGGCACTTATGCAAGATCCTTGTACTCATTCTCTGAAACAGATAAATAAATGAATTTTTTTCATTACTACAGTACTACTAACAAGAAGAAGGATAGTACATTTGTCATTCACTTACAGTGAATGTTTTTAGTAGCCCTTATGTATTGCCTTGATCCATTTTTTTCGCAACTTGTGGTGCTGCTAATTAGTCCTAAACACATTTACAAGTCATTTTGGTCTTCTAATGCATAACATCGCTTTTTAAAATTTATCAAGTTTTAAGAAACTGATGGGAACTATTTTTGTCCCTGTTCTTAAGTTCAAATTTTAGCATATTGAGACTTGAAACTTATAAAAGGAAATACAAATGAGATGTCTCCTCGGGTCTAGTTCCTTGGCAGCAACATTTAAGTCTTTCTTGTATCACACCAAGAAAATAAGAAATATGGGTTTGCGATAAGTTTTGGGAAGTGAATTCTACAAGGGAAAGAAACAATACAGTTTGGTCCATTTTCACATATGAAACTTAGGTTACCTAGACAATGAGAAAGAAGATCTTACTATATATAGCTTAGCTTAAATTAGAGAGAGCCAGTGGAATCATAACCAACGGGTCCAGTGTTTGTTAAGTTTTTGTTTTATTTTTGTTATTTATGTACAATACTAAACTTCTTAAAATGTATTCAATGTGCTTGCTGTGTATATATATGCATAGAATAATGTCCAGAAAACCTTTAACACATGAAAGTTTAATGTTGATTTTCCTTCGATAGATACAACTAATAGGCAACATAATAGTGTAAGAGATATGGTGTTGGGATAATTTGGAATTGTAATGTAGTTCTTATTTAGGTTCTGACTTAACCTTTATAAAGCTTCTTTTCTTCCTCCTTAAGAACTTCTTTAGTTAGTTTTACATAATTATTAATGTTTGCTGAAAAATATTCTATGGTACTATAGAACTTTATCTAACGTCCGCTTTTCTTGCGACAGAATTCTCATTCATGTCGCATAACATCTATACAAAATCTGTTTTGAACCTTTTGTGTTTGCTGAATGCTTTAGGTACAGTTTACTTATTATTATATAATCCGTCAATTGTCATTATTGTAGCTAGAGTTTCATTCTTGTATGGTGTTCTCATTTGTGCAAATTTAATATATTGCAACTTGATTTTCATATTCACAGAAAATTCAGCAAAAACATTTGTTCTAAATAATTTAGTTTCATTGTACAAATTTAAAATTGAGTCAAAACATTATCATACTTTTAGACATCTTAAAATGAGAGTAAAATCCATATTTTGTTTCCTTAATCACTTTAGGATTCGATCTTGCCTTTTCAATATTATTCTGTGCAAATAAAGAACATGGTGTTTTAAGTAAAGTGATTAAGATACCCATAAGTTTATAAATTCATAAACTACTTGATCTATTTCACACTAGTAGAAAAACAACCAACTTAGATGGATAATTCCGTCTAGATTGCCCAGAATTTCATCTAGATATATCAACCTAGACGAAAATTTGTCTAGGAAGGTCTATCTATGATATTTTCTATGATATTTCCGTCTAGGTTGAACCAACCTAGACGGAATTCCGTCTAGGTTGATCTAACTAGATGGAAATTAATTTAGACGGAACTTAAAATTCCGTCTGGGTAACTAGCTCAACGGAATTTCCATCTAGGTAGCAACCTAGACGAAAATTCCATCTAGGTTGCGTTTGTAGCCTCCTAGATGAAAATTTCATCTAGGTTACTATCCTAGACGAAAATTCCGTCTAGGTTGCTACCTTTAAATGAAATTTTTTTTTAAAATCTTTGATTCCCTGTGCATTTTACAGTAGCCTAAAATATACATGTCAACACACATTTTATCACAATACATTCAACATCCAATCAAATATACACATAATCAATATTCTAATCCAATATACACATTCAACATTCCAATCCAACATTATTGAAAATCTATTTTACCACAATATTTACAACAGATACACTACCAATACCAAGTCCATAGAACACCAGATGAAAAAAATAGGGTACTCTTACAGATAAAAAAACTATTTAGTCTATAAGTTACAAATAAACCTCACATCCCGTCGTCATTGGCGGCATCTTTATCCCTCGTACGAACACCACTGCTACTACCTCCAATATCTCTAGCCTAAAGGTTAAATTGATTATATTTTAGAATCATGTGAAATTTGACAATATATCAAATATAAAAGGTTTTTTTTATATATTAGTCCCTTAAATCTTCAATTTAGCATTAGTTCCTTAGGATATTCACTTTCATGGGAATAATATACAACTATTGATTATTTTTGGGGACCAATATGCAATAGCATTAGTTCCTTAAGATTTTCACTTTCTTGGGAATAATATGCAACTATTGAATATTTTTGGGGACCAATATGCAACTATTGAATATTTTTTGGGACCAATATGCATTATTATATATTTATGGGCATAATATGTAATTATAAAAGATTTAATGGACTCATATGCATAAGTACATAGTACTAACACGAAAATAAAATACTTGTGTGTCGCTCATTTAAAGCCCAGATATTCTACACTTCAAGTTTAAATGGGGTATAACATCACCAAACAGAGATGCAGGAGTCATATCGGCCAAGCAATTTATAAAGTGGGCCATGACTTCGTCCATCGTGCGGGCCCTCGTCACAACGCTAGTCAACTCCTTAGTCACCCGAATGTGTAGTTCTGAGTCAATCTTCCTATACAAATAGGTTGAGACACGTAGAACAAGTGGCATAGCAAAATATTGACTGATGATGCTATCGATACTGTAGATGACATTGAAGATACCGTGAAGGATCTTTTAGTTATGCCTAGTGAAGCTCCAACACCATATAATGGATATCTTCCTCTCCTATTATATCCCAATAGATTCTGAGTGAGAGTGATGTTATCATCTGGAGATAGCATGTGAGGGTCCGGCTCGCCTTCTGCTTCCTTCTGAGTTCTGAGACATGCGCAGTGCTGCTGCCTCCTTCGTTGCGGCTTCAAAACCCTCCTGAATCACACACATAAGGTTAAAAAATTACGTCATCAAGAATAGACCTAAGAAAATTTAAATAAATTTCTAAAGAAATTTCAGTCAATATTTCTAAATAAGTTCTAATTAAGTTTTACCACCAACTTGAGGTTTGTCTTGATCTTCTCGTCATCTTTATAAGTCGAATGGAAGGTATCATATGCCAACTTAGCCTTTAAGTTCAGCGGCATTATTGGTTTTCCCTGTCAGTTTATAAATTTATGAGACTTCGTGATCATCCTAAGCATTAAAAGAATTTAAAACTTTAAATAATCTATACCGTTTCTCGACAATAACCATCCTCCAGGTTAGCATAGGAGTGTGCACCCAAGTGGTGGTCATGCGCCTTTTTCTTTCGATTTGCTGATCCCTTCGTAGATTTATTCTTCAAAAAAAATTATTTCAGTAAAGATGCAATGAATGAATGTATCATATAAATAGTATAATTTAAATAAAACTAACATGTGCTTTATTGGTGTCCCAATATATGAGGAGAGCTGTAAAATGAACCTCGTCAACTCTATCATCGAGGTTAAAAAACCTCTTCCAATCCTCTGAATATTTATCATAGGTTTCTTGTTCAACTCATGCCTCAACTGTTTGAGCACGGCTTCAACCTTGACATTAAAAACATAGTCCCAAGCCCCGTCAAAGTCCTCAAGGCAGAAGCTTTATTGTAAATTTACATATATATTTAATTAGAATAATTCAATATCAATAATAAATGAAGGACAAAAGTACTACAAAGTTACCATAAGCTCTCTCCATATCTCCTCATAGGCCGTCCATGGTAGTTCTCGAAATTTGAAATAAGGATTGATGATGCTTGCTCTCTGTATGAGAACCCCGATATAATTATTGAATCTTGACGACCGAGACCCAACATGCAATGCATCCTTGTTCCACCAAATAATGGCTCTCTTGCCTCTTGGTGGTTGTTTGGACTCAAGCTTGCTCCCACCACATCATCCCTCTATGCGATCCGGCTTAACACCTACAATGACAATAATATAATACTAATATAGCATGTAATAAATATGATCGGATAAAGTGGATTATTAAATTTACCATTCATGATCTCCCTATTTTTGGCTGCGAGTGCAGTGGCTTTTCTAGCCTCTATCATAAGTGTTAATTCATGTTACCTTCTCACCACATGTGGGTAGTTCTTCATTGCTTTAGCTTTGGACTTAATCGAGTCCGGAGGGAAGGGTAAGCTACGAAACTCAGGTGTCTTGGGACGCAACTCGGTCTGAAATGTAGAAGATGAGAACGAGGGTGTCCACGAATCATCTACACAATAAAGAAGATAATTAATATAAAAATATAATTGATCATTATGAAATATTAACTACTTAATACCTATCCCAGGGGGTGGTGCTGGTAGTGCACCAGAGGGGCCGGGTGTTGAATAACCCAAGTTTGCAACTAAGGAATAATTTGATCTAGATGAATAATAAATTAACAAAAATTAATAAAATATTAAATAGTTCATTCCTGCATGAGGAGACAGTGGTAGTGATGTCTCCTCAATATGACCTGTACTTGGGGTGGTACTTCGTGATCGATCACGGTCATCACCAAAGAGCCTCACATTCCTCATCTGCAAATTAAATTATTAAGATACTTAATAAGAAATATATACATGCACATAAGATAAATATTTACTTGCAATTTATTTTATCAAGAATTTTTTTAAACAATAATGCATTGTACATAGTTCATACCTATTACATTTATTTTCCATGAGATCGTCTGAGTATATTTGCTATTGTTTGTCTTGTATTTGTTTGCTCATTTGAACCGGAGGCTCTGCCTAAAATAAGATTTGAAGTCAGTTTGAGTATTAGGATCAGCTACATCAAGCGCCACATTTTGCGTGTAGGAGAAGTCTTGTCAAATGTCATCATCAGATGACTCAATTGGTTCATTGCAATTATCTTCATTTTCCTCACCATGTTTTCACTGTTATTAGGAAAAACAACGGATCTTGACTCCTTGTACAGAACCACCCAATCAGTCATGACATTCGGATCTTTCACAAAGAAGCACTGATCCGCTTGTTCTGCGAAAATAAATTTTTCATCTAGATATATTTCTTTATCGAGATTGACAAGTATAAACCCATAATGACCCTTTTATATTTTTAAAGACACAACCGAACCTTAAACATCATGTAACTACATTGTTTTTGTTTACCAAAATTATAGATTACCTCCACAATGTCTTCTAATTGGCCATAATATAGTATGTCAGCTAGAACTAGGTTCTGCTCTCTTGTACTTGAAAAATATTCTTGAGCAAAATAGCCCATGACCCACTATTCTGAGTTACCCTCTTATCATCGATCTCTAGCGTTCAGAATTTATACCCATTGACGAGATGTTCATTATAACGTCTTACTTCGTAGTAAAGACGTTGTGCATGAATAATAATTTTATCTGATAATATAGCGCCATCAAGAAGTGATTTTTCAACCTAAGCCAAATAATATCAAAGAATATTTAGGACAAGTTTAACTTAAAATTATATTATGAAAGTTCAAAACTGAATTATACAACACTTACATCATTTCTGAACCAATCCGAAAATTCTTTCTTATGTTTTTTCTGAATATTATGCGATGTATTCCTACTGGTTATTTTATTCTTAAGCTTCTCCAAATGTCGTCTATTAATACAATATATAAGATTGTAGTGGTAAACTAAAAGTAAATGAACATATATCATCTATATTACTAATTTTATTTGTTACCTTCGGTAGTCTTGGAAAATATCAAGATTTTCCAATACATATGCATGAATTTGATCTAATTGAGATCTTGGATATTTTTCACGCTCTTTATCCTTAGTTGGTGCCTGATGTGTGGTTTTCTTCTTGCGCATGTAACGTGATGCAAACAAAAAGCATTCGTTGGCCACATATCCTTCAGCTATCGAACCCTCCAGACGAGCTCGATTGTAAACATTGTGTTTCATGGAACCCAAATATCTTTAAAATTTGAAAAGCATTAATTATTATAAAACTTATATAAGAAATGAAGTACATATAAGAAATGCATATATAATTAATGAAGGTGATGAAACTCCTAACCTTTCAATCGGATACATCTAACGATAAATAACAAGACCTGCGATTCTAGCCTCTTTGCTAGATGTTGGGTAAGATGGACCATGATTGTAAAAAATAAAGGAGAAAATATTACTTCCATATTGCATAGAGTTACTCGGATCTCGGCTTCAAGTTTTTTAAATTCATCCACATCTATAGCTTTAGAGCATAATTTTCTAAAGAATCCACAGTACTCAATAATAATTTTCGACGCTTCTTTCTCCATATTATTACAGAGTACAATCGGGAGCAATTGATGAAGAAGAACATTGTAATCATGAGTCTTTAGACCTAAGAGTTTTCGTTCTTGCACCTGAACATTATTTGATATGTTAGCAGAGTAACCATTTGGCGACTTTACTGATTTGAGGATCTCACAAAATCTCTGCATCTGCTCATTCGACATTGTAACATGAGACGGAGGCAACTTTAATTTTTTAAGACCATTATCTTGTGCTTGCAAATCATTCTGAATATTCAATGCGATCAAGTCATGGCGAGCCCGTAGGCCGTCCTTTGACTTGTTGGCATCTTGTAGGAGGGTTGACACTATATTGTCATAAATATTTTTCTCAATATGCATGACATCTAAGTTGTGACGAATTTTAAGCTTTTGCTAGTAAGGTAGCTGAAAGAAGATACTAACTTTAGTCCATCCTCTAGGCAATTTTTTGGCTTTCATTCTCAACGTGCACTCTTCAGACCGTTCTCTTACATTTCAATGACTTTTTGTTCTTTAAGAAATCTCTTGCTCCAAGTTGGTTGTACTTAGAATATCAATTTTTTTCCAAACCTTACTTTTGGATACCCCTCAAGCAACTTTACAATCTCAACTCTAGTCAACTGACACAGTTTCTTTCTCGTCTCAATTGTGCCATCAAATATAGTAAATAATTTTCTATACTTATGACTCAAGGCCAACCACCTTCGATTAAACCAATAACAACTCTTTCGGCTATGCGGTAATTGAAGGGCTTCAAATTTCGGACCATATATAGGACAAGCATAGTTGCCATTCGTGAACCAACCGGACATATTAGCATAAGCTGAAAAATCTCCACATTAGAATAGCACGTAATCTAAACAACTCTTTAAGATGGGCATCATATGTCAATACACCCTCCGACGATAACTATTTTAGCTCATCAATTAACGGCTCTAAATAGACATCAATATCATTACCGGTGTGCTTACCAGGTATCAGTGAGTATCATATACGACTGTTTCATACAAAGCAATAGAGGTAAATTATATGGCATTAATATAACTGGCCACGTAGACCAGCCCAAACTCATAACCCCAAATGGATTGAATCCGTCGCTAGATAGGTCCAGTCTGATATTTCTACAACCATTGATAAAATAGGGATAAATTTTATCAACATGCTTCTAAGCTAAAGCATCAGCAAGTTGTCTCAATTTACCATCATCTACTCGATCTTCCTTGTGCCATCTCATGTTCTCAGCAGTGTCTTTGTTCATATACAGTCATTGCAATTTAGGGACCAATGGAAAATGACGAAGCACCTTTGCTGGAATCTTCTTCTGTATCCCCTCTATCTCCGTTGTCCTCCGTGTTGAAGAGTTTGTGCATTATTTCCACCGAGAAACTCCACATGTCAGACACTCCTGAAGGTCTTTATTGACTTTGTGGTAGAGGATACAATCATTCGGACTTGCATCAATCCTATTAAGTTGTTTGGGGTATGCTAATCTCTCATTCAGGAATTACTGTCCGAAGCAAATCAAGAAGCATTTTAAAATAATTATCAGCCATTCCGCTAAGTGTCTTAATATGTAGGAGTTACAGCATAAATAAAAATTTGGAGTACTTGGTACAACCCTCATATAGGTCCATTTTACTATCTTCTAGTAGCTTCATTTTTTGCTTTACGTCTGCAGAAACATGCATATCTTTAAAATTTTTTGCACCTTCAACATCGCCGACCTTTTCAGCATCATATTCAATATCATCTTTAATGTCATCTCCAATATCATCTTCAACATTGTTATTGATATCATATTCATTCGGACGGGACAAAATATCATTGAACATTGTTTCTGTATTGTCTATCCGTAAGCCATCGAACGTACCAACACACATTCAGCTCATCATCTTCAATACAGCCTTTCCCATGACATGACCAATATTTATATTTCTTATCAAACTCGATTTATTAGGTGGATCCGTATACCATTTCTATTCTGTAACTTTATATTTCTTCACCTACAACAGGGACAATACATAACACCGCTAGTTAAATTCCTTAGATTCATTTCAGCATACCGCATAAAGGCGTCATATCCCTCCTTATATCGCGTGTCACGATGTCTTTCAAGCCGAGAAATATATATCCATGACTTGTCTAGAATAATCCTCATCTATAGATTATATATAATTATTAACTACAATTAATCTCACTACTACTAGTAAATTTATGACTCTTGATGACAATATACATACAACACACTGAATAATTACACACATGTAACATTTAACAAAAAGATTTTCCCTTTTAAATTAAAACTGAATCATATATATATATATATATATATATATATATATATATATATATATATATATATATATATATATATATATATATATATATATATATATATATATATATATATAGATTGATTAGAACACTCTAGCGGTTGTCATAGGAAGGCTTCTATCCTATTAAGAATATAGTAGTGCTTACATCCAACTTCATATACTTTATATATTTTCATTTCTTAAAACTTTCAGTAGCACCTACCTACTATCCTCTTTGTACACCGTGCGGATGTTATTATGTGTAAATGGCAATAGGCCAAAATATAAAACAACTTACGCTTATTGTACACAGAGAGCAACAAGTATGTGCTGCCGAAATTTTTAAAAAATAAAAACATGCAAAGTATACAAAGTTGGATGTATGCACTACTATATTCCTAACCTATCCGAACTGACAGATCCAATAATTATGAATTTCAGTACCAATTCTTTCTATTTATAATATAAAGTAACGATCATTTTGGGTGGAAAACATAATTTTCTACCCAAATATGAGTTGTCTATCTTATAATATAAGTCTAAAGAATTAGATGTAATTATTGGACGGGAATCTAGGGATAACGTTATCTTTTTATTCACCTAATTGGATATATAACACATTATTATAACATATTATGCTATATATCACTCTATTTTTGAAAAAATTTATTTGATAAATCACACATTTTCAAATCACAAACCTATAGAATCACACATTTTCATAATGCATGAAAATTAGTATAAATCAGCTATCATGATTCCGGTGACGATCTTAAAATTAGTATTTCTAGTGTTATTTGTGTTATTATGGTAACTAATATAAGTTGATTTAGGAATAATTTCATTTAGGGTTACATTTAAGGTTAAAATGATTAATAGATTTGTTGGAACTATGTTTAAATTAAGTTTAGTATTAAAAGTATCATTTAATTAGGGCAAAAATGTAGTTAATTTAGGGTTTACAATTGATTATAAGTGTTGCTCAAATAGGCCAAAATATTGTCGAATTAGGATTTAAAATTAGGTTATAGCTAAAAATTTTCTATAAGATTCAAACTTTTTCATTTTGGGTTAGAATTTAGGGTATTTGGTCAAATTGAACAATAAACTATGAAAATTAACTAGTATAAGTTGATTTAGGAATAATTGCATTTAGGGTTAGATTTAAGGTTAAAATGATTAATAGATTTGTTGGAACTATGGTTAAATTAAGTTTAGTATTAAAAGTATCATTTAATTTGGGCAAAAATGTACTTAATTTAGGGTTTACAATTGATTATAAGTGTTGTTCAAATAGGGTAAAATATTGTCGAATTAGGATTTAAAATTAGGTTATAGCTGAAATTTTTTCTATAAGATTCCAACTTTTTATTTTGGGTTAGAATTTAGGTATTTGGTCAAATTGAACAATAAACTGTGAAAATTAACTAGTATAAGTTGATTTAGGAATAATTGCATTTAGGGTTACATTTAAGGTTAAAATGATTAATAGATTTGTTGGAACTATGGTTAAATTAAGTTTAGTATTAAAAGAATCATTTAATTAGGAAAAAATTGGAGTTAATTTTGAATTTAGAATTGATTATAAGTGTTGTTCAAATAGGGAAAAATATTATCGAATTAGTGCTTAAAATTAGGGTTAATAGCTGATCATTTTTTCTAGGGTCGCAGATTCAAACTTTTTCATTTTGCGTTAGAATTTAGGGTATTTGGTAAAATTGAACAATAAACTGCAAAATTATAAAAAATTGAAATATTTCATGAAAATACACACCTTAATAGAATTCTAGGACTGAGGAGGCAGCGTGGTGGGGTGGCGGCGTGGGGCGGCGGGTCTATGTTGAAGGGGCGGTGCGGGCGGGTGGCATGGTCGAGAGCGCGCGGAGCGGCGCGGGTGCGTGGACAATGTACGCCAGCGACGCGGGTGCGATGTGGTGGAGAGTGAGAGAGAGAGATTTGGTCGGGTGATGAGAGAGAGAGAAAAATGAGAGTGGCGGCTAGGAACTGAGATATTAGGGTTAGGGTATTTTGATTTTTTTAGTGGGTCCCAGCATCCTAGACAGAAATTTCCATCTAGGATGCATCCTAGACGGAATTTTTCGTCTAGGATGCTGGGGCCCACTAAAGTATTTAAAAAATTAAATACTTTCCATCTAGGTTGTCAGCCTAGACAGAATTTCCTAGACGGAAATATTCGTCTAATTTGAGTCAAACTAGATGGAAAAATTTTCGTCTAGTTTGATCCGTCTAGGATACGCATTTTTCTACTAGTGTCACCTTGTTTTGAAGTTAGTAATTATTTATCCATCTTAACGCTTTTCACAGAACCGTAAGTTATCACTTTAGGAATTGTTAAAAATTTAGATTAGGAAGAATTTGTTTGCCTCATTCATTTCGTAACTATTAGGGAAACACAAGCTCCTTTCGCCTGTATGTCTGATTAATAAGTTTCTACTATTATTTGGCTAGAAACAATGAAGTAAACTAAATATATATACATATGGTTTTCAGGCATATATAAGTTGGAGACAGGAATTCCTATGTTCACATGCTGATCCATTCATTCAAGACTGTCAAATTTTAATTGAATAAAATTTAAAACTCATGCCATTGCAGCATTATTTTTTGTTAGATAATACTTTCTGAAGCAAGGTCTTAAAATCAATTAATCTCACTAGATGTTTTAAAGTTATGTGCCACC
The DNA here is from genome assembly GCA_012295165.1 of Asparagus setaceus. Taxonomy (NCBI): domain Eukaryota; kingdom Viridiplantae; phylum Streptophyta; class Magnoliopsida; order Asparagales; family Asparagaceae; genus Asparagus; species Asparagus setaceus. The sequence goes on from CM022701.1 coordinate 50,720,621, forward strand.
TAAAAATTGTTTAAAAACAAATATCCTTAAATACATTGGACTATAACATTAAAAATAATACTAAAGAGTATTATAAACCAGCAGTCAATACCTAATGACATGACGACAAACTTTTAGACGATAAACAAAGGTAGACATCTAAAAGGTGTAAAGTACTAAGTGCAGAAATCTTGCAAATAGTTAGTTTTACAAAGGTGTAAAGGCTAAAGACACAAATCATTTGCATGTACTGTAAAAATATGGCAATCCAGCATATAATAAAAATCTGGAATAGTATGTACTCAGCAACAAAGGCACAGAAAGGGTTATCTAATGGGACACCTTTATGACATGTTACTGTATGACATTATCCATGGTATAAGTGTTAACGCTCTCTTTGTTAGTAATTAGTATTATGATTACACTAACTTGTCGTATCTTATATTTTATCAGTTATCTTATTTGAATACCGTTGTAACAATACGTTCTCTATTAACATAATTTCTTTTGTAAGTTAAACATGTGCTTTAGAAATTTAATGATAGGATTTGTGAATTCTAATGTTAAAAGTGAAAGAGAACACCCTATTTACTACTAAAAGGGATACTGGAAATACCTGATAGCAATACAGCTTGTTAATAGAAGAATTAGAAAGGAAGAAGGTTTTATTGCTGAATGTCGATATCTGAATCTAGGATTTACCAGACACTAATAAAATCTTATTTATTTTATTTGTATTTATATATTTATTGCATGTGTCTAGGACTAATATTCCAAGCAATTTATGCATAGTTGGATTTCTACCATTATGATTAGACTTCATTGACTTGTTTTGTTGTAAAATTTATCATAGTTCAGTACAAAGATATAGTTTTACTTACTTTGAAGTAGATAAAGGTAACTACATGAAGAAACCATAGGTCTTAAATCATAATTCATATAAATCTATATTGGTACTATACTGATACACTGATACCTCTATATAATTTTGTTCTATGTTATTGAAATAATAAACTAATTACCTACGTCCCTCCTATTACCGTGAAACATTAAATGATACAGAAATCTAACTGAAGATAATAACGTGAAATGAAAGACACACACACACATACATAAATGCATACATATATACACATATCCTTCAAAATGAAGTATAATACTCATCAAGGAGCATTTAAGGTAGGCTATGTGGCCTACCTGGAATTGAAATTTCCATAATCTCTACATTGTAATAGTTTTGATACTTAAGGAGAATCTATATGTCCCCAACCTGAAAAGTATGGACAATATTCTACCTTGCCACTCCATTTCTTTTTTTTTTTTTTGTTTCTTTCACTTGGACTAAGCCTTATAGTAAAATCAATTTTAGACCATTCAATAGCTGCACAAGGAAAATTTTATACTGAAACAGTAAAAGATATGCTATTAGTAAATTCTTACGTATTTATGGTGATAGTATATTTTTAGATATTTCATATGCAAAACAATAACAACAATAATAAAGGTGTTATTTTGATATTTTGATCATCTAAATAAATCATATTATTCCATTAAAGTATGCATGCTAGTGTGCAAGCTGCATAGATTGGTGCTCTACCTGAAATAAAATCCTGGATCCGCCCCTCTGGTCTATCATCAAATCACAATTCTCTAAATTAGTACGTATCCTTAGTGTTGACTCTGAAGGTCCTTAATATACTACTATGCCAGTGTATGCTGATAATATTTGAAATAAAGAAATTTGAAAAGATATTAGACTGATAAGATTCAAAATCAGTGATCAAGGATGATATGGTTTTCATACATTCACTTCTGATATTTGATTAGAGAGATGCATTGTTTACTTTTTATGTCATCTATTCCTTCATATGTAGCTATAAACTGAACAATGATTTATTCCCATCCCCACAAATCTGATAAAAAATTTCATACTAGAGGACATATTCTATTTCATTACTTAATATTGTATTCTTAAAAACTTGTATGATATTAACTTTATTTATTTATTTTTGGTAGAACAAGCAAAACACTAGAGCGATACCAGAGGTGCTGTTACACTTCTCAAGATGCTGCCATTGCTAGCCATGAAACTCAGGTTTGTTTAGATTATATACATATATATATATATATATATATATATATATATATATATATATATATATATATATATATATATATATATATATATATATATATATATATATATATATATATATATATATATATATATATATATATAATAGCAATGTATTATATTTTCATTTTAGTTTCAAGGGTGAATCAAATTTGATATTGCAATCTGATAGATTTTCTAGCTAAATATAACCACCATAAAAATTTAACTGTATACAGTAATTTTGTATGCACAACCTCTATAATATTAGATAAGCTCCTTATTCTTCATATGTATCTTGTTTTGCATTTTGGTAACATATAATATTAGATGAAAGTTGCTATCTGTTTGAAATTATGATTTCTCTTTCTTTGTTAATGTCTGTTGATGTAATCTAAGAATTAACAAGACCTTTGAAAACGTTGTTTTGAGCACCCAGTTTAAATATAACTGAAAAGATAGGATCTAATCTCACAGTTAGATTGTTTGTTCTTTGTGCCATATATCTACACAAATGGGCTACACAAATGTTATTTCAATTTCCCAAAAGACCGAAGGAATCTGTTAAGCTCTTTTCTTTTTCAAGTGATATCCAATGTTGCATATTATTTTTGTTTATGACATTATATTATTTAACATTTTTATAAAACGTTTTCAAGGTCTTCTCTTTAATCTAATATATTCATCGTCTTAAATCCCTCCTTTATATACAATTATATGTAAAATTTAAGATGACTGAAAAGTATTTAAATGAGTCGCTGTTATCAACTTACAGAAACTCATGAACATGTGTCAATAGCATCCCCTGCATATAGATTTTGATCCACTTGTACTACTTAGAAAAGTAGATTTTGAAAGGGTATTGTAGTTTGATAGTTAATTAGGAAAAACAGCGCAAGGTACTCATTTCGATGCGCAAATTTCATAATCCTTGTGTTCTATTAAAGAGTTTCACAAAAATATCTTCTTAATTGTTTGTTCGGGAGAGCTATCCAAATTTGTCTTTTCATCCATGAGGATCTTTGTGTTTTTGAGCTTCATGTTTCCAGCAAATTATGCTCCCTATTTATCATCAATGTATGACAACAACAAAGTCTTTACTCCTAAATTGTGAAGTTTTCCATAGGCATGCAGTTTCTCCATTATTACTTTCTATAATTGTCTTCAGATTTCCTTTGTCCTACTTAGGGGTCGAAACAAATCGAATGGATTCCAATACCTTGGTGTTCATATTTGTCTTCATTTTAAAATTTCAAAGTTGAATAAGAACTTGAATACCATTCTCTGAATTTCTTCCAATTCGATCCGAACGCTAATACTTTTCTAAATTTGTGAATATTGTTTTGGATATTACAATATATTTTTTGATTGATAATATATAGTTTCTAAATATAAAACTACGTAATTAAAAGATTCTTTTACTTAGTTAAAGAAATTTAGTTTAAAACTGACACACGACTCTTAAATTTGTCAAAATTAGTATAAAACACACTGTAAATGGGTCAAAAATAATATCATGTAGTAATAATACAAATTATAAGGGATAAACCTCTGAACTAATATTTGATGATCAAACAAATAGAATCTACATCTAATTAAATTCTATTTGTTTATGCACCGAATACTAAACAAAATATTTATTTATTGTTAAATGAAACTATGAAATCAAATATAACCGGACAGTATGGTGAACAAATAGTGAACTATTCGATAATTATCCAGTTCGTTCCCACCCCTATTCCTAACTAGTGCATTTAGCAATCTTTGTTGTAAATTTCCTACTCATCTCAATCACCCAGCACAAGTGGCACAGATGATTGAGAGGTTCTGATATGGCTCCCAAGGTCTTGAGTTTGATTCTGGCCGGGTTATTAAAAAAAATAAATCTCAGTCGATCCGTTGTTAAATTCCATATGTTCCCCATATATTCTCAAATTTATTTAAATTTCTAAAAGAAAGTTCCCTACTTGTTACGAGTGAACTTTATGCTCTCTACCTAACTACGTTGGTCAGATACTATGATCCCCCAAAATAGAATATATGTTTTAAACTAATAAGACAAATACTTATTCCAATTAAAAGAGAAAAGTACAAGGAAATGATATATGTTGTACACAAATGCTTATTCCAATTAAAAGAGAAAAGTACAAGGAAATGATACACGTTGTACACAAATGCTTATTCCAATTAAAAGAGAAAAGTACAAGGAAATGATACACGTTGTACCTCAAGATCTACGTGAAGCTCAAAAAGGGTTTCCCCTGATCTCTTCCTCTGCCGTCAGCATTGCAACTCGGCCACCTCTTTATATTCCATTATTTTGTCTTTTGAAACTGCCCTTTTTAATCTGCTTATTTATTGGCTGCGGGGACCATCATCTAAACTACTAGTGGGGTGGCAAATGTGTCGGGTCGGGTCAATGTTGACCTGACATAAGCTTGACCCGAACCCGACATGTTTCTACCGTCTCTGAAGGCAGCGCTCTGTTCTCCCCACCGTTGAATCTTTCTACTATAAATATTATATTTTGCAATATGATAATAACTCCCATTCCCTGCAAGTCCAAAGTTCGATCCTCAATGAGCGCATCAAGAAAGGCTGTGCACTGTTGGAGGTAATGGGTCCAGGCGCCATAAATTTGAGTACTATTTTCAAAGTCCTCAACGTGTTTGTAGAAATGCCTGTGTCAACAGAAAATAGCAAAAAGCATTAAACCTCTTATCTTTGTTCGTTCTGTTGTATGCTTGATTCAGGCTCAGAAATCGGGTAAGGTACTCTTGAATGTGATTCACTGGTTTTTGAGTATAATGCACAGCATCTCGGGTACTTGTGTTATGTAATATATTGGTAGTTTGTGCATAAACTAATCAAAATTTCTGTCTATGGTGAAGTTAAGTGAGTTTCCTTTTCAAACAATTTCACTTTTCTTAGTTTATATAGATGCAAAACAAGATTGACCGGAAAAACTGACTCTTATCATGTGATAGCAACCAGCAAAAATGACAGTTTCATAGATGCTACTGTTGTTGTAAATGTTGTCCTTGTTTCTTTATACTTGATACCATATTTGACACTAAAACTGCAATAAGCTAATAGGTCCCAAGTTATTTTTTCATAAGTAACAAGTCTAAGTTCTGGTTCAGCCATTTCTTCTCAAACAATGATTAAGGTTGAATTTTTTCATAGTTGATTAGATTATTAGTGGGAGAAATATATGAACTATGAAGTAGAGAGGGATGAAAAATACCTGGGTTCATACGTTACAGCATTATACTGGTATAAGTGTTGTCTTGTCTCAATTGTTGATATTTATAAAATCTCAAAGTTAAAGCGTGGTTTTCTGATAACCCTTAAACTTTAGATGGGGTTCTGATATTTTGAAAGTAAGGGGGGGTTTCTGATAATCGTCCAAGGTTTGTGGGGTTCTGATATTTTGAAAGTAAGGGGGTTTCTGATAATCGCCCAAGGTTTGTGGAGGGTTCTGATATTTAGCCTAGTATTTATTATGGATTGCGAGTATCACATTGTTTCCTTTAATTGTTTATGAAGTTGTAGAAGTGATCTAGCAGAGTATATCCATTTGATCTATGATACTTACTGTTAATTTTTTGGTCTAATTTACATGAACTTAACTGTTAACCAAATTTGGAATATGTTGGAGACAAGCTTTACTGAAAGTTTTTCATGTTTGACACTGAAGCAGCCAGGGTTTCAATAATATTAAGTTTCAGTTTGTAGAACAAGCTTGTATCCGTTAACGTGTGTTCATGTTTGTGGTTATTTGGCGTGTTTTTAAGAACAGAATTATGTTTATAAAGAAAAGATTGACTTCCTTGTGCATAATTTCTCTTAAAGCCTAAAAATGCTGTTGAAAGTTATGCTTTCTCGGAGCGGAAATTTATTAATTAGCAAAGAGAGTCTTGATGCACAGAAAATTCTTATAGATATCTTCTTATGCCATTATCAGTTCTCCTGAAGTTGATTGATCATTTTTTTCATTCTGTTTGCTTAGTTGTTCATTAGCTTTTGAATTATTGGTTCTGGTACTTTAACGCAGAGCTGGTACCAAGAAGTTTCCAAGTTGAAGGCAAAATGTGAGTCCCTGCAGCGTTCCCAAAGGTTATCTTTCTTGGCCTTGCCATTTCTCTTGCTGTTTCTTTAGATAATTTCTCTTATATAATTTTTTCTGGAATATACTAACCTTTTATTTGTATGAAGACATTTACTTGGAGAGGACCTTGGTCCATTGAGTGTGAAAGAATTGCAACAGCTGGAACGACAACTGGAATCTGCTCTGTCACAAGCTCGGCAAAGAAAGGTGAGTAAAATTGCCTATCTTATTTGATACCTTAATTGGTTCAGCTCTTTTCTCAGGAGAATCTTTCTGTTTAATTTTTACTTTGGAACTGAAACTTTTAAAAGTTTTTTCTGTTTGGATCTTGAACCAAATTGCCTTTTCATATTACTATACATATGAAAATGACTTCAAAATAACAGCCTGAGTGTTTTTACTGGCATGAAACAAGTAGGTAAAAAGTAAAGCAAAATTGAGGAGATAGTTATTTGTTTATTTAATTTGTATTTAAATCTTATGGCTCTGCATCTGGTCCATAGCTAATGAAAATAATTATGGTAAATTTAACTAAACTCCTAATAAGTTTGGGTACTCCAGAAAACCCCTAAACTGTTTTGATGTTTTTCACTTAACCCCCAATAACTACTTTATGGTGTTTATGTGATATTCTTTGTTTCGAAACTCGACATATGGGCTTACGCTTATGGAGGTTAAGTGGGAAAAAAAAAATCACATTTTGAGGAGTCTCCCTCTGACCCAAACAGAACCGATATATTTCAAAACGGGGTTAGGACAAATCCTGACCCAATATTGAGGAGCTTGTCAACTGACCTTTATAATCCATATGCTTTATTATTAAGCCCAAAACATTGGATCTCAATAAACAATCCGTACATAACATAATCTTATTCTGTTACTCAGTAAAATTCGACTTAGGCAATTTGACTGTAGCTACTAACAAAAGTTAGAGGTTATCATTTTAGCAGTTTTGGAATATCTGATCAGTGAAAGATGAATCCGGACCCTATTGAAAGGGTTATCTGCTTATTCTAGACAATGTTGTTATTGTTTGTTATCTAGAGAAGATATGGTACATACAAGCATGAAGATGCTAACCAAATTGGGAACAACAATAATTTAGGGATCAAATGGAAAATTTATAACATCAGACCAAGATTCTGGCCTTCCTGTGCAAAATTCTCAGCAAGTTCATAATTCGGTCATCGACTAATGCATGCGGCTGACAACTTTGTTATAACTATCAATTGTGCTAATAAAACCTACTAGTTTGTGGGTTCTCGAAGATGATGTTGATTATAGGTTAGTCAACTTCCAACGTATTTTTATATTTGTCCTACATTAGGGATACAGCTTGCAGAGATCAGTTCGACCATCAATAGGAAGGCATATCAATAGTGAAAATTCATAGGAATTTGAGTTAGGTTGCTATAAGATTAGCTAGGATCAATGGGCCAAAAGGTCAATGATGAGAAATGATTTGAGTGAGCATTATTTTCAACGTTCACAAATCATTCATAGACATTGCAAACAAACGGTTTCGAAGTTAACCTCCAACCGTTTTCTTATTGAGCTTTGCCTTAAGTAGCTTAACAATTTTAGCATGGTATTTCCAGTGGCAGTCATGTCTTCGTTGATGTTCAGGATTACACAGTAAGCAGTTGATTGGAGGACTTCCTGACCAGACAGTCTTCAATCTTAAATAATCTTCTCAATCAAATAGTATTAGGAGTGACTTTATACTGAAATGACTATATGATAATGTGCATAACTATTGTGTAAAAATAAAAGACTCAATGGAGAACGAAGTTATTATTGAAAAAGTGCATGTATCTTGATCTTACATATCCAGTATGTAGTCAATGTTTATACTCATAGAAAAACATGACTTAGCATTTACATCTCCGATTTATATACCATTTTTGTTCCTGTTGTTTCTCTTCCATTACTCTCTTCATTTGAATTTTTTCTGTAATAGAGTCATTTGTGGTTTTGTTTGTTTTGCTTATTCTTTTGAAACTGTTTCCTGAGGAAGGATGAATCTGTGTTGTCATGTATTTTCATGTATTTCGACTGAAGTCAATTTTGAGAATTCTTCAGGTTTATGTAAAGCTTGAAATTAAACAGATCTGTTGTTTTCATGAGCAGACACAGATAATGCTGGACCAGATGGAAGAACTCCGGACGAAGGTAGGTCACACTATACTATTTATACTGAAGAAACTCTGTTCTCCTGGTAATAATTTTAGTTATACGAACTACATCTGCATATCAAGAGAGTAGATTTTACCTAGACACTACCTGTAATTAGAGTGAACTTCATGTATAGCTGTTCACCATTCTCACTGCTATTGGTTTGAAGTTCTAATTTCTGCATCGATAGGCATCCCATTTTGATTTTTGTCAGCTATATTGTTGATCGGCATTTGAACTAGGTCTTCAACTAGTATTGTAAATTTGTTGACTGTAAGTCATTAACATTAATGAAATAAGTTAGGAAGAACTCAGAGCTGTAGAAATATATAACTACACTTATTTTATTGCTTCACAAGCATATACAAATTTTTATTAATTATCGGGAACAACTTAGGTCGTCTTTCCGATTTCTATGTAGCTTAAGTTCTCAAATATTGCTTGTTCCGTGTACGGGTCAAGTCTCAGAAAGCATCCTAGATATAATCTGCAAATACAAACTGAATGTTTGAAGGCTAGGCATGTTTCATGATGCATATAATGGCCACATTAAGGGGAGAAAAAAAGTGGCAGTCTGAAAGGGAAAAAAATTCAAGAAACATAGTAAATAAAGAGACGGGTACACTTTGGAGTGAGTCTTCTGTTTCAATGTTTGGATCAATGCAGTTAATCGCATGTCGCAGAACTTATGGGCTAATAAACAAGAAAATTACTAATAATTCAATTAGAATTTTAGACATATTTCTTTTAGCGGTGTGCTCTCTAGAACTGATTCATATTAATTTGTCATGCTTCCTTGACACCTGAGTGATTATATTCCATACTTTCAAACTTTAAGATCAAGTAAGAGATTTTTGTTTCACTTGATTTCTCATTCTTCAAAAAAATCCATAGGAGGGTCTAGTCTGAGGTTCCTTGATCTCATCTGTAAAACACAAGGTTTTAAATATCGGTTATTGGAAATATATCGAACGGTCAAATTTCATATCGGATCCTGGTTATCAGAGATATATCGGGGATAAATAGTAAAAATCGGAATGTCATATCAGATGGTGAGCATATATAATATAATGTCCTAAAATGTAATCTAAGCACATCTAATGAAACATCGAGAGAGGGTCTTAGAGAGAGAGTCGACAGAGGTCTTCGAGCGAGAAATTTGCAAGCGATTTTGGGGAGAGAACACTGGAGGCGGAGAGAATTAGGGTTACATGATGAGGACAGAATTAGGGTTACATGATGAGTGGATGTCAAATAGAATAGGATAGCACAGTTTTTGTTTAGTGGATGCGGGTCGCGTATGAAAAAGAGGGTTTTTTGCCTCCAAACCCGAATAGGTTCAAATAGAATATAAATTGTAGAAAATCGGGTGATTTTTAACCCACGAGAAATCGGTAGTTTTATCAGATTTACACCGATATATCAGGACAAATCGGTCAAAAACGATATGTAACAAATTTTTACAGAAATCGTATCGGACATGGCCCAAACCCTATATATCGGCGATAAATCGATAAAATCGGCCTATTTATAAAACACTGGTAAAACATCATTTGTAGATGTGTAAGATTTATGTGTCACTTGATTTCTCATCTGTAAAACATCATTTGTACATACGTAAGAGATTTCTGTGTCACTTGATTTCTCATTCTTCAAAAAAAATTCCATAGGAGGGTCTAGTCTGAGGTTCTTTTGATGCTTAGCTTGAGGTTGGTTCCTAAATGACCCATTTCAATCACAAAATTGCATTCAATCTAATACATGATATGGATCTTTTTTGCAAATAATCCCATGCGCTAGATCCAATACGGACTTTGTGATGTTAAAGGACGCAATTACAGATTTATTCTAGGCCATTGTCTACAATGAAACTCTCAGATAACTCTATCTCATATGTATGTGCGGGAATTGTCTTTGGTTGAAAATTTCAGCTGTAGTTTATTAAATATTTAGTGCAGCTAAAGGAAGGTAGATTCCTAGGTGCACAAGTGCACTTAATCCACTTAGATTAAGTTTATTTGAAATTGCACCCAGTACTATGCTTTGGTGTTACGGATCAAACTAAGAAAGTGAATAAATCTTGGATGAGTCAATTGTACCTGTATAAACTATAACTGGAAGATTCTTTTACAAGCTTCATGATTCGAGTGATTTTAATTAGAGTGATGAAATTGGAAGATTATTTAAACTTGCTGCTGATAAGGTGCAAATTACGTCTGAATAAGTTTTGCATCCTTTCCATTCAAACATAAGTAAGAAACGTGTTTGAATTTTCTGCTGATTAAACTATTAAGAGGTACGCAGCTTAATTGTACTTGTTATTTGTTGGTATCACATGCACATCTAACTCTAAAAAAATCAAAGGTTTTCATTGTACTGATAACTGTAGGAAAGAATTCAGTGTCCAGTTCAATTATATTTATCCTCTACTTCAACAGGAATAGTAATCCCCAAAAATCCAATATATTTATGGTCAAATTACATAGGGTGCCTTCTAACTCACATGACATCAAAACTGCTTCTGATATATTCTCGATCAAGTTTTTTGTTAATTTATCTTTAACTTGTCAGCTAATGGCATTTGATAGGTTTCTATGAACCAAAATTCAAATGTAATAAATTGCTTTTCCCAGGATCAAGTAAAATAAGATCAAACTAACTTGCTACTATGAGAAATGTGCTTGTTAGTTATGAATCAAAGTTAGGTGTCACAAGGGTCTGTGCCTTTAGGCCTGCAAATAAGATTATACTAGAATCCTCTAACTTGTACTCATTGGACTGTGCTCATGTTTTTTTTTCTTTATGTAATGATGCCAGGAGCGTCAACTTGGAGAAATCAATAAGCAGCTTAAAGCTAAGGTATTGGGTTCACGGTTGATGGCCTTTTCTTTCTTTATTTTTTTCCTCGTTTGTCTGTTTTTTTCCCTGAAGGTATCTCTGCTCCCAATCTTATGTCTATTCTTTTTGTTCTCCAGCTTTAGATTGATTGCTTCACAAATTTGCACCACTGCATCAATAATTATATTGTACTAACTGTTCATCATAATTTCTCAGCTCGAAGCTGAAGGTGCAAGTTTTAGAGCCATTCAAGGTTCATGGGAATCTGAAGCAGGAGTTGGCGGAAATGCATTTTCTATGCATCCTTCTCAATCCAGTGCCATGGACTGTGAACCCACTCTCCAGATTGGGTAATTTCTTTCTGCCTTTTCTTGCATTTTCCTCCTGCTCCAGGATCTGTTATTCTGTATTTTAATTCTTTAAATCCATATTCTTAACATATTTGTCGATTAATAGAAACATAATTTCCTGGAAAAATTTAACTAGCGAAGTTCATATTTAGGTATCACCATCTTGTTCAACCTGAAGCTGCTCTCCCAAGGAGCTCTGGCGGAGAGAACAATTTCATGCTCGGTTGGGTTCTTTAGAATGGTTTCACGCAAATAAATGACTTAAATATGACTAATATATGTAAGTTTAATCAGTATTTCCTTATATTTGGATTTGGTATCTGGTTGCTAAGGTAAACTTGGCTTGTGTATTTGGATCTTATGTTAATTTGGTGTGAAACTTAATTTGATGTAATTAGGCCATGCAAATACAAAAACTTTTGCAAGTGCCAAGATTCTTAGTGTTTTATATCTTCCTGGTGATAGATTTGCATTTGTTAAGTTTCGCAAATATGGAATTGCTTCCAACGACCTGAATTTTAGATTCTTCAATCATCTATTGGTTTTTAATTGAAAATTTTGAAGTAGAATCTTAGTAGTAAGTTAACTGTGTATATTTAGTTACTACTATTATTATCCAGTATTTGAAATATGTGATTTATGTAAATGTCGTCACCCTATTTATGTTAATGCTGAGCTTTGATCCAATTTTGAAAAGAAACGAAGTTTCACTAGTTCTTCTGGTCACTATAAACACAATGGTTGATTTTATTTTTAGTAAACTACTCTTTGTTGAAATTTGTACTTTTGGGGAGTGCTAACCTCAATTGACATTAGACAACTTTCCAGGTTTGCTAATCTTTATACAATGTGCAATATGTTTACTGTATATGGCTATTATGCACACTGAATTTCTGATTTATACATTTCATTATCTAGAAAGATGATCAAGCCATCCATAAGCACAAATTCACTTATTTATATTTCCTCTGTTTTGCTAATTTATATAGTTATCAAACTAACTCAGTGTCTGATAATGTTTGTGTACATGCATGTAACCTTTTTTATAGGTACAACTTCTTGTTCCTATCAATAATCTAGAAGTATGTAATGAAAATTCAGGATAGGAAAAGCTAGTTTCTGATGCTTGTGCAAGCGTCTACTGCCCCCCAAACGCCTTGAAAAAGTGGTTGCGAGATTTCCGTAGATAATGAAGCTGTGATGCATCCAGATCTCTTCCTTATGGCTCTGTACAGGGACACTAAATTCCTTAAATTAAATCAACATTATTTATTGTTTTATGGATGATTCTGATCTTACCCATTAAAAAGAGGTTATCTACTATTAGCATTATTATGAAAGAATCACAAGCATCAATCAATACAGTAATCGAAGAAATTGGGAATTCAGCTTGTAAACCCCGACATAAAGAAAGATAAAAATTTTTAGATAAGGAAACACGGTTTGTTTTTCAAACTGCACATATATCTTCCTTAAGAAGACAAGTATACTTATTGCTCATCTGCTACAACTACCTCATTAGATGAGAGCATGGATCTACACAAGGGGCAGGTTATTTGCCCCTCATCAAGCCAAGAATCAAGGCAATCCCTGTGAAAAGCATGGCAGCAATATTCAAGCTCTCTAACTTCGTCACTCCATTCTAAAGAGCTCATACAAATGGAACACCCATAAGTGTTGCTTCCTTCGCCTACTCCCTTTCTCCTCAAGTAGCTTGCATATCCAACAACAGGGAGCCTCTCTCTGATTTCCATCGCATATCGAATCTCGTGTTCAGAAACCTTCGGCTGATTGGAGGGAGCAAAGAAGAGTCTCAGGTTGCGAGATAACATGAAGATTGCATATCTGATTAGCCCTATGATCTCAAGGAGATAAATGTAGGGCTTTGGCCAATAGAAGTAGTAGCATCCCATAGCCATAGCAAAAGAATGTTTAGAGGAGGAGATAGAGGAATTGGTACAAGACGACTTGAAGTAGATCCAATAGGCTGCCTGATCATTACAGATATTGATGAAGACTAGTTAGAAGGGCAAGTGCGTTGCACGTGCTTGCTCCATTTGTTTTATTCTCTATATAAAAAGAGGCTAAAACGCGTTTTCGTTGGTGGCATCATACTCTAATAATAGGTCAAAACTAAAAAGCATACCCACTGTACAAGGCAGCAATATAGCCTTGGTAGTTGGATACCCACAATTCTTTATTTGAGGTCTGGAGTTCGATCCTTGGAATTGCCTTTTTTTAGTGCACTAAACTAAACCCCACGTGGCAGCTTCATATGTTTTTTTGTGAGGTCCGGAGTTCGATCCTTGGAATTGCTTTTTTTTTTTGGCACTAAACTAAAATCCACGTGGCAGCTTCATATGTTGAGCTGCACATGAAGACTACAATAATTCCATTTTAGTCCCTCAATGTACAATAACTCCATATTAGACCCCTAATCTTTGAAATTGCTCATTAATCCCTCAATGATAAACAATGCTCAATTGTTTTTTCACTCCCAAAATCTTTCTTCTTAAAAAAAAGGTTACTTGCACTTAATTTGATACCTTACACCTTATTTCACTTTAATATCCCATAGTTCTTTGAACTTTGATACCCAAATCTACAATATTTCCATATTAGTCCTTCAAATCTACAATAATTCCATATAATTTTTCTCGACACTTTGTTACGATAAAATTTATACTTTTAACTTTGACATACACAAAGTTGCTTTTAACACTTTGATACCTCAACTTGGGTTAGAGTATCAAAGTTAAGAATATGTAAACTTTAAGGTATCAATGTAAAAAATGTGAATCTTTGTTTTATCAAAGTTAAAATATCTATAATTTTTAGGTTATTAAAATGTTAAAAAACTTTAAGTTATTAAAGATAAAAAGATGGTTTCAGAGAATAGGATTCATCAACCAAGCCTAAAACTTGGGTATTAAAGTGATAATATATATATATATATATATATATATATATATATATATATATATATATATATATATATATATATATATATATATATATATATATATATATATATATATATATCACCTCTTTTAGTTTATGAACAAGCATGTTGATTTAAGGGTTTTGCTTATAAACCCAAAGTCTTACCTCCATGTACTTTAAAATCCACGTAGTTTTATAAGTTTTCATGCACACAAAATGCAAAGTTTACTTAACTTTAACCAAAAATATAGAATACTAAGTGTGTAAGTACAAAGTGTACAGATACGATAGCCATATATGATAGATCATATAGCTACATACAATATGACGTCTTGCTACACCTTTGTAGAGTGTACTAAAAACATAAACTTTTTCATTCAAGATTTAATGATTCAGGAATAAACAAACAAACAACAATAAAGAATAGGCCATTCAATCTTCACAACAGAACAGAGATGCCAATTTAAACTTTTCATTGGAGCACTAGGGGTCAGAAATGATCTATATTAATTTTAAGTTGAAATTTTCAGTACGAAAAATATAGTAGTATTATAGCTAGAGCTACACCAAACCTTTTAGTAACAACTGTAATTAAAGTGCAGGCACGTGCAACGCCCGTGCCTCCCTAAATAGTCTTGTACAAAGTGACATCATATTTTTCCTTAATCTGTAAGACTTGCTACTTATGAGTCTACAACCCGCACTTTAAAGGTATCCCTACATTGTTTATGCTAGTTTTCTTTAATAATAAAAAGTTTATGGTAATTTTGTGCAAAACCCACCAAAGTTTATTTGATATTTACCCATGTTATTTCAGTATCCCCAATACATCATTTGCAAAATCTGAAGTTAGACACATTTCAAGATTGATAATTAGTACCAATCTAGCTAGGAACACACAATCAGACATTTAACATCCATGTTCATGTAGTACATAAGAAAAAAAAAAGAACTACTTCTAATCATACTTTAGAGAGAGACTCGTCTCACAGCTTAAAACAATCACTTCATAAAAACTTGCATTATGATGACAAGTGAATTCTTTTGTCAACAACTTTCTTATCTCTGGCGGAATTTCCTCATGAAATATGTAGTCCCTGAATCTCTTAATGAATTTAAGCTCGGTAAACAAACAGATTCGAACCTCAACTCTCAATATACATGATCCGTTAGCAATCAAACTGGTGGTTCTAATGTTTTGAGCCTATATCTCAATCAATGTGTACTGTCTATAAACTTGACATAATGTAAGAAGCAAATATTCTGGCTATCTATAACTGAATGCAAGAATCAAATCTAGTAATAAAGGGTTACCTCGAGACATGCTTAATAGTAAATTATCAGCCATCAATCTAATATATTTGATATTGTCCAGTAAATGTTGCCTTCAAGTTTTTCTGTTGCAATGCATAAAGGAAAAGAATCTTGTTCTCCAAGAAAAATCATATATGAAACAGGCAGAATATAGAAATAGATAAAGTGTCATCTAGTTATTGATTAAAAGAACAAACTACAGATATCTGTAGAAGTACATAATCTACTAAATTTTTGAGAGGCTTTTCAATTTAGCTTAGTGCTTTCTGGAAGCCTATGAGATAAAAAGTCATGATGAAAATTGACTATGATAATGATGACGATCATGTTACTGAACATGACGGTGATGGTAATACTGAAAGTCAGTATTACATTATTACACTTGTAGTCTGATTTTGTAGGTTAATTACTATTGATAATCAGAGGTGACAATTACCAAACACCATCTTCGCAAATGCTTCTCCTTCCATCAATGTAATAGGAGTCAGGTGTAGCCAGAAACATCTCCAACAGACTAAATAGAATCAACTGATGGAGAAGAGAGTCCATCAACCTGACGAGATTAGATATTCTGGTTAAATAACAACATATTTCCTAAATATCCTACATACCTAATTTAACAAGCTTTACCAGTATTACCCAATCTTTACCAAATTCTTTACCTAAATTAACATATTAGACATTCTCATTAACTATTTTCTAGCCCGACTGTCCATTTGATTATTCACAAAGCCAAGATGCAATCTTCAACTCTTGGGCTTTTCAGAAATCCATCTGTACCACAAAAAAAAAAAGATCCTCAAAACTCACATCTATCCTAAGAAAGAAAAGGTAAAGTCCAAAGTTAACAAACTCAGGTCCAAGAGAAACAAAGATAAAATAGAGCTAGCCATTTACACAATAGAAATTAAGCCTACTAAAAGCTCTAGATTTTCGAGTTCCTCTGTTCGTGGAAACACTTATCAAGTTCCTCAAAGAAGATATTTAGCTATGCTTATCTCCAAGACTCCATATATCTAGCGCATAGTACCAGAAGCAATATACGTAACTATCAAGCATTGTCAAATAATATCATATGCAATCTAAAAGCTAAAGAGTCAACAACTAAATACAGACAAATAAATTCTATCGAGCATGAAGCAGGGAAAAGCAAAGAGGCTATATGCATTTATTATCAGAGAGTTAGCACGGCCGATCATAGTTTCACAATGTAGACTCCTGCAAGAAGTCGAAAGCATGAAGGAGTCAAGTATGTGACAAGGAAACTGAAAAAAAAGTAAAGAAACATCAACAAAAGAATCCAGATAAGAAAGGAATTTGTGAGTAATCAAGTAATATATACAAACTGATGAACAAATGAAGAATATTGACAATTAGAAGTAATCTACAAAAGGTCTAAATTAAACGCTCTATATGCAAGGTCTAATGCTTCCACAAAAATATGTATTCAGAAACTACTCGATAGAATTACAAAAAGCACACACTATACATAAAAAATTAATAATTTGAAATTGTATATTAGTACACTCAGTGATCAATGCAAGTATTTTACTTAGCACTATAACCTTTCAGAATACGAATGGAAATAAGAGTGTGGTTTATCCTTTTAAAATGAAACTGTGTTAAAATTATCTGATCTTTACAAACAAAATAGTGAGTATGTGGTTTGATAATTCTCTTCTCATATTAGTTTGGTTTGCATCGGTAATGTAGAATAGTATCCAATTCTCTACCTTCGTTATATTTGTGGGACGTTAATACATAGTACTTATATTAAAATTCAGCAAAATATGACTGGACATGACCAAAACAGATAGAAGAATGTGTCCTCATTTCTGTAAGCTCCTGCAAAGTACGCAATTCATTCATACTTATCTTCGCTAGGGATTGACATAAGTACAATCACGTTGGGTTAGAACTTCCCATGAACTTAGAAGAATTATGATCTTCAATCTGTCATGCTAATCTTACATGAAGTTTGTCATGCTTCATTGCTTGCCATCAATTTTGAGAAGATATTATATTTTCCTAAGATTTTCCAAAATCAATCCTTCAAGTTCCTTCATGACATTACTTGAATCATAAAACACAACCTAAAATTTTTGCCAAAAATATAATATTTTAAAAGTGAAAAGCAAATACAAAATAATAAATAAAGAAAAGATTCTTGGCAATATTGTGGAGGAGAGTTGCAATTAGCACTGAATTGATCTTTATTCACTTACATTTTGCAATAAAATTATTTATGTAGTTATGAATGTAGGCGTTAAAAATTGCTTATCAGTACCCGAACAAGACTCGTAAACGGTGGGTTGACAACCGACGATCCGTCCGACAGCGCGACCCAAAACTCCCGACGACGCGATTACGCCGCAAAACGCATAAAGCGAGTCGACGAACGCATGAAGTGAGTCGGCAAGGCGTACGAGCCAATGAAATGACGTGTCGTGGAAAAAACCCGACGACGAAGTTCGACGAGGCGAGTTGACCAAACTCAAATGCCGACGAGACGGAATCAACCGTACTTAGTCCGTCAATGCAAACGAGCCATTTGAGCTATGAAAGTTGATCCGATACGGACTCAAACACAATGGCGACGTCACCAGAGGAAAACTAAGCCCGGAAGACCGAGAAAGTCGACGGAAAACGACGCAAAACGACGAAAACGGCGAAAACGGCGCACCTCGGCCAACTTGGCCGAGGTGGCTCGGCCACCATGGCCGAGCCACCTTGGTGGCAGACATACCTCCGATTTTTATAAATAGGGGGTCTTCTGGAGAGGGGCCGGATTTTGGAACCTCGGATTTTGGTGATCCGAACGGGATTTTCGGACATTCTTGAAGAGCTCTCGCGAGATCTACGAGCCGTCAACGCAACGTTCCAAGCACTGGCGAGTATAAGTTCGGTCAACGTCAGATCTACAAATCGCGAGGTAAGCGAACTCGGGTCGGCTACAGAACAGCGCTGTGATTTCTCCTAGTAGATCTCACCCGCTCCGGCGATCCTCTCCTTCGTGAGTGTGATCCCCGAAGGCGATCCTCTCCTTCGTGAGTGTGATCCCCTCAGGCGCTTCGTTTCCTTCGTGAAACAAGCCCCTTCACATCTGTAGTTCCAGAACCCGGGTTTCCACCTGGATCGGAATTGCGCGGTGGTCCACTGATGAATAAAAAGTCCCCGACACAGGTGAAGAACCCACACAAGCAAGGATCCCGTATAATAGAGATCCGAGCGTTTGTTCAGGAAAAAGTTGTAATTTTCGTTTTCATTGTACGCCTTAAAATAAAAGGTATTTCTTTTGAATTTTGTTGTAGGCCAACGAAGCTGTAAGCAAGTTCAACCACAATGAATAACAAACCAACTTTTCCCGCGAACAAGCTGGCGACCACAGTGGGAGCCAACAGCTTCAACAAAGAAGCCGTTGTGTCGCAACCGCGGATCCAGATCCCGGTGATAGAAGAGGTCGAGTTCGAGTTCGACCAAAAGAAGTACGAGGAGTACCTCTCTTCCTCATCCAGATCCAGTTCCCCCCGCAAGTCCAAGATGGTCTCCACTGCAAGGAAGACCCAATCGGCCTCAGATGCGGAGGCGAAAATCCACCACCACCACCGTCAGGACTGCAGACAACGGTGGTTCCCCGGCCCTAACAATGGCCAAATCTTCAGAACCCTTATCTTTGCAAGGGGTCGATTCCGCCAATGGCGTCGTGACTCTCTCCAAGAGAGCCTGTCAGAGGCGACGTCAACGCCTGGCGAAACAATTAGCCCAGGCAAAAGAATCAATGGATGGGGTCCGCTATGAGACGGATCTAAGATCTAAGTTGACTCAGAGACTGAAGTCTGAGATCGTAGCCGATTCCTACAGGCCGGTGACAAATGAATGGGTCCGAGTCAAACGGAACCGTTCTACGCTTCAGAGCATATCCGGAGCGCCAGCCTTCGCGCAAGCACGGGCTTTGGTGCAACAAGCCCGCGAAGTTGAAGAAGGAGGCGCCAAGAAGTCGCCAACAATCGGCTAGTTTGAAGCCCAAGTCCGCCGAAGCTTCAACTCCGACGAACCCAAAGATTCAAGCCCAGCTCGCCGCCAGCCAACTCCTTCTCCGTGCTCAAATCGAAATTGTGAGCACCTCAACAAAGTGGTATTGATGCCGGTTACTCGCGTGTTCCGCACTCCAAACTTCCGGCCAACTTCGCCACGACCGTTGTGCTCACCGCCAAGAATCGCCTGGTCCACTAAAGGAATCGCTGGTCACTCCTCGATACGGGGTTGCACCCACAAAGACAAGAAGAATCCCGCACCGCCGCGACCGCTTCAAATCAAGTCCGAGCCCGCCGAAGATTCACACTCGCTGGCGCAAGGCCGCGGGCGAGTGACTTATGAAAGGCCTATTTTCTCTCGAAGGAGACGCCTCATCCGACGATGACAACGTTATACCCGAAGTCGCCAACACATGATAGGTTGCTCCGTATTCATGCCGACGAAGTTGTACTATCGCGGCCGGGGTACGAAAATCCCGAAGAGGAACGCCCAAAACCAAACATGCCTTGCTTGTGCTCAAACCGATCAAGGCAAGTTATCGAGTGCAACCGCTAAAACGACTCGAAAAGGCGCCGGTCTTTGATAGGCTCGCACGAATGCCCGAACCAAGTCAAGATGCTTCCGCAAGAAGAGATGGGCCTGCGCATGAATTGCCGAAAGTGTTACCATCAATATGACCAGCGAGGGCGTCGCGTGCGTGCGTTCGAGGGCATCGCAATGAATGACTCGATTGCGGTCCGAGACTGTTAGACGCACCCAATTATCGCAAGATGCGTAAGGGATTACCCTCGATGATGAAGTGTCGGATGCCGGCCCGCAATGGCTTCCGATAATACAATTTCCAAAGATAGGACAACCTCGCGAGGCGCTCATGATCAACGGAACAAGTGTCCCGTGATGCTTGAAGAGGCCCTAACCAAGCAAAGGGACAACTTTAAGCTTGAATGGAACCGCCATGCCAGATGAGAGCAATGCATGACCAACAGATCCACGCGGATAATGAACCGCCAAGGCGAGCCAAGTCGCCGCAATAATGTCAACTTAACAGATAGCGACACGGATGCAGAAGGAGGCCGAAATGTAGATGATCGTACGCTTTCAAGAAAACGCTAGCGATAACACCGCCGCTCCTCCCCAAGTTTACCCGAACGGAGACATAGGGGAAAATGAGAAAATAAAGACCTCGAGCAAAATCAATACTTTGATTTCCGCCAAGAGGTAAAGAAGACGGGTATACCATGTCCTTACCGAGGGAATGGGAATCAATCCCGTGATCCGACAAAATTCACCTCATCAACTTTACCGCTTGACGGAAAGGGATCACCCACTCAAAGACTTGATCTACTTCAAGTCTCATCTAGGAGTTATCTCCGCAACGAGCCCTTGATGGTTCGGTCATTCGCTAGCACCCTTCGGAGTCAGCTTCGATTGGTACCGCCGCCTCAAACCAGGAGCGCTAATAGCCGGGATGATATGGAGACCATGTTTTCACCAATTTCTTCGACGATGACACCGAGGTATCCATCGGGTCTTTGTTGGACGAAACGTAAAGACGGGAAACAAAGTGGATAACTTTGTCAAGAGGTTCGTAAATAAGGCAATGAATTGCCGAGACCGATAACGGAGAAGTTCATTCTCCAAACTTGTCACAACAACTGTCATTGGACGTGTTGGAAGCAATGGGAACCGCACCGCCCAAGACCCGAAAAGATTTAAAGATACGCGGAGAGCAAGCCGAAGCGATTCTCGAAAAGGAAGAAGGCGAGAGAGGTCACCTATGGTGAATGCTCACAAGCGTAACTTTGTCCCCGTGGCGCAGGTAAAGCGCCAAAGAAAGTCCAGACGCTAATCAAACGCTCAACCGCAACCACAACAGCCAGACGCAATGCCGCACCACGCAATCGCAGCCTCAATGGCGCCAACAAACTCAAAATCAGAAACCTTCCGGCTCGAGGTTTCCCAAGACTTACTCGTTCAAAGACGAGGAAGTTCCGGGCATCTTCAAATACCTTCTGGAGAATAATAAGATCCAGTTGCCCCCAATTGTGAACCAAGAGGAGGCAAACAAGGTTACAGATCCTAAGTACTACGCTTACCACAGGGCGGTACATCATCCTACAAAGTTCTGTTACCATCTCAAGGACAAGATTCAAGCCTTGATCGATGTTGGAGTCATTACTCCGAAGCCCTCCAAAGAGAAGAAGGTGGGAGCAAATGTAGTCTCTATAAGCTTCGGATCAGTTCCTCTAGATTGGTTTCAACCGACGCCAGTTGTGAAGGTAGGAATGAAGATGGTGAATGAAGATCCTCACGGGCAACGTGAGAAGGGGCTCGTACCGCACACAACAGCAAATGGAGAAATCCTTTGGGTCCACCCTGACTTGCTGGAGGACGATCAGTGGACTACATCCTCGGCCAAAAAGAAGTCCAAGGGAAAAGGCAAACTATGCCGTGCCGCTTCAGCAATTCCAGAGAAGGACGATGAAGAAGTGGCGACTTTCCAGTTTTCTGAAGAAGAGCATGAAGTCTTTGCCACAAGGAGTGGACACGAATACACCTACAAGTATCCAGAGGCTCCAAATCCAAACGCGAAGACGTTGTCAGAACTGGGGGTGGCCACGACTCCTCTCACTCGTGCAGAGAAAGGACAATGGCGCATTGTCGAAGAGAAAGCAGCTGAAGCAAAGGAGAAGCAACCTCAGGTCCAGGAAGCTCAACTCCCGAAGCAGTCCCGATTCAATTGCCCGATTGTGAGGGATAGACCGGGAACAACAAGCTCTCCATACCGCTTTGATGTCATGGCCCAATTGGCAAACATCCCAGCTAGAATAACTCTCACGAAGGTTCGATTGTCGAAGGAGACCCGAAGCCTTACAAGAGGCTCTAGCCGATTCAAGTCTTTCTCACCCGTGATTAAGCCGAGTCCGTAAGAGTCGGCCCAACAAAGGTAACCTTGCGCTAAACACTTCCCGCATTACTTTTACAAAGGAGGATATGCACGAGGGATTCCAAGCACGATAGGCCGCTATACTTCACCGTATATTGGCTCTAGTGAAGTTAACCGGATCCAAGTCGACCGGGTTTATTTGTGAGCATCATGCCCCGCTACCATGTATCACCTTGAATCCCTCGCAAGTCGGCATCAACAGCACGGTGATCTACGGATTTAACACCGGTCTCTACGCTTGGTAAAATCCGGATAAAGTGCCAAATGGGGACTTAAAGTCCAAGTCACCGCTATGTGATTGACGCAGACTTCCTATAACTTATTGTTCGGTCGACCTTGGATCCACGGTAACGCTATAGTCCCATCTACTCTTCATCGTCTTAAATATGTAGACACTAATAATGAGGTCAAGACGGTTGCCCCAATTGTGAACCAAGAGGAGGCAAACAAGGTTACAGATCCTAAGTACTGCGCTTACCACAGGGCGGTACATCATCCTACAAAGTTCTGTTACCATCTCAAGGACAAGATTCAAGCCTTGATCGATGTTGGAGTCATTACTCCGAAGCCCTCCAAAGAGAAGAAGGTGGGAGCAAATGTAGTCTCTATAAGCTTCGGATCAGTTCCTCTGGATTGGTTTCAACCGACGCCAGTTGTGAAGGTAGGAATGAAGATGGTGAATGAAGATCCTCACGGGCAACGTGAGAAGGGGCTCGCATCAGCACACAACAAAGAAATGGAGAAATCCTTTGGGTCCACCCTGACTTGCTGGAAGACGATCAGTGGACTACATCCTCGGCCAAAAAGAAGTCCAAGGGAAAAGGCAAACTATGCCGTGCCGCTTCAGCAATTCCAGAGAAGGACGATGAAGAAGTGGCGACTTTCCAGTTTTCTGAAGAAGAGCATGAAGTCTTTGCCACAAGGAGTGGACACGAATACACCTACAAGTATCCAGAGGCTCCAAATCCAAACGCGAAGACGTTGTCAGAACTGGGGGTGGCCACGACTCCTCTCACTCGTGCAGAGAAAGGACAATGGCAGACAGTTGCTGAAGAGAAAGCAGCTGAAGCAAAGGAGAAGCAACCTCAGTCCGTGAAGCTCAACTCCGGCAATTCCGATTCAATTGCCCGACAGAGGGATAGACCGGGAACAACAAGCTCTCCATACCGCTTTGATGTCATGGCCCAATTGGCAAACATCCCAGCTAGAATAACTCTCTACGAGTTGCTCCGATTGTCGAAGGAGACCCGGGAAGCCTTACAAGAGGCTCTAGCCGATTCAAGTCTTTCTCACCCGCATTAAGCCGAGTCCGTAAGAGTCGGCCCAACAAAGTGTAACCTTGCGGCGAAACACTTCCCCTGCATTACTTTTACAAAGGAGGATATGCAGACGAGGGATTCCAAGCACGATAGGCCGCTATACTTCACCGGGTATATTGGCTCTAGTGAAGTTAACCGGATCCAAGTCGACCGGGTTTATTTGTGAGCATCATGCCCCGCTACCATGTATCACCTTGAATCCCTCGCCAGAAGTCGGCATCAACAGGCACGGTGATCTACGGATTTAACACCAGCGGGTCTCGGCCGCTTGGTAAAATCCGGATAAAGTGCCAAATGGGGGACTTAAAGTCCGAAGTCACCTGCTATGTGATTGACGCAGAGACTTCCTATAACTTATTGTTCGGTCGACCTTGGATCCACGGTAACGTTATAGTCCCATCTACTCTTCATCGTGTCTTAAATATGTAGACACTAATAATGAGGTCAAGACGGTGGTCGCGACAAACGTACCGCTGAAGGGGATGGAGAATTATTTCACCGATTCTCTCCTCTACGGTAATGAGTCCTAAATCAATCATCGCCCAAGGCACGGATAGCGTGAAGAAGCCGATACCGGGCCGGGCTTGATTATAGTGGTGGTTTTGTTTTAAATGATATTGTACCCCTTGTAATCAATCTTGACGATGAAGAATCGTCAGATGAACATTGTAATTGGCAAATCGCCGATGAATCAATAAATGACGATTTTGAGTACCCTTTGTCTTTGAATGATGTGATGACAGGTTTATACAACGATCCAGAGTTGCACTTACCAACTCGGTCATCTTGCTTTACACAAAAGCAGTTTCGAGACTCCTTTGGGACAACACTCGTCATCCCACGAAGATCAAGTAGTGAAAAAGACTTGGTTTACGGAAAAGGAGATGCGCCCAACGCCAAATCATTTCTTAGAAGAAGATGAAGATGACAATGGCCTATCCTCCACACATTCGATATAGTCCGTAGACACCGGGTATCATGAAGAAGCGGTGAAGCAAAGGAGAAGCAACCTCAGGTCAGAGCTCAACTCGGCGGTCCCGATTCAATTGCGGGTGTGAGGATAGGCCGGAACAACAAGCTCTCCATACCGCTTTGATGTCATGGCCCAATTGGCAAACATCCGGCTAGAATAACTCTCTGAGTTGCTCCGATTGTCGAAGAACCGAAGCCTTACAAGAGGCTCTAGCTGATTGAAGTCTTTCTCACCAGTTAAGCCGAGTCGGAAGAATCATTGCAGATCACAACCTTGTGAAACACTTCCCTGCATTACTTTTACAAAGGAGGATATCGGAGCCGAGGATTCAAACGATAGGCGCTATACTTCACCGGGTATATTGGCTCTAGTGAAGTTAACCGGATCCAAGTCGACCGGGTTTATTTGTGAGCATCATGCCCTGCGCCTCATGTATCACCTTGAATCCCTCGCCGCAAGTCGGCATCAACAGCACGGTGATCTACGGATTTAACACCGGTCTCGCCGCTGGTAAAATCCGGATAAAGTGCCAAATGGGGACTTAAAGTCCGAAGTCACCTGCTATGTGATTGACGCAGAGACTTCCTATAACTTATTGTTCGGTCGACCTTGGATCCACGGTAACGTTATAGTCCCATCTACTCTTCATCAGTGTCTTAAATATGTAGACACGAATAATGAGGTCAAGACGGTGGTCGCGGACAAACAGCCGTTGAAGGGGATGGAGAATTATTTCACTGATTCTCTCCTCTACGGTAATGAGTCCGAAACTGAATCATCGGCCCAAGGCACGGATAGCGGTGAAGAAGCTGATACCGAAGCTGGGCTTGATTATAGTGGTGGTTTTGTTTTAAATGATATTGTACCCCTTGTAATCAATCTTGACGATGAAGAATCGTCAGATGAACATTGTAATTGGCAAATCGCCGATGAATCAATAAATGACGATTTTGAGTACCCTTTGTCTTTGAATGATGTGATGACAGGTTTATACAACGATCCAGAGTTGCACTTACCAACTCGGTCATCTTGCTTTACACAAAAGCGGTTTGAGACTCCTTTGGGACAACACTCGCCATCCCACCTAAGATCAAGTAGTGAAAAGACTTGGTTTACGGAAAAGGAGATGCAGTTCCAACGCCAAATCATTTCTTAGAAGAAGATGAAGATGACAATGGGCCTATCCTCCACACATTCAGATATAGTCCAGAGACACTGGGTATCATGAAGAAGTGGGGGTACAACTTGACACAAGGAGAAGGTCTATGTTTTGGGCGAGGTCCTCGAGTCCCTCCTAAAGCGGCATATGTCCCAAGAGGGAAGCCAGATAACTACTATGCATTTAGAAGGGGATTGGGATACGAATCCTCTTCAGAAGATGAATGCTCGTGGTTGATTGATAATAATCCACCCGATGAGGGAGACAGACATTCGTCTGATTCTTTGGCTTGGGATTCTGACACCAGCCTCGGAGAAGCTTTCAAGGCTTTAATGTCAAATATGGCTTCAGTGGATCCTGCTACTATTGAGGATGATGAAGATATGCCAACATGGGAAGACCCATGAATCTATCAACTCAAGGAGCAGTTTGGGGATAGATTCGAACAAAGAGAACCCCCCACTAAGGACGAGGTAGTCCAGGTTAATATGGGTGACGAAAAACATCCTAAGCTCATAAACATTAGCAATACTCTTCCCCCGGAAGAGAAAGAAGAGTTGATCGCCATAATCAGGGAGTATATCGATGTATTCACCGAGTTACGAGGACATGCCAGACTCGACCTAATGTGGCGACACATCGCCTCAACATCAAGCCGATGTCAAACTCGCAAGCAACCAAGAAGACGGTTTCGCCCACGATCTTGCAGCAATCGCTGACGAAGTGAAGAAACTCATAGAATCGGATTCATCAAGGAAATTCAACATCCGGATTGGGTGGCTAATATAGTCCCGGCCACGAAGAAGAATGGTTCGATTAGGACTGTGTCGACTACGAGATCCAACGCCGCTGTTCAAGGATGACTTTCCCTTCCAATCACCGATGTCATAGTCGACAATACGTGTGGATTTGAAAGAATGTCATTCATGGATGGTTTCTCGTGTTACAATCAAATCAAGATGCACCCCGATGATGCCAAGCACACGGCGTTGAGCATATCGGTATATATTGCTACACGGTCATGCCGCTCGCCTCAAAATGCCGGCCACATATCGCGAGCAATGACTAAGATTTTCCAGATCATCTCCGAAAACGGTCAATGCTACGCCGACGACTTGGTCGTGAAAAGCCGTGATAAAGGAGATCACATCAAAGATCTTAGAACGGTATTCGAGCTCATGCGGACTCATCGCCTAAAGATGAACCCTACCAAATCCTTCCTTGGGATGTCCGGTGGCAAGTTCCTCGGCTTTGTCGCCACCGACAAAGGAATCCACGCCGATCCCGACAAAGTGAAGGCGATTCAAGAGTTGCAACCTCCGAAACTGAGAGAACTCGGGGTTACAAGGGCGACATGACATCCGACGGTTCATATCGAACCTATCCGGGAAGTGCCAACCGTTCTCTAAGTTGAACAAGAAGGGCGGTCGCTTATTTGGGACGACGCCGCCGAAAGCCGCTCAAGAGATCAAATCGTATCTCGCTAAACCTCCCGTCTTGTTGCACCGCTGTCGGAAAACCGCTTCGATCTACGCCAAGGCAACGGATCACTCGTTGCCTTTACTCAGCGACGTGACGGTGACGCGTGTATTACTGAAAGAACATTGGTCGGCGCCGAAGTCTCGATACCCAATGGTCGAGAAGCAGCCCTTGCATTAGTGTTCGCGATTCAGAAAATACGGCACTATTTAGTCGGACAGACGATTTATGTTATCTCTAACGTAAATCCGGTCCAAATATTTATGACCCAGCCGGCCTCAATGAGTTGGCGTTTGGCGAAATGGGCCTTGCTCTTGTCCCAATATGACTTGCACTTCAAACAACAAAAGTCGGTCAAAGGACAAGCGATTTGCGATCTCTTGGCTGCCAACCCGACAACGGACGCAGTTGAGCTATATGATGATCTTCCGGATGAAGTTCAGGAAGTCAACACTACATCGCACCAATAAATATGGCGATTGTATTTTGACGGAGCTTCTCGGGCCACTAATGTGGCAAGTACCCCCGGATGTTCTAAAATCTCCGCTGGAGTCGGAGTTGTCTTGATTTCCCCGGGGAATCATGTCATGCCCCGTGCTTATTCACTCACCGAACCTTGTTCCAATAACGTAGCCGAATACAACGCGTTACTTATCGGACTTAGCTTCGCCAAGGAGCTAGGGTCAATATCTCAAGCATACGGCGATTCACAACTGATAGTCAGGCAGATCCGCGGAGACTACGAAGTCAGAAATCCAGATCTAATTCCTTATCATTAGGTAGCAATCGAAATGGTAGACTCGTTCGAAGAGTTCTTCATCGAATATATCCCACGCCTCCAAAACGCTCACGCAGATGCATTGGCGGCGTTAGCTGTGTCGTTAGCACAACCTTCCGAGACCGAACAATTAGTTACGGTCAGGACTCATCAACTCTTCATACCAATATATAACGGGGTACAAGAAGATGAAGGGGTAATTACCAAAGAGGTACATGCAACCCAAACCAAATTGGAGCCCCGAGATTGGCGCTTTCCTATCATCGACTACGTCTTGCACGGTATTCTGCCAGAAGACGTAAGGGAGAGAGAGTCAATCCGGCGAAGAGCTCTAAGATTCTTTTACAACACAGAAACCCAGATGTTATATCGCCGGGGGTATGACGGTCTTTTACTCCGATGCCTTTCAAACAAGGAGGCAAAAGAGGTCCTTCGGGAAGCACATGAAGGTGAATGTGGTGCGCACCAGCCTGGTCCTAAGCTCTACGATCGAGTCAGGAGAATGGGCTACTTTTGGCCCACAATGATTAATGACGCAATGAAAGCACGCCGAAATGCCACGCTGTCAAATTCACGCCAATTATATGCATCACCTCCGAAAGCTTGCATCCTTCGCCACATCCCGCCATTCGAGACATGGGGAATGGACGTTGTAGGTCCCATTTTTCCTCCGTACCAAAGGCGATCGGTTTATTTTAGCGATCACCGACTACTTCTCCAAGTGGGCGAAGCAACTCGGCAAAGAAGTAAAGGCGAGTACCGCTGCCAATTTATCAAACACCATGTCATCTACCGACACGGTGTTCCAAGACGGATCATGCATGACAACGGTCCCTAATTCATCGCAATTCCTTCATCGTTTTGCAGAAATTTAAAATACAAGACGCCTCGCCGACGTTCTACAATCCAAAGAAGAAATGGATTAGCCAAGCATTCAACAAGACGATTATCAAGATTTTGTCGGCTTGTGAAGAATAACAAGCGAGACCGACGATAAACTCGAGAAGCACTCGGGCATATCGCACAACGCAGACGCACGCCAACAGAGCTACCCCGACTCTCGGTTTACGGTGTGAAGCGCTTCTCCGCTGGAAATCCAGATTCGCCACTTCGACGCCTCTTCGACAAAGATGACGACCGAAGAACAACATCAAAAACGTCTCGGAGAGCTCGAGATGTTGGATGAAAAGCGCCTGGAAGCTCAACAATGCATTGAGTTCTACCAAGCTAGGATGTCGAGAGCTTTCAACAAGAAAGTACGACAACGGAGTTTCAAAGAAGGAGATTTGGTCCTCGCTGCTCGACGACCAATGATCCTCACTTCTAAAAAGAAAGGTAAATTTGAACCCAAATGGGAAGGACCGTTTATAATAGACACGGTCTATTCAAACGGTGCATATCGCTTTATCACACAGAATGGCGACCGACAATTAACGCCGATAAATGGGAAGTTTCTGAAAAAGTATTATCCTTAGTACATTCAGGATAACCCATTTTGATGGGAAGTTCCTCAGAGAATATCTCACTCATTTTCGTGAGGATAACCCTAAGTTATTTTGTTTTTCTCTAAAATTCTCTCACCGATCAAATTCATTGACGGTGGGCCCACTAAAAATCTCCCTGGTCCAACCACCAGCAAAATTCCCTCTCGATTCCTTCCACGAACGAGAGGTCCACTTTCAAATTTTGGTTAGCAATCCTACAAAAGCGAAAGCTATCCACACCCTTTCAAGAGTCTCAGAGTGGAGACCCCGCTCTTAGTCCACCTTCGGGAAATAGAATACATTCTTCCTTTCCCACATTTCACCTGGAGATAGAATACATTCTTCCTTTCCAGAAGCAAGGGATAGAATATATTCTTCCTCTCTTGTCTTAGATTCTCAGAGTGGAGATCCCACTCTTAGTTTCATCTTTTAAGATTCTTAAAATGGAGATCCCATTTTTAGTCTCTTTCACTGGAAACAGGACAAAAATCCTTCCTTTCCAATATCCGGAGATAGGAGACAAGATCCTCCTTCCTCTCCATCAATAAGAGATAGGATACAAAACCTTCCTCTCTTATTTCGAATTCGTGAGCTTCCGGAGATAGGACACAAAACCTTCCTCTCCATTGGCAAGAGATAGGATACAAAACCTTCCTCTCTTGTTCATCCCTTACCCGGAGATAGGAGACAAGATCCTCCTTCCTCTCCACCTTCGGGAAATAGAATACATTCTTCCTTTCCCACCTCGATCAATCTTATCCCGGTTCAGTCATTCTCCGGTCAAAAGAAGGCACCAAGGTTCATCTTGGGGAATTTGATCCCGAATCCTAAGCAGGGATAGGTCGACGCCTAACACGCGTCGCCGGGTTAGCCTTCCCGTGAAAAAAAGAGACGGCTTCACGATTCAACATCGTAGCATTAAGTCTAAGAGAGTTTCATTCTTTTAGCACAACGTTGTGTGTAGAACGGATTTAGATAATCTACATGCTAGCCCAACTCAAACGGTAGTTGGTAAAGGCTTATCAAACCCGTTGAAGGCTGGGGGTTGGCCAATAACCCTAAAGCCAACGCCACACGCTGCCGGTTTAGTCTTTTTCCCATTGAAGAAGACACCGAGTTTGATTCGGGTATTTTATCCCAAGTCTAAGAAGGGATAAAGCCAACGCCACACGCTGCCGGTTTAGTCTTTTTCCGATTGAAGAAGACACCGAGTTTGATTCGGGTATTTTATCCCAAGCCTAAGAAGGATAAAGCCAACGCCACACGCTGCCGGTTTAGTTTTTTCCAATTGAAGAAGACACCAGAGTTTGATTCTGGGGTATTTTATCCCGAAGCCTAAGAAGGGATAAAGCCAACGCTTCACACGCGTTGCCGGTTTAGTCTTTTTCCGATTGAAGAAGACACCAGAGTTTGATTCTGGGGTATTTTATCCCGGCCTAAGAAGGGATAAAGCCAACGCCTCACACGCGTTGCCGGTTTAGTCTTTTTCCGATTGAAGAAGACACCAGAGTTTGATTCTGGGGTATTTCATCCCGAAGCCTAAGAAGGGATGAGTCTACGCGTAACACGCGTTGCCGGGTGGTCTCTTGCCCGTAAAAGAGTACGAAGCCTACGTATTCAACATCGTAGCATTAAGTCTAAGAGAGTTTCATTCTTTTAGCACAACGTCACGTACGGAACGGATACAGATAATCCGCACGCTAGCCCAACTCAAACGGTAGTTGGTAAAGGCTAATCAAACCCGTTGATGGCTGAGGGTTTGCCAAAAATCCTATAAGTATTATGGTTAATTATTTCTGACGAAATAAAAGAATCATAATAAAGAAAAAAAGAAGGAGAAAAGACATACTTGATTAATAAAAGGCCCTGAAGGACTCCTCGCTGCTATTAAGGGCCTTCGCAGTCTCCTTCTCGATGACAACCAGCTTCTGCTTTGAGAGTTCAAATTTCTCGGGCATGACCGCAAGAGTCTCTTCTTTGTTGGCCTTCGTCAGCTTCAAGAAGTTCCTGTTCGAGCTCCACTATCCTCGCTTCTCCAGCAGCGACACAAGACCGAAAAGGTCCCACGGAAGATGAAGCTTCAGCGACAGCAGTCTCCAAATGATGCACCTGGCCTCGCTGCATTTGAACTTTGAGTCCAGTAATAACGCAAGCTTCCTCGCCAAGTTGCCGCGAGCCTCTCGTCTCTATATATGAGGGGAGCCCGGCTGCCTTAAAATCTTGTAGACTTTGGAGCTTAACCTCCAAATGGTCAAAATCATCAGCAACGGCCTGGGCAAACTCAATTTTCCAAATATTCTCCCATGTCGCCTAATGCTACTCCAATCAGGATTACGAGTATAAACTATTTCCTAATTCTTAACGAGAAGTTCCTGGAGAATATTACCATATTCTTAAGAATAACTCGATAACCCTCAATTTCCTCCCACTGTGGAACCTCAAAGAGAGATAAATTGATGAATTCTGACGAGGCTCATATTGACGCCGGACAACGCGTTCTACCTCGAAAGGACTCCTCCCACTGTACCAATGCCGATTCGTGCGTTGCTGCCGGAAGGCCCATCGGTCAACAGTTTGGAACGGGAATAAATCCCAGGAAAAATTCCTCCCACTGTGGATAATTGTACTCCAACAAGGAGTAATGCAGTAGCGACGCCAACCAACGCGCCGTCGCCGAAGAATTCACTGATCAACGGTTCGGATCCACGTAAGATCGCACGCCGGTCAACGCGTTGCACTCGCCGATTGAAGGCTAAAATCCATATAGTTTGGCGCCAATTAACGCGTCGCAGCCAAGGATTCCCCCGATCAACGGAGGAATCTCGATGGTCAATTGGACGACAATTCACCAACACGAGTCGACAGTAAGGGAACTTAATTAGCTACAGTTTGAAATTCCAACAACGGTCAAGCAATAAATGCAGCACCGTAACACTCCTGGGTATCCTACAAAGCACTGGAGAACCTGAGAGGATTGGAGGGATTAAATACTGGAGCCAATCTCAAAAGAAATTCATCTATCGACTTCTGGTCAAGATCTCGACAACGGTCAGACAAAAAATGCAGTACCGTAATACCTTCAACAATCCTACAAAGCACTGGAAAGACTGAAGGGAATGGAGAGGTCAAACACCAAGGTCATTCACAAGTCCTATCACGCTAACTAAAGAGTGAAAGGCTCATCATGTCCAAAGCATCCCAGACTCATCAAGAATCGAGACTGAGACGCTTTGGAGGGGGTATCTGTAGGCGTTAAAAATTGCTTATCAGTACCCGAACAAGACTCGTAAACGGTGGGTTGACAACCGACGATCCGTCCGACAGCGCGACCCAAAACTCCCGACGACGCGATTACGCCGCAAAACGCATAAAGCGAGTCGACGAACGCATGAAGTGAGTCGGCAAGGCGTACGAGCCAATGAAACGACGTGTCGTGGAAAAAACCCGACGACAAAGTTCGACGAGGCGAGTTGACCAAACTCAAATGCCGACGAGACGGAATCAACCGTACTTAGTCCGTCAATGCAAACGAGCCGTTTGAGCTCTGAAAGTTGATCGGATACGGACTCAAACACAACGGCGACGTCACCAGAGGAAAACTAAGCCCGGAAGACCGAGAAAGTCGACGGAAAACGACGCAAAACGACGAAAATGGCGAAAACGGAGCACCTCGGCCACTTTGGCCGAGCCACCTCGGCCAACTTGGCCGAGGTGGCTCGGCCACTTTGGCCGAGCCACCTTGGTGGCCGGCACACAACCCGATTTTTATAAATAGGGGGGGGTCTTCTTGGAGAGGGGGCTGGATTTTTGGAACCTCGGATTTTTGGTGATCTGGAACGGGGATTTTCGGACATTCTTGAAGAGCTCTCGCGAGATCTACGAGCCGTCAACGCAACGTTCCAAGCACCGGCGAGCACAAGTTCGGTCAACGTTAGATCTACAAATCGTGAGGTAAGCGAACTCGGGTCGGCTACAGAACAGCGCTGTGATTTCTCCTAGTAGATCTCACCCGCTCCGGCGATCCTCTCCTTCGTGAGTGTGATCCCCGAAGGCGATCCTTTCCTTCGTGAGTGTGATCCCCTCAGGCGCTTCGTTTCCTTCGTGAAACGAGCCCCTTCACATCTGTAGTTCCAGAACCCGGGTTTCCACCTGGATCGGAATTGCGCGGTGGTCCACGGACGAATAAAAAGTCCCCGGCACAGGTGAAGAACCCACACAAGCAAGGATCTCGTATAATATAGATCCGAGCGTTTGTTCAGGAAAAAGTTGTAATTTTCGTTTTCATTGTACGCCTTAAAATAAAAGGCATTTCTGTTGAATTTTGTTGTAGGCCAACGAAGCTGTAAGCAAGTTCAACCACAATGAATAACAAACCAACTTTTCCCGCGAACAATGAATAGAAAATATAGGCACAAATTGGATCCTTTTGTCCTTTCATATCATATATGACATTATTATTATATAGAGGATGAGAAGACTAAAACTTGGAAGAAAAGCATAAATGAAGCCAAAAGCTTCAAATAGAACTTCCAACAAATTCCTTGTGATTTTAGTTTCTCCTTGTCAACATGCACCTAAGAATTTCATTATCATCATTCTGTAAAAAAGTCATTGTACAGAACGAGACATCTCCACATGACAGATTATATAGAGTATGATATAAAGTTTTGGGCTTGTTTGGCAACCATAAAAATAGGTCAGGTTTGAACTGGTCCTACTTTGAGAGGAACGTTTTGGCTCGGTTATACCTAGGCCAAAAAATTCTGGTTATTTTTTTTATCCATAAGGGGGTTGGATAAAAAAAAGAACCAATTCATTCTCAAAACTGGGTCAGGTTTAATCCTGCCCCTATTTCGAGAAGATTGCCAAGCACACATTTAGCATCTTTTATTGATTGCATGTGGGAATATTTCTAGGAATATTCTCATGTGATTAGCACATGACATTATAATAATTGTATTGACCCTACTTATTATCATATTTACCACTATACCTACCCTCCATCTTTTTATTGAATTTATATAGAGGCGTATTTTTGTCATAATGGGTTTTTGACAGTGTTTACCATATAGTCTAACGATGAACAACTTAGGATATTTATGCGTTACTCTTTATAACTTAAAGTATTTTAGTGTAAAGGTGGTGAAATAATAGGGTATTTAAGTGCCATTTAGCCTAACCAAAGAGAAGTTGACTAGTGGTCTGTTTGGTTCGCAATTTTGATCTTGGAAAGAGGGTTTCAAGCTCTGACAAAGTGATAAAAAATAGAGCCAATTGATTTTTTTTCCCCCAAGTTTGGTTGGCAGAAGCTTTTACGCCTCGTTTGGTACGCGGAGATAAGTGGGAATGGAATGCAATTCCCACTTTTTATTCATGCCTACCAAACACGATGTATTTTTAGATGCTAGAATTGCTATTCCCACTTCTTATCAATTCCCACTTTATGTGAGAATTGTCATTCTCAACCATTTAACAAGGAATTGATATTCCCACTTAAGTGGGAATGAAAATAATCAAATAATTCCTAATTATACCCTCCTTAAAAAATACTTAATAGATATAAATTCTCATATGAAAAAATTTTTATAGAAAAATATTATTAGATGCTCGTACAAATATACAAATAGATATAAAATATTAAAATACTTGTTTGACCTTGCTCGTATTATTTTATGGATATTTTTATTAAAATTTGGATATTTCTAATAACCCGTTGAATGCGATAGTTTATGCATATAAAATTTTAAACTATAGATACTATAGTTTATATTAATTTTGGACATGAGCATTATTAGAAAACTAAATTTTATTAATCGTCCCTCTCATTTCCAAATGACGCGTAAACCCCTATCATTTCCAAATGACGAATTGTCCCTCTTTGTCGACTTTCATCTTCTCCCGTTCGATTGTTCCTCTCTCTTCCCCGATTCTTCTTCTATCTTCTGAAACCCTAACCCTAACCTAGATCAAATCATTCTCCCTTCTCCATTCTCAGTCAAAGAGATCATCAATTCTCCCTCTCTCAGTCGAAGAGATCATCACACTATTGCTAGGGTTTCTGAAAAGAACGAACACAGAAGGTATCTCTCTGATTTCTCAACATACTTAATTTCTCAAAATAAAAACTCGATTTTAG
The DNA here is from genome assembly GCA_012295165.1 of Asparagus setaceus. Lineage (NCBI taxonomy): Eukaryota > Viridiplantae > Streptophyta > Magnoliopsida > Asparagales > Asparagaceae > Asparagus > Asparagus setaceus. Next base: position 50,756,754 of record CM022701.1, read on the forward strand.
AAATCTCAACGTTTCAATTTGTTCCAGGATTTGTTTTGAGCCAAGGTCTCTAATTTTTTCATGGAATCTGGAAGCTCGATTCTCAGCGCAAGAGTTTCGATCGAGGTGAAATTTATTGTTTTTTATTTGCCTATTCTAATATTATCTAAAAATATCACTTTTTCGTTCATTTTATCCCAATTTTGCTTTATTGTACTGAAATTGCTTGAGAAATAGTTTTACCTTGAGCTTATAATGTGATTAGCACATGACATTATAATAATTGTATTGACCCTACTTATTATCATATTTACCACTATACCTACCCTCCATCTTTTATTGATTGCATGTGGGAATATTTCTAGGAATATTCTCATGTGATTAGCACATGACATTATAATAATTGTATTGACCCTACTTATTATCATATTTACCACTATACCTACCCTCCATCTTTTATTGATTGCATGTGGGAATATTTCTAGGAATATTCTCATGTGATTAGCACATGACATTATAATAATTGTATTGACCCTACTTATTATCATATTTACCACTATACCTACCCTCCATCTTTTATTGATTGCATGTGGGAATATTTCTAGGAATATTCTCATGTGATTAGCACATGACATTATAATAATTGTATTGACCCTACTTATTATCATATTTACCACTATACCTACCCTCCATCTTTTATTGATTGCATGTGGGAATATTTCTAGGAATATTCTCATGTGATTAGCACATGACATTATAATAATTGTATTGACCCTACTTATTATCATATTTACCACTATACCTACCCTCCATCTTTTATTGATTGCATGTGGGAATATTTCTAGGAATATTCTCATGTGATTAGCACATGACATTATAATAATTGTATTGACCCTACTTATTATCATATTTACCACTATACCTACCCTCCATCTTTTATTGATTGCATGTGGGAATATTTCTAGGAATATTCTCATGTGATTAGCACATGACATTATAATAATTGTATTGACCCTACTTATTATCATATTTACCACTATACCTACCCTCCATCTTTTATTGAATTTATATAGAGGTATTTTTGTCATAATGGGTTTTGACAGTGTTTACCATATAGTCTAACGATGAACAACTTAGGATATTTATGCTACTCTTTATAACTTAAAGTATTTTAGTGTAAAGGTGGTGAAATAATAGGGTATTTAAGTGCCATTTAGCCTAACCAAAGAGAAGTTGACTAGTGGTCTGTTTGGTTCTAATTTTGATCTTGGAAAGAGGGTTTCAAGCTCGACAAAGTGATAAAAATAGAGCCAATTGATTTTTTCCCCAAGTTTGGTTGGCGTAGCTTTTACCTCGTTTATGCGGAGATAAGTGGGAATGGAATGCAATTCCCACTTTTATTCATGCCTACCAAACACGATGTATTTTAGATGGTAGAATTGCTATTCCCACTTCTTATCAATTCCCACTTTTATTCATGCCTACCAAACACGATGTATTTTAGATGGTAGAATTGCTATTCCCACTTCTTATCAATTCCCACTTTTATTCATGCCTACCAAACACGATGTATTTTAGATGGTAGAATTGCTATTCCCACTTCTTATCAATTCCCACTTTTATTCATGCCTACCAAACACGATGTATTTTAGATGGTAGAATTGCTATTCCCACTTCTTATCAATTCCCACTTTTATTCATGCCTACCAAACACGATGTATTTTAGATGGTAGAATTGCTATTCCCACTTCTTATCAATTCCCACTTTATGTGAGAATTGTCATTCTCAACCATTTAACAAGGAATTGATATTCCCACTTAAGTGGGAATGAAAATAATTAAATAATTCCCAATTATACCCTCCTTAAAAATACGAATAGATATAAATTCTCATATGAAAAAATTTTTATAGAAAAATATTATTAGATGCTCGTACAAATATACAAATAGTTATAAAATATTAAAATACTTGTTTGACCTTGCTCAGATTATTTTATGGATATTTTTATTAAAATTTGGATATTTCTAATAACCCGTTGAATGCGATAGTTTATGCATATAAAATTTTAAACTATAGATACTATAGTTTATATTAATTTTGGACATGAGCATTATTAGAAAACTAAATTTTATTAATCGTCCTCTCATTTCCAAATGACGAATTGTCCCTCTTTGTCGACTTTCATCTTCTCCCGCTCGATTGTTCCTCTCTTCCCCGATTCTTCTTCTATCTTCAAACCCTAACCCTAACCTAGATCAAATCATTCTCCCTTCTCCATTCTCAGTCAAAGAGATCATCACACTATTGCTAGGGTTTCAAAAGAACGAACACGTAGGTATCTCTCTGATTTCTCAACATACTTAATTTCTCAAAATAAAAACTCGATTTTAGAAATCTCAACGTTTCAATTTGTTCCAGGATTTGTTTTGAGCCAAGGTCTCTAATTTTTTCATGGAATCTGGAAGCTCGATTCTCAGCGCAAGAGTTTCGATCGAGGTGAAATTTATTGTTTTTTATTTGCCTATTCTAATATTATCTAAAAATATCACTTTTTCGTTCATTTTATCCCAATTTTGCTTTATTGTACTGAAATTGCTTGAGAAATAGTTTTTACCTTGAGCTTATAATGTGAATAGCCTGTATTGCATATAAATTGCTTAGACTTTGTAACTTGTACATTGATAAACATAATTTTTGATTTTACTGAGGTTTTAACGGATTATAAAACTTGATCAGTACGTGGATATATACCTATTGCTCAGGTATCCTATATTAGAAAAAGATTGTGAGTCGATCTATAGTAAATATTCATGCATGTAAGTCAACTATTTATTATTAGGGTTGATAACCACTTTATTGTGCTGAGCTAGGGGGATGATGATGGGGAAGGAGAACGAATTTTTTGGGGAGAGGTTCTAGATTAAGTACGGGATACGTATGGAAACCTTAGGATGGAAATATGCATTCAAGTTGCTGCATGTTTATGAGCATTCAACTCTGTTTGGTAGCTTTGCACAGCTAATCCAATACTCATGTCCTATTAAATTTACTTTATGTTCTATTTGAGTTGTCAGTTACGTGTTACAATACTTGTTTCTCTAATGTCGTTAAAAAGTTTTATTTAATCGAGTGCTTTTCCCTAGAGGGAAACAAAGTGAGTATCATGAAAAATCTTTTAATATAAAATTGTGGAATGAATATAATTAAAAACAAGTTTATCCTCTAGGTACAGATTTAAAAAGTACTTAGTTTCATTTGTTGAAAAGTCCTCAATACAAGTCTAAAATTAGATATTTTTAGAGTAACTAAATTAGATGAATTTTAACATGAGTAAATTGTTGAGATACAGTTTCTTTTAAAAATGTTGAGCTTCTGAAAATTAAGCAGGTGATGAACAAAAGATTGCATGAAAATATTATTCTGTTTTGAAAAACCTATTATTCGTATGTTAATGGTGGAATGAGTTTAACTTTATTTGCTCATCGAGTCTGAATTTGGCCCTTAATGTATGAATGTGAATGGACTGTCTTATCAAGCTGATATGAGCTATCTTTACTAGAGCTTGCTTATATTTACATCCCGAAGATAGTTGGATATGTTACCATACTAGTGGTTGCATTTTTTATGTTGAAGGTGTCCTGGTTGTCATGGAGTTGTGCTTCTTTTTGGGTGAGACATTAACAAATTCAAAATCCTGATCTCATTAGAGGCCACATCAAGCTTCTTCTAGTCCTCACCTTGTACATTTACATCACCCTTGTACATTCATGCTCATAAAAAATTGCAAGTGTCAGATTTGCCCTAGTGGAAAAAAAACTCAAACCTTAGAATTTCTGGCACCACATTTCAGAAAATGATAAAGAAAGATATGCATTCCATAAGAGGAGACAATCATTAAATTTTGGTTTGAAATAGGTTACCTCTTCTTCTTCTTTTTCTGTTTTGAGTAAGGCTTAGTCTTTAGCCGCTACATTAGGAAGAAATCTCTCATTGAAAAAGAAACTTTTTACTGACAAGGTTCAAGCCCAGAACTTCCTATAATAAGAGAAAATGATGAAGCACCTGATCGAAACTTTGTTTATAAAGTAAAATTTCTGACTTCATGATTTTAGGGGTTATCAATATTGTTTTATTCAAATGTTATTTAGAAAAATTTAGTTAATCATTTTGAGATTAAGAGAATATCATATATTCCTGCAATTTATTTTTAAATACAAGCACACCTTTAGCCTCATGCTACCAAGAGTGTGGACAAGAGTTACAAAGATGTCCAAAAGTTTTAACGCAAATATTATACTTGATGGATTTTTTTGTTGGGGATATATGTGGAGAACAATTTTTCCTCTGTTTTCTTATCACCATAGTCAACAGTCACCATTATAGATATTTTACATTACAAAGAGTTTCCTACAGATCACAACTCTAGGCATTCAAGTGCATGTCTAATTTAAATCATCTTTTACTTTTTAGTTATATCATCATGTTTTATTCTGTTTCATTTGATAGGATTAGCCTCAATAATGAAGGAATAAGCAAATTGATTCTGGAAGGTTCATTTCAAATGAGATGCTAACATTTAGAACCAGAGCCCTATAAATTCTCGATGGCAAGTTCATAGTAAACATCTTTGGTAGTTCATATAGTTCTGATAACTCTTGTTTCAGGTTCCTTCTACTCAAATTACTGATGTAATAGAAAAGATTTGGTGATATACAGTCAATTTTTTTCTTAGAAGCAAATTGTCACAATCCCACCATTGCTTTGTACTTTCATTTCCATAACTATTTTGTTTTTTCTTGTTCCCTTGAGAATACACATCAACGGTAGAAGCTGATTTGATTTTTATTTTTATTTCAGGTGATTGAAGATCTTGCGAAGTTCGATTTGGTTTTATGTACATTGTCCATTGGATTGATTAATGATGTTTTTATACCTTCATGTAATAGAAGTAGGGTGATTGATGTATTTGTTTCTGTGGAAAGCTTAGGTTGTATTGTATGAGATATACTAGTTTAAATGCTATCATGTAGTGATTTTCATTCTCAACTTTGTTTCGCATGTTCTTTTGATTTGTCTATTGGACATGTCCAACTTTTGAATGTTTGATCTTATTGATGTATATATATTATATATGTTTCTTTCAAAATCTTATTATATTTGAATCTTTTTGTTGAAAGAGTAATTCTAACTTTCTAAGTGTACTATAATTTTGATAGTAGATTGATAATAGCATTAATATGGTAAGTTCCCATTCAAATAGATGAAGGAAAAATGAGAGATCCATTTCTTTGATTGGCGCCTCTAGTTTAGAAATTGAATTTTAATAGTTCTCAAAAGATGAATTGAAAATGTTAGAATTGGAATTTAGACATTTTCCAAACAATGAATTTGGAATTGAGAATTTTAGAATTGAAATTCTAATGATTCCCAAACAATAGAATTGGAATTGAATTCCAAAATTCAAATTCTAGAATTGAATTATAGAATTTCAAATCAATTCCTCGCATCCAAACACAACCTTAATGAAATTACTTTGAAAATTGCTCAACGGAAAATTAGCATGAAAAAAGAGGAAACTTTAATAAAATATAATTTTTTAGTTAAAAGCGGCTCCTATTTCTTCACTTTTATGTGACATCTACACTTTTTAGGAGAAGCTGAATGTGTGCATTAAATCCTATGTGGGGCGTTTTTTGCATTACACTTTTACATGAACTTTCAATGAAACAAACAACAAAGTAATAAGAATAAGTCATTTTTACACTTTCACTTTTCACTTTTTGATAAACAAACTTGTATGAAAGTGTGGAATGAAAGTGTGAAAGTGACATGCTTTTTCCACCGTAGGTATTTAATTTATTAAAAGTGGATGTGATAGTGAAATACAAAATAAGTGTCACATAGCATTTAATGCATTATCAACTTCCCCTAAAGAGTGTAGAAGTCACATGAAAGTAGAAGAGTGGGGATTACTATTTAATTTTTAATTACTTATTTTCCTTTTTTTTCTTTGTCATCAATTCCGCTGGTAACAAACTCAAAACTCAAAGACAAAAATAATTGTAGCCCCCAAAATCAAAAAGCAAATAAGCCCCACCCCCAAGACTAAGTCAACATGCCAAAAACCCCCAAAATCAACTTTTTAATGTCCCTCCCCCCCCCCAAAAAAAATCCGGTGCCACCTAAGCAATCCTTTTTCTTTTCCCATTATACCCCTAATTAATGCCTCATGTGAAACTTTCTAGGGCTAGGTGAGACTCTCTCTCTTTTGAAAGTTAAACTTGCAAATTTTTTGTCATTAGTTGTTAAGCTTGTGCATTGGTTGTTAAGGTTATGCATTTGTTGTAAACTTTTGTTAGTTGTTGCTTTTATATTAGTTGTTGCTTTTATATTAGTTGTTAAGCTAATGCATTTGTTGTAAACTTTTGTTAGTTGTTGCTTATGCATTTATTATTGCTTTTTATTAGTTGTTGCTTTTATATTAGTTGTTAAGCTAATGTGTTTGTTGTAAACTTTTGTTAGTTGTTGCTTATGCATTTATTGTTGCTTTATCGCCGCTTATTGCTTTTGTATTGGTTGTTAAGCTAATGCATTTGTTGTAAACTTTTGTTAGTTGTTGCTTTTATATTAGTTGTTGCTTTTATATTAGTTGTTAAGCTAATCTCGTTAGTTGTTAAGCTTATGCATTTGTTAAGTTTTTTCGTCAGTTGTTAAGATTATGATTAGTTGTTAAGCTTATGTATTTATTGTTAAACTTTTTCGTCTGTTTTGTTCAGCATAGCCTTGATTGTTAAGCTAATCTCGTTAGTTGTTAAGTTTATACTTTTATTGTTAAGTCGTGCCGCAATCGTCCTTGTACCCTAGTTTTGAGAGATTAAGAGGGGAGACGAAAGGAAATTGTGGGGATAAGTTTGAGGGCGGTGAGGGGGTGGTGGGGCCAAGCAGAATAGAAAAGGGAGGTGACGAGGTAGAGGGGGTGGTGGGGACCACCTGTAAGAAGTGGAGGTAGGGGTTGTAGGAGGAGGAGGGAGGGGAGAGGGAGTAGGGGAGGGGATATGAAGATTTAAAGCCGGAGGAGGAGGAAGGAAGGAAGGGAAGATAGGGGAGTGGATGTATGATATCGGTGGGCCTGAAGAAGTCGAGGCAAAGGGTTGCCATAGGAGGAGGGAAGGGGAGAAGAAAGAGATGAGAGAGGAAGAGGGAAATGGGAGAAGAAAGAGATGAGAGGGAAAGGGCATTGTGGGGACTTTTTTTCTTTGTTTGAATTACTGGCGACATGACACCAAATTTTAGGAGTTAGGAGCATAAAAATGTGGATTTGAGGTTTTTGACCTGTTAACTTAGTTTTCAGGTTGGGGCTTATTTACTTTTTGATTTTGGGGGTTGTTTTTCCCAAACTCAAAATATATCTAGTGCGTTAATTTTTTCGCTATGTAGCTCCTTCCCTCTCGGATCTTTCTATTCCATCCCTATTTATTTTTTGTTCCCTTTTCTCTACTTCTTTTGCGTACTCCTCGGCCTCAAGCAATTAAATACAGGAAGCCTAGACCATAATTTTATGATATTCTTCTTGCTTAAAAAGTATTTTATTGGAGAAAAAACTATTTTAATAAAAATAAAGAAAAATAATTTTATATAATACATATAAACAAATGCTTGGTATTTACCGCCATAAGTTTATGTAATGGTTCTATATTCAACTAATTCATGCAATCTTTGGTTAGCTTGGCAATATTTCTCAAATTGTCATTTTTTACAACTCACTTGTAATATACAATTCTACATGTCACAGTATCCAGTATATATTTCACTTTCAGTTCATTCTTCGGTTCTAGCGAGCCAATCATCCAAAACATAATATAAGTTTAAATAAAGAAAGAAAATATTCTCTCAATTATAAAAAAGATATCACTGCATCATCTTTGTTTTTCTACTTTCAACAATATTTTTATTTTGCAAAAAAATAAAAAAAAGAAAAAAATATTGCATGTCACTTGTATGATGACGTGGATGCACTTTCACACTTGCAAAAAAAAAGTGACTTCCACTCTTTTATTTAACTTTCAATTTGCTAAACACCCCCTTGTATCATGAAAACTCAGAGGGAAAAGAAAATGCAAAAGTTATATTTCTTTCATATAATTTTAAAAGATTTTATGCAAACATTTGAACATCATGTTTCTTGTGATCATCACCAAATCATGATGTTATATTTTGATCATTCAAGTTTAATATGACAAATCATAGCAAGATGATGCCATACAAGGATGATCTAATACTTTAAGTCATTTATATGTGTTAGCTACATATTCTCTATACAAGTGTCATGCCCCAGGCCCGCGAGCCCATTGGCGCGATGTAAACCGTGAGACCTACTAAGTGTAGCGATGTTATTGGCTCAATCTATTGCCAAAATCGAACTAGCCAATGCCACACTTGAGCCTTAGACTTCACTATATAAACACTTCAATTGCCCACTGATTAGTCAATGTAGGACTACATTTGGGGTATTACAACAAGCTTATCAAATTTGTTATTAAGCCAAAATATCTAAGATCTTAGGTTTTGAAATTCAAATATAATTTTTTTAAACAACTCTAAATGCAGTCAATAAACGACAATACATCTGCCAGCCTAGGTAGGTGGGGGTAGAAAAAAATATATCAAGAAGAATAAGTAAATATTAGCCATTCTTCTAATTTATTACAGGAATATATCAAAGTGGGAGTAAAAAACAGCGTAGTATAACTCGAAGAATAAGTAAATATAACTTTCCAAAAAATACCCTTTAACTTTTAAAATGTCACAAAAGCCCATTAAAGTTTGGGGTTCTTAGAAAATCCCCTTCAACTTTCCTCATTTTAAGAAAAACCTAATTGTGTGAACCACAATTTTCACTGTCAAAAATCCATCTACATACGTAGTATTACTTACCCATGTGAAAATTACGTTAACATTACAATTTATTATTCCTTTTGGAAAGATATTGAAAATTGAAGGGGTATTATGATAATCCCAAAACTTAAGAGTGTTTTGTGAGGTATTCTGATAATCCCGAAACTTAAGAGCATTTTGTGACACTTTAAAAATTAAGGAGAAATGCCCAAACTTAAGAGGGGTTTTTTGAAATTTACCCAATACAAAACTAAATAAATAAAGGCTAAATATCAGGAAACCCCCTTAAATTTGGAAGATTAAACCCTAAGTCATGGGTTATTACAAAACATCCCTTTTAGTTCAAGATTTTATCCAAAAAAAATCTTATAACAGTGTTAACCGCAATTTTCACTATCAAAAGTATCTCCCTTCATAAATTTAGTCACCGATCAAAAACTTGAGATTTTCTGATATTATTCTGTTATGGGGTGTTCTAATAAAATCTAAAGTTTAAAGGGGCCTTTCTGATAACTCTTAACTTAAGGGGGTTTTCTTATATTTTAAAGATTATGGGAGGTTATCTGATAATCATCAAAAGATTAGGTGGGTTTAAATAAAGAAAGCCACTAAGTGTTGATGCACGAAATCAACTTATAGGATTGAGTTTGTGAGATTGGACTCTATCGTAGAGGGCTCCTCAATCATCTTTGATGACAGAACTAGGTCTTCGCATCCGGGTGTAGCTGAGTCTGCTTGGCTTGGACTGATATCACAGAAAAAGTGTCAGATTGTCGATGGTGGGCTGTCCACCAATGCTCATCTAATGCTTAAGTCAGATCCTTGATGAAACAATAATTAGCAGTAAGTAAATAGGCTAGAATTTTAGAGGAAGAGGGCCCTTAACATAGGTCGGGCGAGCCTAGATCAAAGGTGATCATCACATTTTATTACACTTTTATACCTTTATTATCTATTTTATTTGAATAAATATCTGCTAATAAATTTTTATCTTAATTTACAGGTTAATAAAGAAATAATGAATAAGAGCCCAAAAAATTAAATTCTCTTATTTTTCTACTATTTATTGAAGCCCAAGATCAAGCCAAGAGGAGGCCCACAAAAGCTCAAGAGATCAAGAAAAAATCAAGTCAATAAGTCAAGAAAAGAATCAAATCTGTTAGAAACCAATCAGTTAACCAACCATTTGGCCAATCGGTTGGCTAACCAATTGGCTAGGCCAACTGATTGGTTTGAAATAAAAACAGTGCATGGCTGAGATTCATTTCTTATAGCCTAAGGCTAATCCAATGACTCTTATTGATTGTAGTAGGCTATAAATAGGGGTAGAGGGTGAGGAATTTGAGTGTGAAATTTTTTATAAAAACTCCATTTGGAGAGGAGGGTTACTCTTAATTGAGAAGACCTTCTAAAATTATAAATTTTTATTTGGATTAAATAAAAATTTTATTTCCTCTTCCTTTATTTTCATTCTCTTTTGATGATGATGAAGTGAAGATGAAGATTTGCTTTTAAAAGGTTAACCCTCGAATGTAAGGTTTTATTTTCTCTTTTTATTTTCTTATTTTAGAATTGCATGTTTAGGATTTTATTTTCTTATTTTTATTTTTATATTGGTAGTTTAGATTTATTCCATGTTTGTAGAATAGATTTACTTTTATGTTCTTTTATTTTTGTTATTTAGATTTATTTTCATGCTTTGTAGAATTTCTTTTCTTGCATTGTAGTTAGTCTATATTTTTCTTTTTATTTATTGTTTTAGATTTACTTTTATGCTCATCTCTCTTTCTTAATAGTTAATTTCTATTTTCTTGCTTGTAGTTTAGATCTAATTCTTGTTCGTTTATGCTTTCTAGTATAGATTTTATTTCCTTATTTTTATTTTTCAAAATGAGTAACTAATTCATGTAGGAATTCTAAAATTGTATGAAACTAGTTTAATTTCCTTTATGATTCATGTATTGCTCTCTTTATACTTAAATTGATCTTGTTACGATAATCAACTATAGCTAATTGGTAGAAGAAGAATTTGATAATCTATAATTATCTTGAGTGGTTTGATAGGTTATGCTTATGAATTATAGAATTATTATCTAATTGTTTATTGTTTTCATGAATGGAATTTTTGCTTGGATGATAATTTGATAGATTATGCTATCTTTTAGTGGTTTGATAATCTATGATTACTAAATCTAAAGTAAAATATGATAAAAGAGAGTAGTTCATAAATCCTAAATAAAATTAACTAGTGGATTCAATTCTAGATTCGTCATTTTTCTACTTATTTTTCCTCACTCTTTCTAGATTTGATTTCTCTCTTAATTTCTCTTTTCTTGACTTTATTTTGTTCCCATTTTAATTCTTTCTTGATTCTATTTCTTTTTATTTTTTAGTTTCCTCTTTGTTCTCTTTTCTTTTTATTTGTTTCCTCCTTATCTCCTCCTCTCTTGTTTTGTTTTGTGACAATTCCCTCTCTACATACTCTACTTCACTCCTCTTTGTCCACACATTTTTAGGACCAAATTTAGAAATTCCAAACACACACCTTCCTTGTGGGTTCAACATCTAAATTCTATAGTGTATCTTGATAGTTGTTCTCTTGCAACTTTTGTGCATGTTTATGTGCTTATCAAAAGGTTGCATCATTCAAAACTTAGTTCGTTTACCTTAGGTAGGAGGACTATTTATACTGATTGCCTAGGGACGATCAGCCTTTACATGTGTCACCATCCTGATGGCCGACATTGTTGTGGTGTACACTTAGCCCTTGATGTAGTTACTTGGCCTACAAGGTATTTACTTGGGTGGCAAGCGTTACCACATGGCAGTACCTCATTGCCGTTGGATGGTACAACTGACGTATGTATAAATTAACCAGTTATGAAAGTTGGCAATTAAAAAGATTGGTTATTCGATTGATATCTTCTAACATTGTGTGTTGAGAATAAGATACAATTCGAATCAATCATCTATAATTAGGGCAGACCGCTATAGGAACTGGACTGGATTGAGACAAGGCATACTTACCGGTTTGTTGAGACTAGTTATTATGGACCTATATCGTTATACTCGGGCTTGGGGGTCAGGTCCATGGGCTGTGACTATATTGTATGCTGCGTACGGATGTCCCCACACTGTAAGGAGTTAAAGTGCGTACCTTATTGACTGAGTCAGCATGTCATCGCAAAGTGGTCTGGTTAACCCAATTGTAAATTCTGGGTTGTATGCATTACACTAAGCATACAATAAATAGGATGCATTCACTTCATCTAATCTGAAATGGGTAAAATACCAGATTGGCTAAAAAGTAACACTTCATCTAATCCGAAATGGCTAAAATACCAGATTGGCTAAAAAGTGACACTACTTTACTGCTTTGTCCTAAAAAGTGACATCCATGATATTTAGACTTAAAAAGTGATAAATTGGTGACACATATGCCTTTCCAACCACTAGAAGCAATTTTTAAGAAAAACATGAAGATATTTTTTTTTGTATATACCCCTCAAATCTCTCATATTTTTGGATTTGCCCTGCAAGTTTTAAAATTTGTAAAAAAACTCTCTCTCCCTCCTTTCCGACCATCTTCTCCATCCTCCTTCCCATCATCTCCTCCATTCTTTTCTCCTCTCGATCCTCAACCTCCTCTCCTCCCTTCCACTTTCTCTCCTTCCTTTCTTATATATTTACTCTTACCTCCTCATTTCCCTGTTTCTCCAACCCCGTCTCTTCTTAACTTCTTTAACTTCACTCTCTTCTCTTCCCTCTCTCTCTCTTCCATTCTCTTTCTCTCTCTCCTCTCGTCCACTCTCTTATAATACTTTAGATAGAATGTTTGCTTTTGAATCTAAGAGAGGAAGAAGAAAAGGATGTTGGATTTTTGATGACTGGAGGGTGAAAAGGGAGTTTGCGGAGCAAGGAGGGGGGAGAGGAAGTGAAGGAGGTTGGGTTTTTGATAGAATGTTTAATGTTGGGGACTAGGAGTGAGTAAAGCAAGGAGGGAGAGTGAGTGGGATAGAGGAAGAAGAGAAGGATGGAGAAGGAGTGGGAGAGAGGAGGAAAATTTGGAAGTTGGAAGGAGAAGAGAATAAAGGAGATGATGGAATGGAAAAGTTAAGAGTGAGGATATGGGAAAGGAAGGAGAATGAGTGGGAGAGAGGAGATAAAGTTGGGGTTCTGGAGGAAAAGAGAATGAAGGACATCGTGGGATGGAGGAGGAAGGAGATGGTGAGAAGGAGATATTTTTTACAAATTTTAAAATTTGGAGAGGGGTGAGAGGGTAAGTCTGAAAAATATGGGAGATTGAGAGGTCTATCTAGAAAAATCCCTTAATATTTCACTTAAAAGTTGTCTTCCTTGATCGAAAAGGCCTATATTGCAAATTTATCGCATTTTAGATTAAAGTGTCGTTGGTGTCACTTTTTAGACCAAAGTGATAAATGGATGTCACTTTTTAGGCTAATCCGATATTTTAGCCAATCTAAAATAGAGCATTTGCGTCCATGTGTGTGTGTGTTTGCAATTGAGCAAATACAAGGGAACATTGCATCAATTCTTCAAAGAGAAAAATGTTAACAAAGTTAGAGCCAATCCGTTACTACCTGTAGTGACGTTACCGAGGAAGCTGTTTTATTACTAATCTAACTGTCTCTCTGTCAAACTAGCCTAAATAAGTTTTGCATTTGAATGTTTCCAAGCTATGACATTCTCTATCCTATCCGTCCCTCGCTATATATAAATATTTCTATGACGTAACTAAGTTTGATATATCCACCAACCAGAGTGCATAATTCCTGATTAAATTGTATCCAATGAATTTCATATTTACCCATATGTTAATAAAGTTTTCTGAAAAAAATATGTTGTTATTTTTAACTATGCATTGGGCCTGTTTGGTTGCCTTTTGAAAAATTGCCCAGTTGTTACAGTAACCGCAAAATGAGATATCTAGCTGTATCTGACAGCTACGGTATTACACCTCAAATCTCTCCTTTTTGCTAAGAAGAGCTGTGAGCATATCAACTCAAAGAACAAGAGCTCCACCCCACTACAAGAATCGCACTTATATGAGCAAACCAAACAGAGTTAGTGTAATATCAGAGATCCGCCATCTACGATACACCCCAAAAAATGACTAAACAAACATGCCCTAAGAAACTCTCATAACCCATAATCAGAATAATATATTATTTATTCACATAATGTAAGGACTGACATGAACAAAGCAATTATCCTATTTCATCACATATCATATATTTTTGATAGATAAGTGAGCTTAATAAGTATAACTATATTTTAATTAAAAGTAATTAAAAGTGCCATGATGCACGCACATGGCGCGCACACTGATAGGTGGAATGTGTCTGATGAGTAGAATGTGTAGGCTATTAAAATAAAGGATAATGTTCACAAGCCTCCATGACGTTTGCCTTATTTTAATATAATCCAAAAAGTTTTAAAATGTCACTTAGCCCACAAAATACTCAGGAAGACAACAACTCCCGTATTTTTTAATTTTTTTTATTTTTGATCTTAACCCTTCAAATGTCTAGCTTGAAATTTTCATAGATAAAAATACCTCCACACCCAGAAAGCAACAAAACTAAAAAAAAATAAAAAATTCCCTTTTAATTTCCTACCTAGCTAGTTTCGCTCGAAACAATATTTGCAAGTAGAAAGTTATGGGAAATTTTTTTTCACAACTATTCCCTTTCTAATTTTCGTGTACTTTCATTTGCCACATCCTAAATAGATCAAAGAAAGGAAGCGTTATTGTATTTTTATTTTGCTTCACATTTGTTATCTTTTTACATATGCAACATACACGGCTAGAAACGAAAAGAATCAAATTGAATACTATGGTGCTCGAATTTGTATTTGTTTAAAATCTTCACAATTGAATATTATTATGTGAATTGCTTCAATTCAAAAAATATTTTTCAACTATTCTCAAACTATATGTTTATTTGATTCATAATTTGTAGTTTATGAATAATAAATTTTTATTGGATAAATATTATTTTTTGTTAAAGAGATTTGAATCAAAAAATTTTATATAGAGCTCTTGAAATTTTTAAAACTAGTATAAACATAAATTATAAAATATAAATGGGTCATAAACGTAATATCATGGATATAATAATAGAGATTATAAGAAATAAAATTTTAAGTGAATATTTGATAATCAAACAAACTAGAATTCTTGCCCGGATAACACAGTCAATTATTCATGTATCGACTTCATGTCAAATTCTTTCCTCACATACCTCCTACCGCAATATTGTCGAATCCTTTTATCATGGTGGTGCAATAAAAGTTTAATCATGACGGCATTTAAAACGCTTAATCATAGCGAGCGATGAATTTAATATAATATTATAATGCATACACACACATTTGAAATAAAATATATAATTTTTAAAATAAAAGGTATCTAGTATAGCTAATATAAAAATATCTTTTATCGATATTGTGAGAATTATAAGGATTTTATCAATATTAGTCCATTAGATACCCTTTCAAACATAGAGATGATAAATTCTCCTATTAATAATCAACATTCAGAATTCACATCAATTTAAAAATCATACTTGCATCTTTAACATGCAACTTATAAAAGTTTTATATCTAAGATGTGTTCAATTTAAATAAAGTAAAATAAATAACCATCATATATATACATAGATCAATAACAAAGTATACTAAATTATAGATAGGATAAACTTCTCTAAACTATGTAACAAAAAGATATGAAATTTAACAACAAATAAGCATGCAACTAGTCAGAAAATAACATTCATATATAGAAAATTACTTAATATGACATAACATAATGTCCATGATCAAACATATTGAAAAGGACCAGAAATCGGACCCAAGTCATTTGGGAAGATAAGTAAAAAGAGGAATACAAAACCACTCTCCACAATGCCCGGGGGACCTTGGTCAATCGTTATTAACCAAATCAAATTCTTTCCTCACGTACTTTTCCTCATCAGCACCATTTGAATCTTTTTATCGAAAATATTAGGATAGTGTATATATCCATGTGTGTATGTTGTGTGAAAAGTGTGTGTGTTACAAGTGCACAACCAAGTTATAGTATAGAAAATATCGAATCTCAAGGAGGGATTTTGAAACTTTTAAATTGAAAATTTTCTTTTTAAAGTTATTTTAAAAGAAGTTTTTATGAAAAGGTTTTGAAAATGGGTTTTGAATTTTGTTAAGGAAAAGAAAGTAAGAACTAGAAAGAGGGAGAGGAGACAATGGAAATACAAATAAGAAAAGAGAAAATAGAAAAATAAAACAAAAGAAAGAAAATTAAGAACAAGAGAAAAAGAGGAAAAAAAATGGAGAGGTAAAAGAACTAGAAATAAAATGCAAAACTAAAAGAATTAGAAAAGAAAGAAAAGATGAAAACTAAGAAAACTAGGGACTAAAAGAGAAAAAGAGCAAGAGAACTAAACTAGAAAATTAGGATAGATTCCACTATATAACTTTTATTATAATCTAAAATTACTCTCTTTTTATACATTTTAGAATTAAAAATCATAACCTATCAAACTAATTAAAGAAAGCATTAGATTAATAAGATAGATTCTAAAAATAAAATTAAAACTTATGCATAGATAATTAACTGAAAATAATAATCCTAGAGTACTAATAAGCATAGAGTATCAAACCACTTAAGAAAAGTATAACTTATCAAATTAAAATATTATATCAACTATTATTTTAATTAATTAATCTATACATAAATAATTAAAGCATAAAATACAGCAAATCTAATTCTAATAAATAAGTTATACTAGTTTTCTCTTACCCTAATTATCCTAAGAAATTTAGCCACACATACTATTAAATCCTAACTTATAAGAAAATAAAGGAAAGCATGAATAAAAAGGCAAAAAAGAAAATAATTATAAAAAATAAATAAAAGTAAAAAATAAAATAACTATCTAAGCATGAAAATTAATCTACTCCTAAATTAGGCAAGCAAAACTTAACTAAGTGTGAAAATTAAACAAGCAAAACAAAGCATAAATTAAATCTAACCTATTTCCTAAAGATACAATTCTAATTAAATCAGGAAATTTAAAACAAAAAATCACATTGCAAGGGTTTGACCCCTTGTTTGGACCCAAATTTCTTCAACTTCCATGAGGAAAAAAATTAAAAAGAGAAAATTTTATTTATTTCTAAAGTTTTACAATATTTGGAAGGCCTTCTCAAAAGAGTAGCCCTCCTATCATCAAAAGAGGATTTATAAACTTTTTCATAACTCTCACCCTCACTCTCTACCCCTATTTATAAATTACATAAACCAATATGAGCCATCGGATCAAACTTGCTCCCCAAGTAACATAATTTTAGCCTTTGATATGTTTTTCTTGTCTGTTGACTGGATATCGATACCCTTATTGAACACTATATTTTATTATACTTTTGTATCATTATTATCTATTTTATTGAATAAATATACTTCTAATTTTGTGTGTTTTATAAATTTACAGAAAATAAAGAAAATATCAAATAAAAGATTAAAGAAACCCAAAAGACCTTTACTTGAAGCCTAGAAGCCTAAAGGAAACCCACAAAGCCCAAAAGTCCAAGAGGAGACGAGTCAACAAATCAACCAAGGAAGACAAATTCTATTATAGACTAATTAATTAACTAATTGATTAGCTAATCGATGGGCTAATCAATTAGTATCTAAAAGAATGCGATGAATGGCTGATTTTGATTTCTTGGAGCCTAAGTTTGATCTAAGGATTTATATTGATTATTGTAGGCTATAAATATGGGTAGAGAGTGAGGGTGAGGCATATGTGAAAAATTTTATAAGCTCCATTTTGGAGAGGAGGGCTACTCTTTTTTAGAATGCCTTCCAAATTATAAAACTTTAGTTTTGCAATAAAAATAAAAGTTTTTTTTCTATTTTTAATTTTTTTCCTTCTTCTCTTGTGTTGATGAAGCTTTGCTTTAAGAGGGTCAACTCCTTGTAATGTAAGTTTTATTTTTCCTTTTATTTCTTATTTATAATTGCGTGTTTAGAATTTAATTTTTACTTTTAATTTATTCTTTATTTTATGCTTTATAATTTAGGATTTGTTTGCTTTTTATTCTTGCTTTCTAGGAGTAGTATGAGTAGCTAATTGTTTTAGGATATCTAGGATTAAATGAAGCTAGTTTAATTTCTATTTGGTTTTAAATTGCTCTCTTTTTGTGCTTAGTTAATCATGCTTAGGATAATCAACTAGAATAATAATTGGTAGAAAAACAATTTAATAGACTATACTTATCTTAAATGGTTTGATAAGTTCTGCTTTTTCAACTCTAGAATTACTACCTAGTTGTTTCTTTCTATTCATGAATAGTGATATTTCTTGAACATGAATTTGATATGTTATACTTGTTTTAAGTAACTTGATAACCTATGCTTAAGAAGTCTAGTGATATGAGACTTGAATGAGAGTAGTTCTAAAATCTAAATAGGAATTAGGTAGGGATTCAATTCTAGATTCTTAGTTTCATAACTAGATTTTCTTTACTCTTTTATTTGCTTCACCTCTTGGTTTCATTCTCCTTCTTGTTTTAGTCTTTTTATTTACATAAATTCAACACCCAAACCAACCTCTATTCTCTCTTTTCTATCACAATCTAAGAACCACTCTAGGATCCTTCTTAGATCACACGTTCCTCGTGGGATTGACACTTGCATGCTACACGCACATAGTTGTGCACTTGCAATGTTTATATTTAGAATACATCATGTATCGACATTGGTATCGATACCAGTATTGATACTAGTATCGATAGTAGTATTGATATTATTATAGATAGTAGTATAGATACCCAATTGTCCCCTGTTATGATTTTTGCTAAAATTCTCGTGGGCTGTATTGAGTTGGGCTTCTCTTGGCTCCTTTTCGGCTTGAGATAATATTCATTTGAGATCTTATTTATATTCTTCATTTATCCTACAAAATAGGATAAAAATATAATATTAATCATTTATTTGTATGAAAGTTATTTGAAATAGGGGTATGAAAATGCAATAAAATATGACAATTAGTATGCAGACCCAGCATTGGCCCACTTAGGCCCATATATTGTCTATATATTGTTTGTATTCTAAGATCAATATACATAGATTATTCTCTCCCAATTATTATGGTATCAGAGCCTAATTAAAACCCTAACCCTAACTCTAAGTCAGCCTCCGCCGCTAGATTCGACCAGGTCGGATTTGCCCTTGCCCTCGTCGTCCACTAGTTCTCGGCCGAACCCAGCCCTAACCTCGCTACTTTGCTGACACTATTCATCTGCGGGCTACTATTCATCATTGGGCTACTGTTCATCCCGGGTTATATTTCATCATTATTGTTCATCAAGGGTTACTATTCATCCGTAGTCTTTCGTGCGCTTGTTGTCAACTAGATCTTATCGTCGCTGCAAGTTGTCGTGATTTGATCATGTCGACATTTGCTGCTACTCCATTGTGATTTTCCATCATCATCATAAAAAAGTAGAGACTTTATAACTTCCTGACTATTGATATTCAACTCACTAGAGTTGAATACTACACGACATGGACTTTAACCATTCAATACGATCTCCATGCATTTGCGTTGTGTGTATATATTGATGGTTATCTTCCATATCCTCCTGACCTCTTTGATTAGTGCATCGGTTGGATCGGGCTCTAAAATTGATGATTTTATTGCTACACTTGGGGTTAATCAGCTCTAAAACTGATGATTCTAATGCGCCTTGTCAGCGACGGCATCATCGTGAAGAACCGCCAGGGAGTCGATGTGGAAGAATGGGAAGGGGATTCCACCTAGGGTTTTGAGATAATGCAGGCTCGACAGATCCGATATATATAAGATACAACAAATTACGTTATTATTAATTTATCATATATCACTAGAACAAAAGGTGTAATAAATGACACATTTTTTAACATCTCGCGACACATTTTTGTGTAGCTCAAATAAATCGCGACACATCACACAAGTGTGGTTAGAGCATGTGTGGAGAACATATTTCTACACATATGAAAATGTGTCGTAAAACTCACGACACATATATATGTCGAGAATTAGTGATACATAGATGTGTCGAGAAATCACGACACTTACACGTGTCAAGAAAATTGCGACACACGTAAGTGTCAAGAACTAGTGACACAAGTATATATGTGTAGGAGGTGGTGACAACTCTCTACACTTATTTGTGTCACACAATAACTCTTCATATTTTGACCAAATAACATTTAGATGGCAATTAAACCCCTGGAAAATGAACTAACACATGTAACTTTCATATTCAAGTAAAAATTAACAAAGCTAACTTTAACAACATTCAAGAGAACTCCATATGACTAAATTCATGTTCATTATTGGTAAAAACATGCTTCTTCCTGGGCACCTTAAAATGTACAGAAAATTGTTTTGTATTTTTCACTGAATACAAATGAAAAAAGTCCAGTCTAGCAAACAACAAAAGATACACAAAAATATTACCATCAAGATAAGCTGCATCTAAGAATGTACAAAACTTCGAATAAACTTCTAATACTAAAAAGTATTCTGTATATTTTGTCATCTATATCAGCCTCCCTTATTATCTCTTGCACCCCTTCAGTTAGCATCTTTCCGAGTTTTGTCATATGATATATGCCTTTTATATGCTCTTTGTTTCGTTTACATGTATTGGTCCTTATGATGAAAGCTGCAAGCATATATTCTCATTAGTCCTGAAATATTTTTGTACAATTAAATGATCATGCAAAAGACTACAATTTATTAATTTTACTATACAATTGGGAACTCCAGTTGGTCTACAGGAGCTGAAATTTGATATATCATATCATACTAAAACTCTCAAAATTATACATTCCCTACAATTAAAAGAGACTTAAATAAGAAATGATTACATCATGGGAATAAAGAAAACAGACAAAGGCAACCAATTCATGAATGAACCACTCCCACAAACATACTCATATATAGCGGCTCTACTGTTACAAAATCATCATAGAGATTAATTATATTGGGCTTTCAAATCCAGCAAAACTTGGGAGACTATTTTCAATATGCAAACTATAACTGGGAAATTCTTTTCAATATCTTGTAGGAAGATGTCAAACTCATGAAAGAAACCGACTCAAGGCTGTGTTCTCCATCTCTTGGTCAAGACTAATTCCTTGTATGGTGATAAGCTATAAACACTTGAGAATATTGTTACCATTACTTGTTTTTACTAGAATCATTTGTGAGTTATTTTTCAAATTATTGAAAATGCTTATGCAAGTGGAATATTCCAAGGGTTTGGAGTATTACAACAATTTCATCAATGAACTAATTAGCCATGGTATAGTTATATAATTCTCATAATTTTGACGTAGTGCTATTCTAGGATCATTAGTTATATATACTATGTAATTTGTATGATAGAATCAGAAAAACTATACATTACAAGACTCTGTTTAAATTATATATGATAACTTGATGTCATTTTTTTAATCTAAACTAATAGCATTATTGGACTTATCCAAGCAATCCATATATCTATAAACTGGATTAGAGAGATCCATCTCATAAGTAAAACTTGCTATCAGTACCAACATCTAAACTTTTTTTTGGTAACTTAACAGCAGGTGAAGTTTAAGAGAACAAGAAAAATAAAATAATAATGTCGCTCATTAGTACTTCCAAGTTTTAAGCTTCAGCCCTGGGATATCTTACTTATCATAAAACTAGTTATTTACTATGTAATCACTGATTAAATTTGCTTTCATGTCAAGAAATAAAAACCTATACCGATTATCGCACCCAAATAAAATAGGTCATGTACTGCTATCAAGATGTGAACCACCAGAAATCTAGCTTCATATCAGCCCAATTATAGCATCACCAGTCAAAGCACATAGTTACTGTTGACGTGGCATCAGGCTAAATTAATAATTAAAACCCAAAAATTACAAAATCAAAATATTCAAGGAACCCTCAGTGACCATTTTAAAATCAAGCACACAGCTGAACTCAAATCAATCCAAAGAGCCTCAAATCTAATCTCCTGTTAAGCAAATCCTAAACATCAACCTTGAATCCCTTCAGAATTGAGAAAGGAGTTGCAAGGAGAGAAGAGGAAAGGGAAGGGATGGAAGTGAAGAAATCAATAATGAGTTAAAGAAAACTTTATTGAATAAAACTTTATTTGGCTGCAAACTATCTATAACTATTTATTGATAAATTGTTCTATTTATATGACTGGAACGAATAATGAGTTAAAGAAAATTACCTCTTGAACTCTAAGATCTTTTGGATGAGGTGCTCCATTGCTCTTTGACATGCCTCCACTCACCATAACTCTTGCCATACAAGTTTGCATGGTGGACATTTCATGTTGCATTTGTGTCATTTGTTGAAACAAGTGTTGCTTAAATGCAACTTGTTGTTGTCTTTGTGCTCTTTCCTCTTGCATTTTGGCTTCTTGCTCTTCAAATTTAGCTTGATACTCTTCAAGTTTAGTTTGGTACTCTGCCATTTTCACTTCTTGTTCTCGAATTTTCATTTGTTGTTCTTGAAGTTTACCTTGCATGTGGCGGGCATCATATTGAACTCCTTCAAAATGTCTCTTCCTCATTTTAGCTCTCTCCCCATACACCATGCTTTTGGTCACATGGAACCCAAATGCAGTTGGTCTTCCGCTGCCTCCTCCACTTAGTTGCAACTGAACTTGACTCTGCAATTCCAAGGTATACTCTGAATATTCAGTGGTGCCACCCATCACCTCCATCAGTTTTTTTGCGGCCTCCTGTTCAATGATATAGTTAATTGATGATGTGTTTCACTAGATAAATTTTTAATATTTTTGAAAGTGTTATAGTGTCTTACCAAATATGATTGAGACTTTGCATGCATCTGATAAGTTTCCTCAAGAAACTCAAGCTCTCCAGGCTCCCTATGGTGTTTCTTTTCCTAGCATTAGGATCAAAATTTAAAACATAAAGAATTATATCAAATGTGAAATCAAAATTACTTGCCTATTAAATTTAGATGAATAAAATGACTTAATGTCTTACAAATTCATTCCTTTTTCTTGCAAAACTTTTAGATCCTGTGGTATGTATAAGAACTTTTTTCTCCCGAGCAATTTTTGTCCTATTAGACGATCCCGCACATTTAGTATAAAGAGATCTTTTAGATGTTTCTAGTAATTCTTATGAAGATTTGATTGGATATTCAAATGAGTAAAGTTGAATTTTCTAAAACATCAATAAATGTAATAAATGCAATTTCCCATCTCAATCTATTGTGTCATGAAAGTACTCATATATATCATCCCAGAACAAATTTGCAGTTTAAACTTGTTATTATAGTATCTACAAACCTAAATTTTAAATTTGGCTGTTTAATATTAGTAGTACTACAACTTGAATTCTCTTCGCCTTATTTCAGGAAACTCAGGCATATCCGAGTGTACAAGTGATAAAAGAATATTAAAAAAAGTAACATTACGGAGTCTCAATTGCTATACAAATTTACTAAGTTCATCACCCAATATCTGAAGTAATCAGGGATAGCATTCTGATACAGGACCATTAGAATACTTGCATTTGAATGAAACCTTTGATTTCTTTTCACCAAGTGATCAGTAAGACATCTCTCATAGACATGCTTCTGAGTTTTGAGTTCTAAGTTGAAACGTGATCTAAGGTCATTAATCTATGTCTTAAGACTTAAAATTCCATCCTTTATGCATATAATCTCATATTTTTTATGTGCATACAATTAGGTGGGTCGAGCATACCATACTATTTGAGTTTTGTCTATTGAGTTGTGGAACTATAAAAGTAAACGATCAAAAAAAATCATGACACAAAAGCAATCCAGGACACACTAAGTACTCAGCAAACTCAGCAAACCTGAATGTAACTGATATCATAAAAAACAGAGCATCGTAAATCCCTTAAACAAATAAACTGAGACAAATTGAAGTGCATTGAATTAAATATAAGAGGAAAGGTACCTTAAATTTATAACAAGAAGTGAATGAGGAAAAAAATGATATTCATTCAAATCTTACCTATAACTTTCACCTTATCGCTCTGAAAACTCTCATTATACTTTTCAGCAGTAAGATTAGAACTAGATTCGGGTGATGCAACCTAAAACTCATCATGCACAGATGCTGCATAAGAGTCTTCCTCCTTGGATCTCGACATGCTATTTTGTTGGGAGCTAGCTGGCTCATTATGTAAAGCACTAGCTGACCTTGTACAAAAGGGTTGGCTACTCATAGAAGTTAATGATGATGCTGGTTGACTGGCTGCTTGGATTGAAGAAGATGTTGGGCGGTTGCTTGAACTTGGAGCTATCTTCTTGCCTTTGGAATTTTCACTGAACAAAAACATTTTGTCTACCTGCCATCAATATAAATTGGTGATCAATCTAGTGATAAGCTTCAGAATAAACAAGTACAATGGGAAACAACCTGAGCAAAAGAGAACAGAAAATAAACTGCTTTCTTTTCATTTTCCTTCTCTTACTCAATTCTTTAGTGTCATGGATGGGGGTAACACACACACACACACACACACACACACACACACAGAGAGAGGCTCCTGGGTACTGTTCAGTTTTGTGTCCACAATCAAAATGCATATCAAGTTCAAAATTTGTTCAGTATACAGTTCAGCATACACATGTGCACACTTAAATAAATCTATTAAAAGAAAGAGCTAGCTAAAACAATTGTGAATTTTAGCCAAAGAGGGAAATCTACTAACTTTTATAATTATTCAACATACATGCATGTTTCTCTACGAGTAGATATAACTATGAAACTGAGACTTGGATAATTACAAATATTGGACTTCTCTCCGTGCACTTGTAATTTTACAGTTATCAAGGACAAAGCATGAGAATAGATTCTACATCCCAAAACTCTTCTCAACTAATATCCTATCAAGAAAATATACGTAGTGCCAAAGCTTGAATCTTGTTAATATGAATAAGCAGAGGCAAACATGAATAAGCCACAAGCATCACTATAATATATATAATACAGGGGGAGAGTAGAATAGAGAAACTGGCATAGAAATTAACACACAAAGAGTTGTTGATGCTAATACAGTAGTTATACACCCAAACTAGACAATATCAAACAAAAGCTAACCCAAAAGACATCATTACATCATTCATCTCCATCCGAATCTATCCTAAGTAAAGTAGTTGCATCATTAGGAACATTAGGAACATGAAATCCTTAATAATGCTTCTTAGACAGTAGTAGCAGTAGTAGTAGTTAGTAATCCTGGATTCTAAAAGAAGGTGACCAAGTCTTGATTCAATAACAAATACTTTACATCTTTAAAATTACATGATCTGATAGCTTACATAACTTTCATCTTTAGAGTTGATGTACTGAAAGTAAACCACCTCTTGCATTGGGTGTATGAGATCGCTAAGGTTATTAAATATTTGCATAAATGAAAGTAATACGAAGATAAATAGCATAATGTAGCAATCTTAATTCTCAATTCCAATTGATACCCTACTTTATGCATGGTTATGATTTGTCTCAAGTAAAAGTAAAAAAGAAATAGAGCAATTCATTCAATCACTTCACACACATCAAACTTTGATTACGATTATTGATGAACTTAAATCGATATCTCAAGCAGAAAAAAATCAAATCATAATCAAAATTGAACAGATTGAAACAATTACCTTGGATGATTGAGATGCCATGAGGAGGATCGCGAAGGAAGCTGAGATTGAAGGCAAAATCCTAATTGTCTTCCAGCGATGAAACAAGATAGCCAAGCTCAAAATCAAATCTGAATATGAAATCAAATCTGAATATGGAATTGAACAGATCAAAATCAAATCAGAATCAAAATTGAATAGATCGAACAGATCAAAATCAAATCAGAATCAAAACTGTACAGATTGAGATAATTACCTTGGCTGATTGAGATTCCATGAGGGGATTGCAGGAGGAAGCCGAGACCGAAGAGAAAACGCTAACTATCTTCTCGCGATGAAACGAGGTAAACAAGGTTAGCGACGAGATTAGGGTTTGCCATTTGAGTTCGAGGAGGAAGATGAAGGCAGCGACGAGATTAGGGCTGAGCGATGAGAGAATTAGGAATTTGAGTTCGGAGGAGATATTAAGGTCTGACGTCGAAGAACTCTTTCGGCTTTTTATAAAAAAAAATTCTTTTGGCTGAGCGATGAGTGAATTAGGGGCTATGGATTTTGATTTCTGAAAGTGCTTGTCTCAAATATTGGGCCGTAGGCCCACAGCTAAGACATAAAGCGTGAAGAATGATTATGAATTTGCACGGTTATGAGATACATAGAATAGTGGGCCATTTTTAGGTGAAAGGAGAAAAAATTTTAAAGATAATATATTCTAGTTTTTATCTCATGACGCATATAAGTGTCACAAGTCTCAAATAGGTGTTGTTTATTATTATTCTTTCTAATTTGTATCTTACCATACATCTAAGTGTCGAGACTTGCAACACTTCTTCATTGTGTCATCTCCTTTCAAAATATATCCCATCTAACCACACAAACTAATGTATTAAAAAAATTGTGTCACTATATGCAAATTTTAAATATATCCCATCTAACCACATGATTATCACATTTTAATTACATTTTTATACCCTTATTACCTATGTTATATGAATAACGATATTACTAATAATCATTTTATCTTATTTTGCAGGTTAATAAAGAAATAATGAATAAAAGCCCAAATGACTCAAATTCTCTCAATTTCTACCAATATTTGAAGCCCAAATCAAGACAAACCAAGGCCCAAGATACCAAATTGATCCAAGAGAAATTCGTGAAGAAAAATCAAGAAAAGACAAATTCGGTTGGGAACCAATCGGTTGACCAACCGGTTGGCCAACCGGTTATTAACCGATCGCCAACCGACGGTTTCAAATGCATTCAATTAAGGGTGGATTTCTTCCTTTTTGCTAGGTTTGATCCAATGGTTCACATCAACTCCGTTGGGCTATAAATAGGGTGAAGGTCGAGTGTTTTGAGTGTGAAATATTTTGTAAAACTCCATTTGGAGAGGAGGGTCACTCTTAATTGAGGAGACCTTCCAAAATTGTAACTTTTGTTACACAATAAATGAAATTTTTCACCCTTCAATTTCCTTTCTCTTCTTCTAATCCAAGGACCAAAAGGAGGATTAGATTAAGATCGAGTTGTTGGTTTCTATTTTATTTCTTTTTCATTTTCTTTCTTGTTCATTTATTGCTTTGTAGCTTAGATTTAATTTCTTGCAATTTACTTTCATGCAATTTACTTTCATGCAATTTACTTTCATGCAATGTATTTAATTCTTGTATTTACTTTCTAGAATAGATTTTCCTTTTCTTTAATTCACCTTGAGGCTAGAACCCTCTAGGAATTACCCTTTTCTAAGTGTGGAGCCAATATTTGTGGGATCCCTAGAGATTGTTTGAAACTAGCTAACAAATCCAACTCATTCTCATGAGATTGAGATAAGCTAAGTGGATCTACTCTAGATTCCTCATATCTTTAATTAATCCTCCATACTTTACCTTCTTTATTTTCCACTTATCCTTGTTTTCCATTTGTTGCTATTTTCCTTTATTCTTGATTTTGATTTTCCTTTACTCTCTCATCTCTCTCTCAATCTTGTTTTCTTTTATTTTGTACTTATTTTCTCGCAATCTCATTTTCCCTCCATGTGCATATAATCTCAAACCTAGTTTTGTTATTATGTGCATATAACCACCACCACATTCTCAACTTTATTTTTCTCCTCCTTTGCACATAATCCACAATCCACTCTCTTTAACCTCTCCACATCCACATTCACCATTTTCTCATTTTCATTTTATTTGTACATAAACTCCTAATTGTCGCAAGATAATTTGAGAACTAACACTCGAGCAAAACTCTCCCTACTTTCCCGTTCCTCGTGGGATCGATAATCTTTATACTATAACTTGATAAAGGTTGTATACTTGCAACTAAGGTAATCACTCAAAATAACCCACCAAGTTTTTCGCTGTCGGGAACGTGCATAAGTAGGATTTTGATTAATTTTGGTTCCTTAACTTGTGTGTTTTTCTTTTGTGTAGGAACTTGGAACTTGAAGATTAAGAGTTGAAGAATCAAGATTGAAGATTTGCCTCCAACGAGGCTTTGGATAGCGACATGGGTAACTCTTCTTTCTTGTATTTTCAATTCCACCCTTTAGATAGTTCATATACATTAGAGACAATTAGGATAAAAAAATTAAAAAATAAAAAATAAAAAATAAAAGGATTTTTTTCCCTTGTCGACCCTAATAAACTTCATTTTTTTGTTGTCGACCATAATAAAAAAATAAAAAGATTTTGTTTTTGCATCCTTTTAGTTGCTTTTAATTCTTAGGGTTGCACTTCATATAATAGTAGGAATTCACCAAGTGATTTTGAGCATCTTGATTTGGCACACACTTGAAAATATCTTAAGGGCAAAACCCATTAATCAAGATAAGGTGAGGGATTTCATCACCCTTTCCTTAGCCCAAAAATCACTAATTCCTCACTACACATACCCAAGCCTCTTAAAATTTGATTAGACGTTGGCCCCTAAGGATTCGAGCTCATTAAGGAACAATAATTTCTTAAGTGAACCGTCCAAGTTTATTTGGATTAATTGGTGTCTAAGGCAAGGTTTAGGGGTTCGTGAAGCGCTCGAGAAAGGAAAGAGGTACTTAATTGATCTTTGATCTCCCTCTAGTACTATCCTTACCTGGCTAATTACCCAAGTAAACTTTGATCTTTTCACTAAGGGAATTTTTGGTTAGGAGCTGGTCTAAGTCAAGTTTAGGCTTAACCCTAGAGTTAGGGTGATTGAAAAGTGATTGCCTTGATTTGTTTTTTTAGTTAGTTTTTTTTCCTTATCTTCTTAATTTTTTCTCTTATCCTTTTTCAATTAAAAAAAAAAAATTTTTTGATTTTGGTGTATGCAAACTTGGGTTAGGGATAATACTAATCGCTTAATTCGCTTTTGATTCATCTCTTGAACCAAACGAAATGGCTAATACCAACCCACCTGTTCTTCAAGATGTTTGTTACCCCACTAGAAATGCAATCCCTCGTGCATAAAACTCCCCGAGGTAAATGGAACCAATTTTGAACTTCGACCGCATTTCATAAACATGCTTCCCAAATTCTTTATCTCCGAATTTGAAGAAGTTTGCCTCATGATTAAGATGAGGGACTTAACTGAAGATGCGATCAAACTCCGATTTATTCCATTTGCCCTTAAGGACAAAGCCAAAAATGGTCAGATAGCTTGCCCACGATTCCATCTCAACTTGGGGTGAATTTGTGACGCTTTTCAAAAATTCTTTCCTATCCATAAAACAATCAAGCTTAGAAACAAAGATTCAAAATTTTAAAATTGTCCCGGAGAACCCTTTGGAAGTATTTTGACAAATTCAAAGATCTTCTTATCCAATGTCCTCACCATGGTCTTGAAAAGTGGCCATTATGCCAAATCATTTATGAAGGATTGGATTATTCTTCAAAACTTCCTTAGAGTCGATGTGTCAAGGGGATTTCATGAAGAAAACGCCGAAGCTTGGGACTTCTTAGAGAATTTATCCGAGAAAACTATGCAAGGGGAACACCGTGATTCATCGCTACCCAATCCAATTCTAGAGGTCCTTCCTTAGAGTCAAACATAGCCTCTGAAGCTAAGATGGCTACAATTCTACGCAGTTAGAAACTTTAGAAACTAAAGAACGAGCTCCGCTCAAATCAATCAAGTTTCGCCTCAGATGTCATAACTGTCTTTCCACGACCCATGCTTGAGCAATGTCCACTCTTAGGAAATACTCAATCTCTAGAACATATGAATGCCGCATTCCAAAGATCCGACATGATCCATTTTCTCCAACCTATAATCCGTGTTGGAGAAATCATCCAATTTTGCATGGAATCGGTAATGTCTCAGAAATCAAAATTTCACTCCCTCTTCAAACCAACAATTCCCTAGGGCAACGCAGCTTTCTTTCAGTTCTCAAACCAATTTTCCACAACCAAATCGGCCATTTCCAAATCGCCTCATCATCAATCTACAAATCATACTCCTTCAAATGTTGAGAAACGCCTTAATGTTTTGGAAAGGGTTTGGAAGCCTTGATTAAAACCTCTACACGCACTACCTAACTTGTTGACTCAAACATCTAACACGATGAACTCCTTTATGCAATCAACAGACAAATTCTCAACTCCAACACTCAAGCCATAGCTAGATTAGAAACCCAGCTTGGTCAACTAGCTAGCTTATGAGTGAGAGAGAGAAAGGATCATTTCGAGTCAACCCGTGACCAATCCAAAGAACACGGTCAAGTTCAATTTTCCAAGATCAAGTGAATGCAATCCATTCACAACAATCGTGCAACTGTGTTAATAATCAAGTCCTTCTAATCCAGAGAATTACGTTGAATACATGCATCTTGAAGCCAACATTTGAAGAACCCTTTGTCAATGAGCTTAGATTGTTAGAAAATAGAAAACAACAAGATTTCATTTTTGATGAAATTTTTGTTAATAACGAATCTAAGTTCAAAAGCATACAACCATTAATACCTACCTTCCATTGTCGCACACATCACTAAAAATCCTGA
The DNA here is from genome assembly GCA_012295165.1 of Asparagus setaceus. Classification (NCBI taxonomy): domain Eukaryota; kingdom Viridiplantae; phylum Streptophyta; class Magnoliopsida; order Asparagales; family Asparagaceae; genus Asparagus; species Asparagus setaceus. The sequence continues at coordinate 50,787,325 of CM022701.1, forward strand.
AATTTTGGAATTTAAGCACAACAATGATTATATCATTTTGAAATTCTTTAAATTTCGGTAGAATTTTCAGCAATAAGGTAGGCTTTAATGTAGAATGTGAGTTTCTCATGTTTCATCTTTTATTCTACATTTTTATTTTTATTTTATTATTATTATTTTTTTCTTTTCTCATAATAATAAAAAGAATTTATTCTTCTCTCTTGTGAGAGTTTCTTATTGTTCTTTATGTAAAAAAAAAAAAAGGAAAATAAAATTTTAACTTCACCTTCTCATACCAAAGGTAATTACGCACTTTTATCATTGTTCAAGTCACGAACAAATGTAAGTGCTTCCATTCTTATCTGTTTTACTTTGTGCATAATAGAATTTGCATTGAGGACAATGCAAAATTTAGGTGTGGGGTGGAATTAGTCATTTTATCTTTATCTTAGTTATTTTTTTCTTTTTCTTACCATTCTTTTATGTCATTTTTTCTTCTTTTCATCATTAAAAAAAAAAAAAATAGTCACTTGCCAACTTAATAGAGTTGATTAATAATTGATCAATTTGATAGAATTTAAGTCTTCTAATCCTTAGTTAGTTCTATACTCAAGTTTACCTTTTATGACAACTCCAAATAAATTTCTTAAGAGATGATTTTCAAGTAGTATACTTTACTTAAGCTTTAACTTAGATTTTTAATTAAAGTAATGGAATTTTGCATGCCTAACTTAGAGTTGAAAATAATTTTTCAAGTTGTCTTGATCCAAATATTATTCAGAATATATATACATATACACACATATATAGTATACTAACTTAATAAATAGAAGAAAAATTTCTCTTAAAATCATTGGTGGTTCTATTTTACTAAGCCTAAGTTGACTGAGTAATTAAGCCCGAGGAGTATTTCTATGCTTAATGACCTAAGCCCAATTGGGTTGGGATTCATTGGCCCAAAACTCGCTAAATGGTCACTTAGAAAGCCCGATTAAAAGAACAAAACCACCAAGGAATAAAGAGTAAAAAAAAAAAAAAAAAAATCATACTAACCATGTTTTTGTATATAGTTATATTTGTATATGTTCTTGAAAAATAAAATGGATTAAAAGACTTGAAGTTTGTTTAAAACAAAAGGTTAGCATGTTCTTTTCAAAACTTTTAAACTAAATTTTTGAGTTAAACTTAGTTTTGTATAACTATAATGAAAGGATTTTCTTAAGAAAATTATATTGAGTTATGATAAAACGTTTTCTTGAGTATTAACCAACTTCAATTGGAATATTTGAAGATATCAAATGAATGAATTATTAACTTCTTTAAATTAGCAAGTTGACTGAATTTTGTGGGTATATTCACTGCAAACCCTCACGAGACTACAACTCGTCCACTAGGGTAACCTAGGGTTTAAAGGCTTGTTGTATGCTAAATACAACCGCCATTCCTCGCGAAAGTGAGTTAGGTTTTCTTTTTATTCTCTTTGCTAGAGGACTAGCAAAAGCTTAGGTGTGGGGTATTTGATTATCACATTTTAATTACATTTTTATACCCTTATTACCTATGTTATATGAATAACGATATTACTAATAATCATTTTTATCTTATTTTGCGTGTTAATAAAGAAATAATGAATAAAAGCCCAAATGACTCAAATTCTCAATTTCTACCAATATTTGAAGCCCAAATCTGAAGACAAACCAAGGCCCAAGATACCAAATTGATCCAAGAGAAATTCGTGAAGAAAAATCAAGAAAAGACAAATTCGGTTGGGAACCAATCGGTTGATAACGGTTGTAACGGTTAATAAGGTTGGCTAACCGATCGGCCAACCGACGGTTTCCAACAGATTCAATTAAGGGTGGATTTCTCTTCCTTTTGGCTAGGTTTGATCCAATGGTTCACATCAACTCCGTTGGGCTATAAATAGGGTGAAGGCCGAGTGTTTTGAGTGTGAAATATTTTGTAAAACTCCATTTGGAGAGGAGGGTCACTCTTAATTGAGGAGACCTTCCAAAATTGTAACTTTGTTACACAATAAATGAAATTTTTCACCCTTCAATTTCCTTTCTCTTCTTCTAATCCAAGGACCAAAAGGAGGATTAGATTAAGATCAGAGTTGTTGGTTTCTATTTTATTTCTTTTTCATTTTCTTTCTTGTTCATTTATTGCTTTGTAGCTTAGATTTACTTTCTTGCAATTTACTTTCATGCAATTTACTTTCATGCAATTTACTTTCATGCAATGTATTTAATTCTTGTATTTACTTTCTAGAATAGATTTTCCTTTTCTTTAATTCACCTTGAGGCTAGAACCCTCTAGGAATTACCCTTTTCTAAGTGTGGAGCCAATATTTGTGGGATCCCTAGAGATTGTTTGAAACTAGCTAACAAATCCAACTCATTTCCATGAGATTGAGATAAGCTAAGTGGATTTACTCTAGATTCCTCATATCTTTAATTAATCCTCCATACTTTACCTTCTTGATTTTACACTTATCCTTATTTTTCATTTGTTTGTTATTTTCCTTTATTCTTGATTTTGATTTTCCTCTCCTCTCTCTCAATCTTGCTTTCTTTTATTTTGCACTTATTTTCTCTCAATCTCATTTTCCCTATGTGCATATAATCTCAAACTTAGTTTTGTTATTATGTGCATATAACCACCACCACACTCTCAACTTCATTTTCTCCTCCTTGCACATAATCCACATCCACTCTCTCTAACCTCTCCACATCCACTTTCACCATTTTCTCACTTTCATTTTATTTGTACATAAACTCCTAATTGTCGCGCATAATTTGAGAACCAACACTCGAGCAAAACTCTCCCTACTTTCCCGTTCCTCGTGGGATCGATAATCTTTTATACTATAACTTGATAAAGGTTGTATACTTGCAACTAAGGTAATCACTCAAAATTACCCATCACCACACAAACTAATGTATTAAAAAATTTGTGTCACTATATGCAAATTTTGTTGTAGTGTATATGAATATAATACATATTTTACACGCACTACAGTTACTTATAACTGCAATACTAATACAATTATTACATGTAATAACTGAAGCTTACCTTTTAAACTTACTGTATAATCAATCCTTAGCCGTTACAAGCTCTTCGGCTCTTATCCACTTGCTTGACCTTTGTAAATTCCTCACTAAATTCAATAACAAATTCCCCACTAAATCCAATAATAAAAAAACACCCTCTGATTCATTCCTTCCTCTGCTTAATAATTCTTTTCCTCTCTTTTCCATCTCCCAGGTTTGCTAGAAATAGAGTTTGGTTTCAAATTTCAATCTCTTCCACAACCTCTGCTACCTTCTACCGTTTTAACGCAATCACCATCATCAAAAGAATAGCTATAGTGAATTGATGCCTACTCCAGAAAACCATGCAATGTACAAAGTAAGTTTAATTGATTTATAATTTTTTGCCTAATTTCTTTAGATTTGTTTTCTAGAATTTGAAGCTGAAGTTGATGGCATCTATGTTGGATTTAAATCCAATATATGGGCCAATATATTAAATAAATATGTATTATGTGCTATCAATTAAGATTGGCTCATTAAAGTAATCTAATTAGGGTTTAGGCTTTTAATGCATAATTAAAGTATGGGCCTCCTATGTGTAGAGACCAAAATACAATTATCAATTCTATGATGGGCTGAATTGATAATTATGAATAACTAATTCAGTTATAAATAGGATTCTGGTTCCCCAAATCTCTACGTAGAATCTCTTTCTGATTTCTCATCTTCAGAAGGATTAGGGTTTCTCTGAGGAGGATATATATGTACAAGATTTGAAAGATCTACATCTCAAAACTTCAGAATCACATCCTTCTCCATGGATTCAGGTATGGCTCCGCATCTTCTTAATTATCTCAATAGTTTGACATGAACAATCCTTGGGATTGATTAGGATTTTATTTGTTAAAATAAAAGTTTGTCTTTTCATGATCTAACAATTGGTATCAGAGCTTCAGGCGTTCATGTTAATCTATTGAGAATCAATTTTAATTTGTGATGTGATTCTCTTGCATGTTCTCAAATCTAAAAAATCCTTCTTTTGAATTGTTTAATTTGAGAACAAAATTTGGTAGTTGTTCCTCTTGTATATTCTTCCATGATTTCGGATTCAAAAGTGTTATTATATTTTGAATTGTATGAATCTGATTTAGAACAATTCATGTTTAATTGAAGTTTAATTTTGGATCAAAGGCTAAAAGATTTCAAGTTAGAAATCTCAAAAAAAAAAAAATCGCTACAACGTTTTTGCTACAGTGCTGCAGAGAAAATTTTTCCAATTTTCCCACAGTTGCTACAGTGTCGAGGGATTTTGCTACAGCACAAAAAAAATCACGGCAAAGAAATCGCTATAGTATCGCTGTTAGGGTCCATTTAGTCCCACATCGGTTATATGGGTGACTTGATGTGGGTTTATAAGAGATTTGGGTTCCCTCTCTCTACAAGCTAGCTTTTAGGGGTGAGTTCTCCTGGGTCTCTTACAAATGGTATCAGAGCCGACCCCACCTTTTGGTTGCAAGCGAGCGGCGCGGGTGGTGACGCCGGTATTGCAATGTTCGACCGGGACTAGGTTAGGGTAGTACAAAGCCAGCCCGCGTGGACGCCGGGATCGGAAGCGTGGTGGTATGTCAGGGTCCATTTAGTCCCACATCGGTTATATGAGTGACTTAATGTGGGTTTATAAGAGATTTGGGTTCCCTCTCTCTACAAGCTAGTTTTTAGGGGTGAGTTCTCCTGGGTCTCGTGTCTCTTACAACCGCTGAGATTAATTTTTGGTTACTACAGTATTTTTCTCTCTATTGCTACAGTACAGATTTTTAAAAAATGGTTTCTGCAATTTGCATCTGTTGCTACAGTAGCGAAAAAAATTTGGCTGCGGTGTTTTTGATTTTTGTTATTTTTTCCCCCTTTTAACTTGGGCCGCAGTTCTATCATTGGCCTGCTAAAAAAAAGGTTTTAAGTGGGCCGCCCAACCTTGCTGGCCCATTATCGAAAAAAAGTAATTAACAAATTTGCTACAATATAGTGCTACAGAACTATTTCTTTTTTTTGGGCCAAACTCACTTAATGGCCAAGTTGCTTATATAATGTCCTTAGTTCTAAACTTTAATATATATATATATATATAGAGCAAGGCTCCTATGAACTTAAGTTCATAATGAATAGTGGTGCACTAACTTTTCTAACCACTCATCTTGCTTTGGGATCCGTGAAAGATATAAAGTTTCACTTTGAGATTTGTGCATCACAAATCTCAAGACAAGATGAGTGGATAAAAAGTTGGTGCACTACTATTCATTATGAACTTAAGTTCATAGGAGCATTGCTCTATATATATATATATATATATATATATATATATATATATATAGAAAAGCCTTATGACAAGTTCGAGACATGGTGCACTATCTTTCTAACCACTCATCTTGCTTTGGGATCCGTGAAAGATATAAAGTTTCACTTTGAGATTTGTGCATCACAAATCTCAAGACAAGATGAGTGGATAAAAAGTTGAGGATAAAGGGCTCCTATCCACTTAAGTGTATAGGAGCTTTACTCATATATATATATATATATATATATATATATATATATATATATATATATATATATATATATATATATATATATATATATATATATATATATATATATATATATATATATAGTAAAGCTTCTATAAATTTAAATGGATAGAACACTTGTCCACCAAACTTTTTATCTCTTTATTATACTTTAAGATTTGTGCTACACATCAATGCTATCTTTGAGATTTGTGCTTTCATTTGTATCACATGCTAGCACAAATCTCAATGTAAAATCAATGGATAAAAAGTTGAGGATAAAGGGCTCCTATCCACTTAAGTGTATAGGAGCTTTACTCATATATATATATATATATTTGTTTGGAATTTAGTTTTTATCAGTTCAAAATATTGGCATTAAAATTTATTAAAGATATATGATGTATTGAAAAGAATTGATTAAAACAACATGTTATCAAAGTAGCCTCTATTGTGTATATCAATTTATTTTAAACATCAAATTAGTAGTGTGTATATGATTTATGCAAATATTAATCACCCAAAGGAGGATTGATATTTGAATGAATCATATACATACAATGGTGATAAATATGTGACAATTATTCGGTTTAATATGTGAACAATAAATCGGTCCAAAGAAAGGTTTATTGTTTGACATATCTTATTGTCAATATTTGACTATTACATCAAGAATACCACTTACAAATTAATATTTCGTCCAAAGACTAAATATTAATGTTGTGTTAGGTATCTTGAGATGGGTATTGCCAATTTTGATTTCATAAATTTTGATTTGATTTTTTTGTGAACTTATGTATTTTCTTATGTTATTCTCTGATTCAGCTATTAGTTCTGTTTCAAACATCACTATCAACATTAATTCTATTCCTATGGTAAATGGCACCAACTTCAAGTCATGGCAAGAGAACGTTATGATAGTTCTCGGAGTCATGGATCTCGACCTTGCGTTAAGGCTTCCTTCTCCTGCACCTCTTACGGATAAAAGTTCACTGATGAGAAAAGGGACATGGAGAGGTGGGAGAAGTCAAATCGCATGTGTATGATAATCATGAAGAGGGCCATTCCAGAAATATTTAGGGGCACTGTGTCTGAAAAGATAACTACTGCCAAAGAGTTCCTTGAAGACATTGAGAAAAGATTTGCCAAGAATGAAAAGGCTGAAACTAGTACACTTTTGACAAATCTTATCTCAATGAGATACAAAGGGAAATGGAACATTATGGAGTACATCATGGAGATGTCTCACACTGCTTCAAAGTTGAAAGCACTTAAGCTTGAACTTTCTGAGGACTTGCTTGTGCATTTGGCTCTTATATTTCTTCCCACACATTTTAGTAAATTTAAAGTGAGCTATAATTGTCAAAAAGAGACTTGGTCTCTTAATGAGCTTATCTCATATTGTGTGCAAGAAGAGGAAAGGTTGAAGCAAGAGAAGACAGAAAGTGCTCATTTGGCAAGTACTTCCAAGAACAAAGGGAAGAAAAGAATGAAAAATAAAAAAGCTGCAGAAGCTCAACCACAAAAGAAACAACACAAGGCAAACAATGGAGATGATTGTTTCTTCTGTGGGGCTGCGGGACATAAGAAGAAAAATTATACCAATTATCACGCATGACGTGTAAAGAAAGGTACACTTTTTAATTTTATTTGTTCTGAGATTAATTTATTTTCGGTACCTAGACACACGTGGTGGTTAGATTCTGCTGCCACAACTAATATCAGCGTGTCTATGCAGGTTTGCCTGAGCTGCCGAAAACCAAGTGATGGTGAAAGATACATCTATGTGGGCGATGGCAAGAAGGTTGAAGTTGAGGCAATTGGGACATTTAGATTTTTGTTAAAGTCCGGTTGTTATTTGAATTTGAATGAGACTTATGTAGTACCGTCATTTAGACGGAATTTGGTTTCTATTCCTGTATTGGACAAATTTGATTATTTTTGTTCTTTTGGAAATGGCAAGTTTAGTCTTTTTTAGAATTCAAATTTAGTTGGTACCGGTTCTTTATCTTATGCTGATAACCTTTATTTGCTTGATATAGTTGCTTCATATCATGAAACCTTGCAATTAAGCAATCGAGGTGTAAAGAGAAAATTAACAACTGAGAATTCCGCTTCATTATGGCACAAGAGATTAGGTCAAATCTCCAAACGGAGAATTGAGAGACTTGTGTCAGAAGGGATTCTAGATCTTATTGATTTTACAAATTTTAAAATTCGTACTAATTGCATAAAGGAAAAATAAATAAATATAAGGAGATTTGGTGCCAACAGGGCTACAGATGTCTTAGAACTAATACATACAGATATTTGTGGGCCATTCCCTATAATTTTTTGGAATGGTCAATAATATTTTATCACGTTCATAGACGATTTTTCGCGTTATAACTACTTTTATCTTATACATGAAAAGTCCCAATCACTAGACGTGTTTAAATCTTACAAAGCTGAGGTTGAGAACCAGCTCAACAAAAGTATCAAAAGCGTCAGATCTGACCGTGGAGGTGAGTATTACGGCAGATATGACGGTTCAGGTGAACAACGTCCAGGACCATTTGCTAAATTCCTAGAGGAGTGCGATATCGTCCCACAGTACACCATGCCTGGTTCTCCTACCATGAATGTTATTGCTGAAAGCCGAAATAGAATGCTTAAGGACATGGTAAGGAGTATGATTAGTCATGCCAACTTACCAGAATCTCTTTGGGGAGAAGCATTAAAAACTGCAGCTTATATACTCAATAGAGTACCCACTAAAGCGACTCTCAAAACTCCTTATGAACTTTGGACGGGTAAAAAGTCTAGTCTAAAGCATCTGCACATTTGGGGATGTCCAACTGAGGCTAGGCCTTATCGGCCACATGAAAGGAAACTGGACTCTAGAACTGTCAGCTGCCACTTTGTTAGTTACTCTGAGAGATCCAGGGGTTATAAATTTTATGATCCTGCTTCCAAGTCTATATTTGAGACGGGAAATGTCCGGTTCCTTGAGAATGTTGAGTTTGCGCGGGGAGATAAGGTTAAGAATTTTATCTTTGAAGAGAAATATGTTAATATTCCCACAGCTGCTATTGACATTGATTAGGCTTCTAGTCCTGACATTGTTCAAGAAACAGATCTAAATCAAGACAATGTCATAGAACTTCCCGTTGCAGAAATTATTCTAGAAGAACAAACTCTACCACCTCAAGAACCTGTGCCATTAAGAAGATCCACTAGAGAAAGGAGAAGTGCGGTTTCAAATGATTATATTATATTTCTCCAAGAACATGAGGATGACATCGGTATGGTGGAAGATGATCCTATCAACTTCCGTCAAGCCATGAAAAGTTCTAAATCTCAACAGTGGATTGATGCCATGAATGAGGAGATAAAGTCCATGAACGACATTGACGTCTGGGTTCTTGTCCCGTTGCCTGAAGATGTGAAACCCATTGGTTGTAAATAGATATTTAAAACCAAGCGGGACTCAAAAGGCGATGTGGAGAGGTACAAAGCTCGTCTTGTCGCTAAAGGCTTTGCACAGAAAGAAGGCATCGACTATAAAGAGACTTTCTCTCCGATTTCATCGAAAGACTCTTTCAGGACAATAATGGCACTTGTGGCACATTTTGACCTTGAGCTACATCAGATGGATGTAAAGACTACGTTTCTCAATGACGACATTGATGAAATAATTTATATGGTGTAACCAGAAAATTTTGTTTCGGGAGATGCAAAGAAGATGGTTTGTAAATTGAAAAAAAATCAATCTATGAGCTTAAGCAAGCTTCTCGTCAGTGGTATTACAAGTTTCATCAAGTTATCGTCTCATTTGGTTTTGAGATAAATATAGTTGATGATTGTGTATACCACAAGTTTAGTGTCAGCAAACATATTTTTTTTTAGTTTTATATGTCGATGACATATTGCTTGCCAGCAATGATATAGGCTTATTGCATGAAATCAAGAGATTTCTATCAAAAAAATTTGAGATGAAAGATCTTGGGGACGCCTCTTTTGTATTGGGCACACAGATACACCGGGATCGTTCTCGGGGTATACTTGGATTATCACAAAAGAGCTATATCGAGAAAGTTCTTAAAAGTTTGGCATGCAAAATTGTAAACCAGGTGACACCCCTGTGGCTAAGGGAGATAAATTCAGTCTCAATCAATGCCCCAAGAATGATTTTGAGATTAAGGAGATGCAGCAGATTCCTTATGCTTCAGCAGTAGGAAGTCTAATGTATGCTCAAGTGTGTAAGCGTCCGGATATTGCGTACGTGGTTGAAATGTTGGGCAGATACTTAAGTAACCCGGGATTGGATCACTAGAAAGCAGCCAAGCGAGTCTTGAGGTATTTGCAGAGAACAAAAGAATACATGCTCATGTATCGGAGGTCGAACCAGTTAGACATCATTGGGTATTCTGACTTCGATTTTACTGGATGTCAAGATAGCATGAAATCTACTTCAGGCTATATCTACCTGCTTGCTGGAGGAGCTATCTCTTGGAAGAGTGCTAAGCAGACACTCATAACTTCATCCACCATGGCAGCTGAGTTTGTAGCATGCTATGAGGTGTCTAATCATGGAATATGACTGTAAAATTTTATCACTGGGCTGCGAATTGTCGATGGTATTGAAAGGCCACTTAAGTTATTTTGTGACAATAAGTCAACACTGTTGTATTCCAACAATAACAGGAGCTCGACGAAATCGAAACACATAGACATCAAATTCCTAGTTGTTAAAGAAAGAGTTCAGAGTGGACTTGTGTCTATAGAGCACATTGGGATAAACTCCATAATTGCGGATCCGCTGACTAAGGGATTACCACCCAAGGTATTTTATGAGCACACTGCTCATATGGGTGTCTTATCTCTTCAGGATATGTCATTTTAGTGGGAGTTTATATTTTAGATGTTTTTATTTGTAGACACATTTGTTATGATTTTATGGATATTATATGGTTATTTACTGCAGTATAAAGTATTCAGTTCATATTCACTCTGATTTTTGTATGGTTTGATCTCACTAAGGTTTTAAGGTGAACCAGTTGGAAATAGGCATGTTAAGATCACACTACATGAAATTTTCATGCTACACATCCATGCTTGATCTGTGTTGTTGGTTGTATTGATATACGTGACCATTGATGAGTCTAGTTGCGACAAATACAATGAAGATCGCTTTGATCCTATGTTGATATAACTGATGGACGAGATTGTTAAGGATGCATATTGTTTGATAGCAAAATTCATGAGCTCATAAGGTTATATCATAATTCATATTTATATAGTAACATATATGGCCCAAGTGAGAGATTGTTGGGTTTAAATCCAATATATGGGCCAATATATTAAATAAATATGTATTATGTGCTATCAATTAAGATTGGCCCATTAGAGTGATCTAATTAGGGTTTGGGCTTTTAATGCATAATTAAAGTATGAGCCTCCTATATGTAGAGACCAAAATACAATTATTAATTCTATGATGGGCTGAATTGATAATTATGAATAACTGATTCAGTTATAAATAGGATTGTGGTTCCCCAAGTCTCTACGTAGAATCTCTTTCTGATTTCCCATCTTCAGAAGGATTAGGGTTTCTCTAAGGAGGATATATACGTACAAGATTTGGAAGATCTGCATCTCAAAACTTCAGAATCACATCCTTCTCCATGGATTCAGGTATGGTTCCGCATATTCTTAATTATCTCAATAGTTTGACATGAACAATCCTTGGGATTGATTAGGGTTTTATTTGTTAAAACAAAAGTTTGCCTTTTCATGATCTGACAATCTAAATTCTTAATTCCTTATTTGTTTTATTTTATAGTTTACCTAAGCTGCCGCCTCCGCCGCATTGTGTCCATCTGGCAAGGTCGTCAATGTCGCTTGTGACTCTGGCAGAGCTTGAGATTGTGCTCCCTTTTGCGTGTGCTTTTTTTTTTCGGTTGAGTTCTTAAATTATGAGTGATTGTCAGTGATTAAGGTTTTCAGAATGAAGTATGTGGCGTTATTTTTTTTCATATTTGATTTGAGAAAATGCGGTATATAAATATCGATGTGATTTGTAGTGCTATGACACTGTATTCTTTTTAGCGAAGTGTTCGCAGAGATGAACCTGGCTCATACAAACACGATACTACTACGATCCTCGATAACTACATTATATCTGCATTATGAAATTTCTTTATTACTGATATTTATTGAGACTTTTTAAAGTGATAATTCTATTACCTTTCGAATGAAAATTTGATTAGTTTCTGGAAAGCGTAGCGAGTTGATAGGGAGAACAACCCGAGATATTGACATAAGATCAATGACTATTGCTATTTCTTAAGTCAATTTTCTGACTATGGAAATAATTTTCTTTTTTTACCTTAAAGATAATTAAAAGTATGCGGAGTAGCAATATTCCTTCATTAAAATCGAGTGTCTTTTATGACAACATTATCTAACACGTGAGACGACTACCTCAGAGCACTGACACATTCACTCAGAAATTAAGATTGTTTAATTTTGTTCTGTTTTCTATCCTTCCTCTTATTGTAATCTCCTCCTATTGTAATCTTTTCCTCCTCTCTTCTATATATGTATATTTTCTATCCAATTTTTCAATTAATTGATAAATATCTTGGACAATGCTAGCCCTATTTCTCAAAATAAATTTGTTCGATTTGTCGTATCTGAAGAGCTATAGGGTATTTTAGTGCTAAGTAGTTTTTAAGTATAATTAAGCCTTTTATAGACAATATCTTGGTCCCATTTTACGGTAGGGGAAACTAAATGGTATTTAAGTTTAACTAAGCCTTTTTAATAGATTATAACTCCATATTTTTCAGATTCAGATTCTCTCCAATTAGGTGGTGATTGAGAGTATCCACTTCTTTCAATCTGCACCTCAATCTCAATTTTAAAGGATAAAACATCAACACATAGAATTTCAACAATGAAGCTAGTGGTTTTGCAAATACCACTATAATTTTATTTATAATTAAATTTAAATTTTCTAACAAAATTAATAAGAAAAATAAAAATCTCTCCAATTAGTGACAAATAATTAACTCCTCTCCCATTTTCAATTTTCATTTCTAATCATATGTGACTAGGTCTTGTACTAAGAAAAATATGTCAATAAAAATACTATATTTCAACCAATTGATAGAAGTAATATATGAAGAAGGAGAATTAAAATATATGATAAAAATTGAGGAACTAGAAAATAATTATTTCAAATTTTTAAAATTAGTTTTGAGATATTTGATACTATTAAATAAAATTATATTCACCAAAATTACAGTGGTATTTGGAAAACCACTAGCTTGTTTGTTATAATCTTATGTGGTAATATCTTGTTCTTTGAATTTGAAATTGAAGGTAAAGATTGAAAGAACTGAATTCTCCAATTACCACCTAATTAGAGAGGATCTAAATTCATATTTTTTTCCCTAAAACCTAATCCTTTGGTTTTAAAGAGAAATAATAAAGAAGCAAACAACTACTTTTGAAGGGATATGTATAAATTCCACTATACCACTATGTTATTTTTATCTTATACTACAATAAAAGTGTGTTGCCATGTTAAACATTTCTTTCCGAAATGCCATCCAACACATCCATACATGTATACATACATGAACACGTATACACACTCAATATGAATGTGATTATTACTCCTCCAAGACATCATACATACATGTATGAAAACACATGCGTACACAATATTAATAATAACTGCAATTAATGTAAAGAATATAGTGTTTATGCGAACAAAGTCACATATGTGCTTTCATTTTCATTGACGGTTTTCCCACTCAATTTTTATGAGAGGGAGCAATAATTAACAAACCATAAATTTTCACCACCTCTCCTCTCACATTTTTTTTTTCAACTGAAATCCTTCTTGGAAATGGAGATCAATTCCAATCTTTCAAGTCTCATTGACTCTTCTAAATATAACTTCTTACCTTTAGTTTCCTTCGGTTTTTTATGCTCACATTCAAGTCTCCCATTTATTGTTACAAACATGCCTTTCGACCTTTCAAACCATCCTTTATTTCTTTGTAATAATTGCATTCCAATCAATACAATGCGCGACCTTCTGAAGTCTCTTTCATTTTTCTATCTATGCATTGAACTCTCATTTACCTTCTAACTTTATCATTCTTTGTCTCTTTCATTTTTACTCAAGATTCCAACTCAGTTTCACGGATGTCTCTCATACCGTGCCGGTGACGAGTTTCGCTTCAGCTCCATAAGTATTTTTTTTATCGTTATTTTGTTAAAATAATGCAACTTTTGAAGTAGAAAGGTTCTTTGCAGTCCAGACTTGCTTCCAAGAGATGTTATCTATTATAAGTTTCTTATGAGTGATCTATTATAAAGTTTTTGAATACCTTTTTTTTGTAATTTTAAAATGATAATTGTATTCTTTTCGGGTTTGCGCCAATGGTTACACTGAGGAGGTGAAAGGAACTTTCTTAGGGATTGGGATCTAGACTGTTATATTTTTGATGGAGAGTGAGTTGTGTCTGAACCTCACTATTTTTGTTTAAAGAGATAAGTGAGTTGTTTGTCAAATGTTCCTCGGTTTTCTTTTTGTCTAATTAGAGATGAGTGAGTTGATACTATTTATCTATGTACACATTCATTAGTGTCATCACTAGTAGAAAAACGAGCAAACTAGACGGAAAAAGCCGTCTAGTTTGCTTTGAAATCCGTCTAAATTGGTCAACCTAGGCAGAATTTCGTCTAGGTTGATCCGTCTAGGATATTTCCATGTAGGTTGAAGCAACCTAGATAGAATTCCGTCTAGGATGATCTACCTAGATGGAAACTAACCTAGATGGAATGCAATATTTTGTCTAGGAAGCAACCTAGATAGAATCTCTGTCTAAGTTGCTTTATTGCATTCTAGACGGAAATTTTCGTCTAGGTTGCTATCCTAGATAGAAATTCTATCTAGGATGTTTTATTTTACTGAAATTTAAAAAACAATCTGTGTTGCCCTGTACATTTACATTAACCTCAAATAATTAACACTCAATATACACATCCAACACAAATTTTACCCCAATAGATCCAATATCCAATATACACACATTTCTTACAATCCAACATCCAATCTAATATACACATATTCAACAGTCCAATCCAATACACACATTCAACATTCCAATCCAAAATCCAACATTTTCGAAAATCTATTTCACGATAATACTTACAATAAATACAATACAAAGTTCATCAAACAACAGATGAAAAAAATAAACATCTCCCCGTACATGTTTCATATCACAATAATTCTACGACATGCAATATAAATAATATCACTACACATAGCTCCATGACATGCCATACAAAATAAATCCATCAAACACACATGATATAAGAAAAGAGTACTCCTACAGATAAAGAAACGGTCTCATCCATAAGATACAAATAAATACTCACATCTCGTCGGCGGCAGCGGCTCCATCTCTCGTACGAATACCGCTGCTACTACCTCAAATATCTCCAGCCTAAAGATTAAATTGATTATATTTAGAATCATGTGAAAGTTGACAATACATCAAATATAAGGGGGTTTTTATATATTAGTCCCTTAAATCTTCAATGATGCATTAGTTCCTTCGGCTTTTCACTTCCATGGGACTAATATGCAAATGTTGAATATTTTAGGGGGCCAGTATGCAATTTCCTATATTTGTGAGAGTAATATGTAATTATAGAAGATTTAATGGACTAATATGCATAAGAACATAGTATTAACACGAAAATAGCATACCTGTGTGCTGCTCTGCACAAATCCGGTATTACCGGCTCCTAAGTTAAAAAGTTGTTTAACATCACCAAATAGAGAAGTAGGAATCATATCGGCCAAGTAATTTATGAAGTGAACCCTGACTTCGTCCATCGTGCGGGCACTCATCACAATGCTAGCCAACTCCTTAGTCACCCGGACATGTAGTTCTGAATCAATCTTCCCACACAAATAAATTGAGACACGTACAATAAGTAGCATAGTAGAAATATTGACTGAGTATGCCGTCGATACTGTAGATGACATTGAGGATGCTGTGAAGGATCTGGTGCTTATGTCCAGTGAAGCTCCAACACCATGTAATGGATATCTTCCTCTCCTATTATATCCCAATAGATTTTGAGTGAGAGTGATGTTATCCTTTGGAGATAGCATGTGAGGTTCCGGCTCGCCTTCTGCTTCCTCCTGAGACATGCGCAGTGCTGCTACCTCCTTTGTTGCTACTTCAAAACCCTCCTGAATCATTAAAAGAATTTAAAACTTTAAATAATTTATACCATTTCTCTGCAATAACCATCGTCAAGGTTAGCATAGGAGTGTGCGCCCAAGTGGTAGTCATGCTTGCATTTCTCTCGGTTTGCTGATCCCTTCGTAGATTTATTCTTCAAAAACAATTATTTTAGTAAAGATGCAATGAATGAATGTATCATATAAAAAGTGTAGTTTAAATAAAACTGTAGTTTAAATAAAACTAACTTGTGCTTCCTTGGTGTCTCAATATATGAAAAGAGCTGTGAAATGAACCTCGTCAACCCTATCATTGACGTTCAAAGCCCTCTCCCAGTTGTCTTTATATTTATTATAGATTTCTTGTTTCAACTCATGTCTCCACTGTTTGAGCACGGCCGCAACCTTGACATTAAAAACATAGTGCCAAGCCCCATCAAAGTCCTCAACATGCTTTCCTGTAAATTTGCATATATATATTTAATTAGAATAATTCAATATCAATAATAAATAAAGAACAAAAGTAATACAAAGTTATCATAAGCTCTCTCCATATCCCCTCGTAGGCTGTCCATGGTAGTTCACAAATTTTGAAATAAGGATTGATGATGCTTGCTCTCTGTACGAGAACCTCGATATAATTATTGAATCTTGTCGACCAAGACCTAACAGACAATACATCCTTGTTCCACCGAATAATGGCTCTCATGCCTCTTGGTGGTTGTCTGGACTCAGGCTTGCTCCCACCATATCGTCCCTATAAGAGATCCGTCTTAGCACCTACAATGACAATAATATGATAATATAACATATAATGTATAAATGTGATCGGATAAAGTGGATTATTAAATTTACCATTCGCGATCTCGCTATTTTTGGCTATGAGTGCAGTGAATTTTCTAGCCTCTATCATACGTGTCACTTCCTGTAACTTTCTCGCCACACGTGTGTAGTTCTTTATTGCTTCAGCTTTGAACTTAATCGAGTTTGGTGGGAAGGGTACACTGCAAAACTCAGGTGTCTTGGGATGCAACTTGGTCTGAAATATAGAAGATGAAAATGAGGGTGTCCACGAGTCATCTACACAATTAAAGAAGATAATTAATATAAAAAATATAATTGATCATTATAAAATATTAACTACTTAATACCTATCCTAGGGGATGGTGCCAATGGTGCACTAGAGGGGCCGAGCGTTGAATAACTAAAGTCTGCAACCAAGGAGCAATATCAGCTAGATGAATAATAAATTATTAAAAATTAATACAATATTGAATAGTTAATTCTTGCATGAGGAGATGGTGGTAGCGATATGACCTGTGCCTGGGGTTGTACTCCGTGATCGATCACGGTCCTCACCAAAGAGCCTCATATTCCTCATCTACAAATTAAATTATTAAAATACAAAACAAAAAATATATACATGCACATAAGATAAATATTTGCCATAAGATAAATATTTACTTATAATTTATTTTATTAGAGAATTTTTTAAACAATAATGCATTGTATATAGTTCATACCTATAACAATTGTTTTCCACGAGATTGTCTGAGTATATTTGCTATTATTTGCCTTCTATTAGTTTGCTCATTTAAGTAGAGTCTCCGCTTGTAATAAGATTTGGAATGTCAGTCTGAGTCTCAGGATCAGTCATATCAAGCGCCACATTTTGCATGTAGGAGAAGTCTTGCTAAGCATCATCAGATGACCCAATTAGTTCATTGCAGTTATCTTCATTTTCCTCATCATTTTCTTCACTATTATTACGAAGAACAATGGATCTTGGGTTCTTGTACAGAACGACCCAATCAATCGTGATATTTAGATTTTTCACATAGAAGCATTGATCAGCTTGTTCTACGAAAATGAATTTCTCATCTAGATATATTTCTTTATTGAGATTGACAGGTGTAAACTAATAATGATCATTTTGCTTGACAAGTGTAAACTCATAATGATCCTTTTGCATTTTTGCAGGACACCACCGAACCTTAAACATCATGTAACTATATTATTTTTGTTTGCCAAATCCATAGATTACCTCCACAATGTCTTCTAATTGGCCATAATATAGTATGTCAGCTAGAACTGGGTTATGATCTCTTGTACTTGAAAAAAATTCTTGAGCAAAATAACCCATGACCCCACATATTCTGAGTTATCCTCCTATCATCAGTCTCTAGCATTTTGAATTTGTACCCATTGACGAGATGTTCACTATAACGTCTTACTTCGTAGTGAGGACATTGTGCATGAATTATAATTTCATCTGATATTGTAGTGCCATTAAGAAGTGATTTTTCAACCTAAGCCAAACAATATCAGAGAATATTTAGGACAAATTTAACTTAAATTTATATTATGAAAGTTCAAAACTGAATTATACAATACTTACATCATTTCTGAACCAATCTAAGAATTCTTTCTCATATTTTTTCTGAATATTATGCGCTTCCTACCAGTTAGCTCATTCTTAAGCTTCTCCAGATGTCACCTATTAATACAATAAATAAGATTGTAGTGGTAAACTAAAAGTAAATGATTAAATAGCATCCATATTACTAATTTCATTTGTTACCTTCAGTAATCTTGGAAAAATCAAGATTTTCTAGTACATATGCATGAATATGATCTAAGTAAGATGTTGGATGTTTTTCACACTTCTTATCCTTAGTTGGTGCCTGATGCGTGGTTTTATTCTTGCACATGTAACGTGATACAAATAAAAAGCATTCGTTGGCCACATATCCTTTAGCTATCGAACCCTCTAGACGAGCTTGATTGCGAACGTTGTGTTTTATGGAACCCTAATATCTTAAAAATTTGAAAAGCATTAATAATTATGAAGTACATGTAAGAAATGCATATATAATTAATAAAGGTAATAAAACTCCTAATCTCTCAATCAGATGCATCCAACGGTAAATTACAGGACCTGCAATTCTAGCCTCTCTTACTAGATGTTGGGTAAGATGGACCATGATTGTAAAAAATAAAGGAGAAAATATTACTTTCATATTGCATAGAGTTACTCGGATTTTGGCTCAAGTTTTTTAAATTCATTCATATCTATAACTTTAGAGCATAAATTTTTGAAGAATCTACAGTATTCAATAATAATATTCAACGCTTCTTTCTCCATATTGTTATACAGTGCAACCGGGAGCAATTGATGAAGAAGGATATGGTAATCATGAGTCTTTAGGCCTAAGAGTTTCCTCTCTTGCACCTGGACATTATTTGATATGTTAGCAGAGTACCCATCTAGCGACTTTACTGATTTGAGGATCTCACAAAATCTATGCATCTGATCATTCGACATTGTAACACGAGAAGGAGGCAACTTTAACTTTTAAGACCAACATCTTGTGCTTGCAAATCATTCTGAATATTCAATGCAGTCAAGTCTTGACGAGCCCGTAGGCCATCCTTCGACTTGTTGGCATCTTGTAGGAGGGTTGAAACTATATTGTCACAAATATTTTTCTCAATACACATGACATCTAAGTTGTGCCGGATTTTAAGCTTTTTCCAGTAAGGTAGCTGGAAGAAGATACTGAATTTAGTCCATCCTCTAGGCAATTTTTTGAGTTCATTCTCAATGTGCACTCTTCGGACCGTTCTCTTACATTTTAATGGATTTATCCTCTTTAAGGAATCTGTTACTCCGAGTAGGTCGAACTTAGAATATCAATTTTTTTCAAACCTTAATTTTGGAAACTCCTCAAGCAACTTTATAATCTTATCTCCAATCAACTGACGAGGCTTCTTCCTCATTTCAATTATGCCATCAAACATAGTAGACAATTTTCTATATTTATGACTCAAGGGCAACCACCTTTGATTAAACCAATAACCGCTCTTTTGACTATGTGGTAATTGAAGGGCTTTAAATTTCAGACCACATACTGGACAAGCATACTTGCCCTTCATAGACCAACTGGACAGATTAGTATAAGTTGAAGAATCGTTAGTCGTCCATATTAAAATAGCATGTAATCTAAACAATTCTTTAAGATGGGCATTATATATCAATACACCCTCTGACCATAACTCTTTCAGCTCATCAATTAGCGGCTCTAAATAGACATCAATGTCATTACCCGGTGCGTGCTTACTAGGTATCAGTCATAAGAGTATCATATACAACTGTTTCATACAAAGCAACGGCGGTAAATTATATGGTATTAATACAACTAGCCACGTAGACCAGCCCAAACTCATAACCCCAAACGGATTGAATCTGTCGCTAGATAGGCTCACTTTGACATTTCTACAATCACTGGCAAAACAAGGATAAGTTTTATCAACAAGCTTCCAAGCTAAAGCATCAGTAGGATGTCTCAGTTTACCATCATCTACTCGATCTTTCTTGTGCCACCTCATGTTCTTAGCAGTGTTTTTGTTCATATACAATCATTGTAATTTAGGGACCAATGGAAAATGATGAAGCACCTTTGCCAGAATCTTCTTCTGCATCCCCTCTGTCTCAGTTGTCCGCCGTGTTGAAGAGTTTGTGCGTTATTTGCACTGAGAAACTCCACATGTTGGACACTCTTGAAGGTCTTTTTTAGCTTTGTGGTAGAGGATACAATCATTCGGACATGCATCAATCTATTATAATCGAGACCCATAGCAGAAACAATCTTCTCAGCCTGATAAGTTATTTTGGATATGCTAACCTCTCCTCTAGGAATTACCATCCGAAGTAAATTAAGAAGCATTTTAAAATAATTATCAGTCATTCCGCTAAGGGTCTTAATATCTAGGAGTCTCAGCATAAATGAAAATCTAGAGTACTCGGTACAATCCTCATATAGATCCTTTTCACTATCTTCTAGTAGCTTCATTATTTGCTTTATGTCTGTAGAAGCATGCATATCTTTAAAATTTTCTGCACCTTCGATATCTCCGACCTCTTCAGTGTCATCTTGAATATCATCTTCAATGTCATTTCCAATATCATCTTCAACATCATCATTGATATTATATTCGGTAGAACGGGCAAAAATATCATTGAACATTATTTCTGTGTCATCTATTCGTAAGCCATCGGATGCACCAACACACACATTCAGCTCCTCATGTTCAATATAACCTTCCCCATGATATGACCAATATTTATTTTTCTCATCAAACACTGAATTTATTAGGTGGATCCGTATGTCCTTTATATTTTGCAACTTCATATTTCTATACCTACAATAGGGACAATACATAGCACCGCTACTTAAATTCTTTGGGTTCATTTCGGCATACCGCATGAAGGCGTCACATCCCTCCTTATATCGCGTGTCACAATATCTTTTAAGTCAAGGAATATATATCCATGATTTGTTTGGAATTATTCTCATCTGTAGATTATATATAATTATTAACTATAATTAATCTCACTACTACTAGTAAATTTATGACTCTTCATGACAATATACATACAACACACATCATAATTACACACATGTATCATTTAACAACAAATTTTTCCCTTCTAAATTAAAACTGAATCATATATAGAGATTGATTAGAACACTCTAGCGGTGATAATCACATTTTAATTATAATTTTATACCCTCATTATCTATTTTATATGAATAAAGATATCACTAATAATTGTTTTTGTCTTAAATTGCAGGTAAATGAAGAAATTATGATAAAAGCCCAAATGACTCAACTCTCCCATTTTCTACCAATTTTTGAAGCCCAAATATGAAGTCAAGAGAAGGTCCAAGACCACACAAGGATCCAAGAGAAATTCGTGGAGAAAAACCAAGAAAAAGATAAAATCGGTTGCAAACCAATCGGTCGGCCAATCGGTCGGCCAACCGATTAGCCGACCGATTGGCCAACTGATTGGTCTGCAACAGACTTTGATCTATGACTGAAATTAAATCCTTGGAGCACAAGTTTGATCCAAAGGTCTTCATTCACTGCGTAGGGCTATAAATAGGGGTTGAGGGGGAGAGGTTTGAGTGTGAAATATTTTATAAAAACTCTATTTGGAGAGGAGGGTTACTCTTAATTGAGAAGACCTTCCAAAAATTATAACTTTATTTTATAATAAATAAAATTTTTCACCCCTTCAATTTTCTCCTATCTTCTCTTGTCCAAGGACCAAAAGGAGGATGAAGAAGAAGATGTGGAATTGAGGGTTTGATCTTTTCTTATTTTCTTGTTCATTTTATTTTATTTTGTAGAATAGATTTACTTTCATGCAATTTACTTTCATACAATTTACTTTCATGCCTTGTCTTTAATTCATAGATTAGATTTACTTTCTTTGCAATTTTTTCTTTTCTTTTTCTTTATTTCTTTGCTCTTATTTCTAGCGGCTGTCATAGGAAGGCTTCTATCCCATTAAGAATATAGTAGTGCTTACGTCCAACTTCGTATACTTTGTACGTTTTTATTTCTTAAATATTTCGGCAGCACCTACCCGCTGTTGTCCTTATACACTGTGTGTATATTATTATGCGTGTTGGTAATAGATCAAAATACAGAATAATATACGCTTATTGTACATGGAGAATAACGAGTACGTGCTGTCAAAATTTTTAAGAAATAAAAACATACAAAGTAAACAAAGTTGGATGTATGCACTACTATATTCAACAAAGTTCGATGTATGCACTACTATATTCCTAACCCATTGGTCAGATCCAATAATTACGAATTTCAATACAAATTTTTCTACTTATAATATAAAGTAAATGATCATTTTCGGTAGAAAACTTAATTTCCTACCCAAATTTGAGTCGCCTATCTTATATTATAGGTCCAAAGAATTGGATGTATTTAATGGACGGAGTCTAGGGATAACATTATCTTTTATTCACCTAAATTACATATATAACACATTATTATAATATAATGTGTTATATATCACTCTATTTTCTAAAAATATTTATTTGATAAATGACACATTTTCAAAGCACAAACTTATAGAATCATATTTTTCATAGTACGCGTGAAAGTTAGTGTAAATTGGACTATCATGATTCCGTGACAAGACTTAAAGTTAGTATTGCTAGTGTTATTTATGTTATTATGGCAATTAGTATAATTTAATTTAGGAATAATTACATTTAGGGTTACATTTAGGGTTAGAATTGATTAATAGATTTGTTAGAACTATGGTTAAATTATGTTTAGTATTAAAATTATCATTTAATTAAGGCAAAAGTATAGTTAATTTAGGGTTTACGATTGATTATAAGTGTTGTTCAAATAGGGCAAAATATTATCGAATTAGGGTTTAAAATTAGGTTAATAGTGAAAGTTTTTCTATAAGATTCAAACTTTTTCATTTTGGGTTAGAATTTAGGGTATTTGGTCAAATTGAACAATAAATTGTGAAAATTAAAAAAATTAAAATATTTCATGAAAATACACACCTTACTAGAATTCGGAGTTTAAGGCAGCGGTGGCATGGGGCAGCGGCGTGGGGCGACGGCTCGACAACAGTGGCGGCGTGGGGCGGGTTGACAACAACGACGGTGGCGGCTCGAGATAACTTCGCACGATGGAACTTGTTTGGAAGGTGGGAGGCTATACGACAACAGCGGTGTGGGGCGGTGGGCTGGTCAACAGCCGCGGCGGTGGAACTCGTCGCACGAGAGCTGCGGGCGGCGGCACAATTCAAAGGAGAGAGAGAGAGAGAGTAGTGAGAGATCGAATGGAGAGAGAATTGACAGATGAGGACTGAGGAGGCGGCGGGTTACTAAAAAAGATCTAGGGTTTTCTTTTGAGGTGGGCCCCAGTATTCTAGATGGAAATTTCCATCTAGGATGCATCCTAGATGGAAATTTCTGTCTAGGATGTCGGAGCCCACTAAACTATTTAAATAATTTAAAATTTTCCGTCTAGGTTGCTAACCTAGATGGAAAATTCAATCTAGGTTGATGCAACCTAGACGGAATTGCCTAGACGGAAGAATTCCGTCTAATTTGAATCAAACTAGAAGAAAATTTTTTCGTCTAGTTTGATCCGTCTAGGATCCTCGTTTTTCTACTAGTGTGAATTACCTTATCCTTGGTTAAAAATGAGGTACACATTCATTACGTTGGAGTATTAATACTGTTGCTAATCACTTGATATTTGGTTTTATAATTAGCATATCCTTTGTTTGTCTTTAGATGCTTCACAGTGAAAACAGTAAGCTCCCAACTAATAGACGCATGGTTTTAAATTTTATAATAGAATTGATCAATATCTAGATTTAATTGGGAAGAAGCTCGCTGCACCGACTGAATTTAAAAGATGCGATCCTTAGAAGGTAGATTGTTTATCTTCAATAATAGATTAATCTTTATTTTTATGTTTGCAGCTTAAATATGCAATAATAAATTGGCTATCTCCAATAATAGATTGTCGATCTTCATGTTTCAAAGTTGAAATCCTCAGAAGCAATTTTTGTAGTAGCCACTGATAGGAGATCAATATTTTTTGGAATTTGTCATTTTGTGATGCAAAGATTAGTCCTAAGAAAAATAAAAGAAGTTCCCAAACTTATCATGTAACAGATGGATCAATAAATTGAAAAATGAAAGAAAAATCAAATTTATAATTGATTACTTTGATATTTTACATTGTGATTGTAACGAGCAACTGGCCTAGAAGGAGCCCAAGTCGACTAATCAATTGTTGGATGAGTAATCCATCTTGCTAGCATGATTTGTCGTATTATCACTTAGATAATATTTATGTTTCACTACAAGAAAATTTATAATACAAAATAAAATAGAATTTATATAAGTTTAATATTTGAGAATTTCATGATAGGTTGTATTGTTTCCTTTAAAAGCAATTACCAAAATCATTACTTTTAAATCCACAAAACAATATGTGCAAAGTTAAGATTATTCCCTTAATTCCAAAACCTTATCGTAAGCTCACTAAGTAAAGTTTAACAATAAAGAACTTTTAGGATATTTTATTTAACCCATGTTTCTGAAATATTATCTTTTATTCAAAATTATAAAATGCATAAAATCATTTTTTATAGAAAGAAACAGGTGAGATACCCTGTTCATATATCATTAACACCAAAAACTAACCTAACCTAGAAATGAATAGTTTGAGAACAGGAAGGAACAAACCAACCATACCAAAGAATAGGGTGAGGACCATAGCCGTCACCTATTACTAAGGCATAGAAGTTTGAATTAAACTAGAACTCAGACTAAACCGTTTTAGAAAAGGTTAGGTAAAAGAATACACATTGTTGAGAGCTATAACAGAGCTCATACTTACATCACAGCCAAAAAATAGAGTTAAAGCATTATTAATATTAGAGTAATTACAAAAGAAAGAGTTTTAAACAAATGGTGGACTCGTCAGAAATCATCATCCACTCAAGCCATATCGTGGGAGGATGAATCATCTTGCAGCAGTAGTTGGGCTATCCCCCTCTCGGCCACTAAATTCTAAACAGTGGCAGCTCTCTTAGATGTGAGGTGACCTGTCTATAACAGTATAAAATGAGTAATATTAGAAGCCATAGCATGGAGGGAGACATCGGTCTCGTTGAAAATTAGGTTGTTCCTTGCCCTCCATTAGCACTCGCAAATTGATGGAAAAAGAAATGACCATAGGATTTTATCTTCTTTATCCACCAAAAAAGAACCATATGATTCCACAATAACACTGAACTCTTGCGGTAAGGAAGATATCTGAAGAAAAGGCAAGAAGAAAGACCAGACCAACTTAACATAGGAGCACTGTAAGAATAGGTGTTCATCACTTTCAAGGGCCTCATTGCAAAGTAAGCAAGTAGTATCTCCAGTCCATCCCTTTTTCATAAGAGTCATCTTAGTGTTGAGTTTCCTCTTGGATAGAAGCCAAAGAAAAATTTTCACTTTGAATGGGGTGATAGATTTCCAAATAAAACTGAATCCTTTGAATGGAATTCTAGAGCCATTGATGAAGGTATATATAGATTTAATAGTAAAGGAGCCAGAAGGATGATACGACCACCATGCCACATCTATAGCATTGTTTGGGTGGATAGTAAGATTGGAGAGATAATCTCTAAGAGCATAGATCTCTGTTCTCGCATTGTTGGTAATAGGTCTTCTAATCATTGAATGCCATCTCCAGAGATTGTTATAGAGGATCCCTTGAGACCTAACACTGACATTTACCGAGAGGGAGAGGTTGTAGGCCTATGGGAATAGGGATGCCAGGGTGTTGGGACCTATCCATTTATCCTCCCAGAATCTCATACAAGATCCTTCACCTAATTTCTAACTAGACTCTTTAAAGCTTGACTGCTAAAGAACACATCTCGCCAAAATCTAGAAGCTGATGGCCCTGGTGGTGTGCAACTAGGGTTTGGATAATCAGATAAATACAAAGAAGTAAGGACTTTTCCCAAAAAAGACTTATTTTGAAACACCTTCCACATCCATTTGGAAATGAGAGCAAGATTGAAATCATGAAGATTAAGAATGCCCATACCCCCTTCTCTTTTTGGTTTACAAATCATACTCCATTTAACCAAAGACTTACAATGAGAGATTGAGTCCTTGCCTCCCCATAAGAAGTTCCTTCTCATCCTGTACATTGCCTTGATAAGCCATCAGGGAAGTTTGAAACAGGACAGATAATATAAGGGAAGAGAAGTTAAGACAGAGTTGATTAGATTCAAATGGCCTCCAATGGAAAGTTGCTTACTTTTCCACAATGAGAGTCTCTTAGATAGTTTGTGTAATAGAGGTTGCCAGTCTTGCTTGGTAAGGGAACCCTTTTTTTAGAGGAATGCCAAGATAAGTGAGGGGGAGGTAAGTGCACAATTGAGGGTGTTGGCAAAGAGAGCACCTTTGGTAAGTGATTTGCCAAAGTAGAATAAGTTGGTTTTGGTATAGTTTATACCTAGACCAGATATGTCCTCAAACATGTAAAGGATGGATTTAAGCACAGTGAATTCAGAGGTAGATGCTCTACACATGATGATAATGTCATCAGCAAATTGTAGGGAGCGGACATTGTTTAGTTCACCTTTAAGGTGCAGCTAAGAAAGGTCCCCACGTTCAACATTGGAGGTGAGCATTTTGTTGAGGACATCAACAGCTAGAATGAAGAGCATAGGTGAGAGAGGGTCACCCTGCTTCAACCCCCTAGTGCAATAGAAAAATTTTGTTGGAGTGCCATTCACCAGAATGGACGAGTTGGAGGATTGGAGGATATCACGAATTCATTGGCACCATTTTGTGCCAAAACCCCTAGCTTGGAGCAAGCTAAGGACAATGGACCAACTGATGCAATCAAAGGCCTTCATGAAGTCAATTTGGTCATACAAATCTCGTTACATTTAGAGGAGCAAGAGTGAAGAAGTTCATGTGCAATGGCACAAGAGTCTAATGTTGATTTACCAATTTGAAAGGCAGATTGGGTAGGGTCAACTAGGGAGCACAAAAAAGGAGAGAGCCTATTAGCTAGGACTTTGGTGAAGATTTTGAACAGTCCATTAAAGAGACTATTAGGTCTAAAGTCTTTAACATGACAAGCACCCTCAAGTTTAGGAATAAAAGAGATAAGGGAGAAGTTGATATTGTGATGGGGTGAGGTATCTGAGTACAGAGCATTAAAAACAGAGAAGATATCCTCTTTGATGATCTCCCAAAACTCTTGATAAAAAAGGATAGAGAAACCATCTGGACCAGGACATTTGTCACGGTGAAGACCAAAAACTATAGACTTGATTTCTTCTTTGGAGAAGATACTATCAAGACTATGGAGTCCTTGAACAGGGTTAGGGTATGGTGAGACCAATCCAAATTGAAAGGGGACTATTTTTTGGCAGAGAATAGAGTTTGAAAAAAGTTGAGGAAACACTTTTGAATGCCTTCTGCAGATGTGACAAGTTGATCATTGCGGATGATATTGGGGATGAAATTCCTCCTTATGTTGAAGGAAGCAGATTTGTGAAAGAAGGAGGTGTTGTTATCCCCCTCCTTCAACCAAGTAATCCTAGATCTTTGGCACCAAAGGATTTCCTCTGGTTTGGCTATTTCAACAAGTTTAGACCTAAGGTCTTTCCTAGAGGAGATTTCGAACTCATTAAGAGGTATGATGTCTTGCGTAGATTTCAGAGAGTGAATAGAGGATAGGAGCCTCTTTTTGGAAATCTGGATAGAACTAAAGACATATTTTCTCCAGCACTTTATTCTTTTCTTGAGAAGATTTAGTTTGAATTTGAAAATCACAACTGGGTTTTCTTGGTGGGAGAAAGATGACCAACAGGATAGGATAAAATCTTTGAAAGAAGGATGGGTGAGCCAGACTTTCTCAAATCTGAAAGGGGATTTAGTAACAGGTCCTTCTGAATCCAGAACGATGGGGGAGTGGTCAGAACAAGATGCTAGAAAAGCATACTGAATCAAGGTGGGAAAAAAGGATTCAAATGATCCATTGATAAGAAACCTGTCAAGCCTAGCAAGACTGTGGTCATCCCTCATATTAGACCAGGTGAATTGCTTGCCACTAAGAGGAAGATCCATAAGAAAAATAGAATCAACTAACGCTTTGAAGGAGTTTATGTCTCTAATGGAGCTAGATCTACCCTTCCTTTCCCTTAAACTAAGTGTCACATTAAAATCACCAAAGAGCACCCAAGGCAATCGAAAGGTAGAGGAAATTCTTTCAATTTACCACAAGAAAACTTCCCTCTCCTCTCTCTCACATGGCCCACAAACAGAGGTAGCCATAAATTTCTAATTGGAGACCTTGTGGTGAAGCACAACAGATACTGAAAAAATTCAAATGTCGAATCAACACAATCATAGAGATTATTGTTCCATCCTAAAAACACACCAACTCTAGACTCATCAGCATTTAAATTAAGCCAAGAATTAATTCTATGGCCACCCAGAGCTTCAAGGGTTCTAGTTTTCATAGAGTTAAGCTTAGACTCTTGAATACCCACTATATCTACACCAAAAAACAAAATACAGTCTTTGACTAATCTTCTCTTAATAGGGTTGTTAAGCCCTCTAACATTCCAAGAATCAATCTTCATAAAAAACCAAGCAAAAAGCCAACTCTAAAAAACAAGCACAAGGAAACTTCCTAAGGGGAATAGGAAGTCTGCTTGGCTCTCTCTACCTCTAGAGCTTTAAGGTCACTAAGAGCCTCTATAGGTAAAGGATCTAGCGCACCACAATTAGCAGCAATAGAGGAAAGCGATTCTTGAGATAATGAATTAATTGACATAAAGTGAGTAGAGTATGGGGTAGACTGACCCTTTTTGTGCAGAGGGTGAAGAGTCTTGCATGTTCTTGCCATGAACCTACGGTAAGGTTTGTGACTAAGTGAGAGGGGAGCCAGCCGATGCCTTCTCAGACATGAGGACCTCTTGAAACTAGGTGACTGAGCTGAGGAGGACAGAGCATCTATAGACATTCTAGCAGAGGGGTCTGGGGTGGGCTTGGAGCTCTTCTGTGCTGATGAGGGATCGTTAAAAGCTGGACCTTTACTGGGGCCTACGAGTGGGCTAAGCTCAGAGTTAATGGATTCCCTGTTGGCTCTTGGTAAAAAGACACTTTTACCATCCACCATGACTTCAACCATCGCAGGATAGTTTAAAGCGGGGAAGCTGCTGACCTGCTCCTGTGTTTTTGCAGGGAGAGCTGATTCCTTAACAACTTCCTCCTCTCCTGCTGAATTTGAAAGCTAGGCAGTTATATTTTTGCCCTTCTCATCAATTTCTAGAGGCTGATCCAAAGGAGGTGTGTTAGAGGAGAGCGGCCGACGGACTTCTAAATCCAAATCCAGATCCAAGCCCATCAGATCCTTCCAAGAGAACTGGATGGAAGAGTCACCTTCGTTCAGTAGGAACTGTGATCCTCTCTTAGAATTGAGGGTCTCTTCTAATATAGGTTTGCCATGGAAATCAATGAGCACCTTTCCTTCCAGAAGCCAGCCGCTAACAGGGGAGATGTAGCAGAAGGGTATGGCCTTAGGAACGTCTTTGCGGCATTTAGTTTTGAGAAGAACTTTGCAGGCATCGATTTCCTCCATGTACATAACACTTCAAGAGCATGCAAAAACCTCCCCAAAGTCCTTAAGCAAGGAAGAGATGAAATCACCATCCCACAGATGGAGAGGGAGCCTTGTTAACTTGATCCAGAAGAGTTCTGGCTTGGGGTAGGCTTGCGGACCTTTGGTTTCTGTCCATCTGCCGAAAGTCCCACCAAATGAACCCATATCAATGTAGCCCATAAGAACGGCTCGGTCTCGAAGCTCAGAGGAAGGTAATTCAATCATGAATTTGCCTGACTCAGTACAGAGGATCTGAAAGTTCCAATCTTTAACATTAAAGCAGTACTCTAGCATTTTTTTGAGCTCAGGGATAGATGGTGAGCCCACACCCAAGGAGAGAATACCAAAAGATGACAGCTTTAAGATCTTGTCTTTGACAAAAGGTGGTGTGGGGATAATGGGGATTGTAGTGCTGTGAGGGTAGACCCGAGAAGAGGACAAGGTGGAGGGACAAGAATGAGAGGTGTGCCCCACTTCCTTATATCTGAAGCATCTGAAGGAACCAAAGGGTGCAAGATCTCGCCACGTGGTTAAGGTCCCCACAAAAGAAGCACCTTTTGGTTTAGGAGGAGAGGAAACCCGAGGATCTGCTCTAGATTTGGTCACACTTTTTCTGTTGACTATTGTAGTCCATCCTTGATTAGGAAGAAGAGGTTTGGCCGAAGGTAGAGGGAGAAGAACTTTATCCTTATCTGGGATCTATAGAGGATGTTTGAAGAGATCGGTGAAGAATGTGAATGGTTTGGGGGCAGTGGAGGCTAGGATAGGATTTTTTTTGGAGAAAGGAGGTGATGAGTTTCGGAGTGGAGGCGGCGAAGGGTTGCTGGGGCTGATGGCAAGGACGTGACAACTCAGTCCCACATGGTAGAGGATGAGGCAAATAGGAAGAGAGGTGTTTTTTAATGGAGATTTCTCCATTAATGATCCTTACCTGCCTCCAAGGGGAGAGAGTGGCCTCTCCTGATTGCCACCATTTTTCCAGTCTTAATATGTTCTATACATAATGATAAATGCAGAAAATCATAGAAGTGACATAGTTAAATAAAAGCTAATTCTTAAAAGGGTTAGTTTCACAATACCCCTTTGAACTTCGAGGGTTTTCACATAAGCACCCTTTGTTTATCTCATATAATCTCCCTAAACTTTTAGGTGTCTCACAAAGCCCCTTGAGCTTTTATTTTTTCTCATCGAACCACTCTACATGTAATTGGCAAATAATAATAATGTCCTTGAGAGGGAAAAAAAAAATCTAAAATTGTCATTTGTGATTTACATGCAAAGTAACTCCTCCCTAAATTTTGGGTCTATATCTCACTATGAAGTTTTGTTATTTTGTAAATACAGGTAGAGGGTCTAGTGAGAACCGTTCAAAATTCAAAGGGGTTTTGTAAGAAGCCCCCATAAGTTCAAGGGTTTTGTGAAATCAATTATTTTTAAAATGTAGCATAGGAAATTAAGGAATAGTTATTCATTTTCTTGAATTAATTAGAAAACTAATACGTGTGTATAATTATAGGAATGTTTGAGGATTAAGTTATTGGTAGTACATCTTTCCAAACAATTGGAAGATTGGATAGATTTCTTATTATTTGTTATTTTAAATATTTAATTAATGTAAAGTAGATGTTATGTTGAATAATAACATATTTTTGTGGTTAGTGTTCTTTTGAATATCTTAAGTTGTAAATTTGATATTATTAAATTAACAAACTGTTATCAAATTTAAAGCATGCTCATTAGTTCACCAAATTATCTTTTGCATTCTATTGACTTTTCACTTACATACATATAGAAAACTATTATTGCAATTTGCACTTATGATGTACATATAAGCATGAAATGTGTACACATGCAGCACATGCACCGTACTAGTATGCTTAAATATGTGATATATAGGATTTAAATCTTCGATGCTCTAATAATATTTTAAAGTTTCACTTCTGGTGCAATATATCTCTGAAGTTACAGTGAGATCGAAGTGAGGATATAATTTAAGGGTATTTTGATATATACCCTCAATTTCTATATATGTTTAAACTTACCCCTCAAATCATTAAAATTTTAAATTTGCCCTCTAAATTGTTTTGACCTTTCAAATTTACCCTTAATTAAACTAATTCAGAATCTGTTTGGAATATTCTGTTAAACTGATTTAATTTTGTTTTAAATATACCTAATCTACACTCTAGTAAATGAATCAATTTAAATTAATTAGGTTTTTTTAACACAATCCTAGCTGTTATACAACTACTTCTTCTGCCTACCTCTGTTTCCGCCAGGCTCTCCCCCGCCGCAGTCCCTGATTGCCTATCCTTGATCCTATTCCTTTGCAATCTTGGCTTAAAAATCTTCCTTCTCTCTTACTCCATCTTCATAGGCGTTGTAGTCTTTGTTTCTTCTACATTATTACACTTTCAATTGCCATTGGTTGAGGAATTTGGAAAAAAAGGGATCAATAAGAGGAAATTGATGGAGGAAGCTGATAGAGCAAGGCCATGCTTGAATTAGGGACTTATTTTATAGTCAAGATTAATTTAGCTCACTATAGTCCTGAGTTAAAATAATCCAGAAGACTATAGTGAGTTAAATTTTTAATAATTTATTTCGCTCAATTTGTTAGTAACACATGTCATATCTATATTGTGTTTGGAAACTTATTATTATAAAGGGTATAGGATTATGAAGTAATAGTAAATATGAAAAATGCACTTCTTCCTAACAAGAGTGAATTATAACTTCTTAATGACATAACCGGCAAAGTAATCTTGAGAGAAAACATATTCTGTATTAATTGATGGTGGAACACATAGCACATCTATTGCATGCAGTTAGAAGTACTAATAGCTACAGGTGCTAACAAAAAAGATGACGCTTCGCATCCATACTCTAGAATAGCTTCAAACTATAAAATGACCCCTCCGTTTTTTTTCCACTGATCATGAGTACTGCAGAGAGAATTCAGTGTCATCCAATTTTGAATATTGCGGAAAGCATTTAATATATATCCAATGCCAAAAACTCTTAGATGGGGAGGTTAACGGATAATGTGGTCATTTTGGGTCTAATCCCAATTGAAAATAGTATCAAGATTATAATAACACCCCTCGTCCTTTTTTGTGTAGTTCGAAATCTATTGACTATTTTATTTTAAAGGATTAATTAGTCTAACCTATTCTTTAATATTTTGAACCAAACATCTTACTATTTCATTTTAAGGGATAAAGGCTTATTAACTTAAAATATTGCCCAATCTAAATATAACCTAAATGTAGCTAAACATCTACCAACTGAGCATTGAAATTTCATTAGCGGTTGTTTTTCAGTCCGCCCCCACTTTAGATTTCAAAATCCTTCCTTCCTTCCATCTTCAATATCCATTAACATCATTTGCCTGCTTGATAACAAAGATTAGTGCTTGATCCACCCTATTTTCAGGGACAACCCTTTCCAAAGATTATCAAATAGACAGGCAGATGCACAAATTACTCATTCTTTCAATTAATGATTTCGGTGTGTTAAAATATTAAGATGGATGATGATGCGGTTCATCATTTTTTGGGGAGAGGAAAGCAAATAAGCAATCCATGGACCGTGAATCCAAATCATTTGTATCTTTTGGCTAATATTTATCTCAGATTTAAACAGATATACAAATCTACTTTTACTCCTAGACTGTTAAAATTTTACCAGCATTAAAGCTGGAGGGTAAATTTGAGAGAAAGATAAAAATTGGAGTGTAAATTTAAAATTATAATGATTTGAGGGGTCAATTTAAAAATAAATATCATATGTGGGGTATATATCTAAAAACGCCAATTTAATGTTCTACATAATTGATTTTATAACTGTTCTTTCTTCAGAATTTATCTAGTTAATGATGATTTTGGACATATTGCTTCTGAGATCTAAGAAGATGAAACAAATTGGGCCTTCCTTAGAGTGGGCCAAGAGCTTTACATTTGGTTTGGGCTGCTTTGGGGTCAGTCCCAGCTTTATCTCCAAATGAATGTTGAGCCCATATGTGTTGTCTTTCGTTAGAAGAAGCGTCGAACGATGGTCCATGAGCACGTTTGGAAGTGACTTATTCCAACTGAGTCCCCCACACCACCTTTCCCTTTCTTATAAGAACTCAACATCATGTTTTAGAAATCTTACTAATATATTTACATTTTTTTTCTTTATAAGTAGGAAAAAAGTAAGTTGAGATTTTTCAATTGATTTTTTCTAGCACTTAAAGGAGGTTTACTTATGGATGTTAAAAGACTGCCGTGCACCCTAATCGAACAGTAGAAATAAGTGATAGATAACTTGTCAGGTTTCATAAATAAAACAAGTATTAGTCAAACACATCCTATGTGAACTGCAAATGTTACTACTGCTTACATGATTTGCACATTCAATTTGTTTGCCTAGCAAAATATTCTATTGTACAAAGCGGCTATATTTGATGTTACTACTGCTTACATGATTTTGTGCCCAACTGTATTCTTTAATATGCATATTTTATACTTCCCATGAAAAGCTTAAGAGCCCTGACTCAAAAATTTTTTATTAACATTGAGACGGATTTATACATCATCACTATAAAAAAATTTCAAATGTGAATTTAAATACTATTCAAAGTATTAAATTCTAGAATCAAATTCAAGGAACTCTTTAATCAAATAATTTATACTTATAAATTATACAATATTGTATTGAACGAATATATTTAGTATTTTTCTTAAAAAATATGTTTTGTATTTAACATATATTAAGAGAATAATCTTATTTGAATTAGGATACAAAAGAAAATTTAATTCGTGATGTTCAGATGAATAAAAACATAACAATCTCACTATTATGTTGAAGTCGTCAAGAAAAGCGCCAAAATGATAATTGGTAATAAAGAGTTCTCTTGCTTCAAGGTATTAATTTGCTCTCATATCATTATACACTGAAAAGAGGAAGAAGATGTTTGTATGTTTGAAGACTTAAGTCGATGATAAAGAGTGTAACACCCTATGCAAGTATTCATATGCATGTATTGGAAATTTAATATAAATTACTTTTTTGATGGAAAATATAATAACTTCATTTCGCTAAAAATAGCCAATACATCTAAATGAAGCAGCTGAGCAATAAAATCGGGGCAGACATTTATCCAATAATGTGGATTTTCTTGACAATCCCTATATCGAGTTAGTGAGTGAGTAATGACATTACTCTCACGTCTAACAAAGGAAAACTAAAATTGAAATCCAACAAGAAATTCTTGATACATTGCATCACATATGTAGCCAAAAGGAGATAGTCTTATACCAGTAGGTAGGAGGAGCTCTTAAAAAACCACTTCAACATCAACTTCTATTTTCTACTTTCAATGAAGAGAGGTCCAATTGTTTGCAAAAAGAACCCTCTCAAGCATCGCAAGAGCCTCTAATACAGGAGGAGAGACACCCTCCTTTAATGGACCATCACGAGCCCCTACCATACTATGGTATTGATAATCTCAATCCTTTCCAAGCCTCCACCGATCTTTTGCAGTGAAAGAAACAATGCCTATCAATCTCCTTCTCATCATCACACCTTACACAATTTTGTACAATTGGCAGACCCCTAGCAGTCAAGTTCATTGTTGCCGGCATAATATTATAAAAATCTCTCCATAAGAAAAAGTGATATTTCGATTGAAGTTTTATACCTCATATTCTGCTCTCCTCAGCCCTCCATTTATCCCAAATATCACTGTCAATTACTTCTTTTGCTAAATATTATGACTAACATATCAAAAAATGATTGTCCACTCTTAGTTGCCAAATTGTTATATTGTTTCCTGTATTAGTCAATAGTGGAGTCCTTCAAATAGCCTCTGCTTCTTAGGAGAAAGATATCCAAAACTAACTCTGAATCCCACCTCAAAGTGTCATCGGCAATGGGACAGAAGTATAACCATTTTCACCCCGTGCATCCACCTATCCATCCATAATTTGATTGACTGCCCATTCCCAACACACCACCATAATCTAGCCTTTTGCACTCTCCTTGCCTAGTATATATTGTTATATGTAGTCTGATGTGAATTTGGTCTCCACTTAACTTCAAGGAAAGTTGACTCGGGGAAATATTTAGCTTTAAAATCTCAAACGCTAAAGAATGGTGTAATAATCTCCAATATTGTTTTGCGCGTTAAGTTGAAAGCTTCAAAACTCACAAAAAATCCAAGCCACTATTTTTTCTTTGAGTTGAATAAAAATTTCTAATTGATCTAATAAATTTGATGCTTATCATTTTTTTGTCCCCACCAAAATTAAGCAATTAAACTGTTCATCTCCCAATAAATGCATGTGGTAGCTTATAAGCAACTTATGGTATAAGCCAGAATGGCTTTTTCCATTGCCTTGATAAGAACCACCTTACTCGTTATCGGAAAAATTCTCTTCCAATCTTTTAGCTTCTTTCATACTTGTATGTGAATATAATTAATTAAATGCCTTCTTGATCTACCAATTAAAATAAGGAGCCTCATATGTTAGACTTATGTTTTGTGTGTGTGTATTTATACATTTATATTTATATATTTATATTTATATTTTAATGATAACAAACTATTTCTTGCATGCGTAGTGCTTCCGATTGTTTAAGAAATATGAAGTGATGAGTTTGGAAGTTGTTGATTTATTGCTATGCGGTAAAAATGCAAAATTATGATAACAAATAGTAAAACCTTCAAGAAAAGAAGAATTGTCACAAATGTGATTCACAATGAAGATAAATGGACTTCAGTCATGCCCCGTGTCCCAGAATCACCTGATGGGCACGTGACTAGGCTAGGCAACATATGCAATGGAGCTAAACACAACCCAAAAGTATATCCCTAAGCCTATAAAAAAGATCGGTACACACATCTCATCTACCATAATCTAAACAGAATCACAAAATCATACATAATTACAAATACAGAGAAAGTAATATACAGCAAAAGCGAGTATACAGTACAAATACTTAGTGGAAGCAAAGAATAAGCAATAAAAGTAATCAACAAGTCTAGAATAATAACTAAAATAAACTAGATGCATTAGATTCATTACATAGCAACAGAAATAATAAAGATAGTCTAAAAAATAATGGAGTCTGATAACTAGCAAACTGGAGCAGAAATTAGATAAACTGACAAATAAGCTAGTTGGTGGAATCTCATCTACTAAAGGTCACTAGATTCCGGCGTGCCTGAAAGCAAGGGTGACATGTCCAGATTTACCACGAGTGTGCAAACCGGGACGGTCAGAAAGTTGTCTAGCAAGGGGTAAAATAAAGAAATGATTTGTGCATATGTAACATGTACCATGAATGCATGACTGGTATAAATGTAAGAAAGACTATATAACTGTGCCACTTTACTTTTCTTCATGAATAAGAAACGTGCATCTCAAAAATCCAGATCATAAAACAGAACTAGCATATAACTAGATATACAAGAACAATAGCGATCATAGAATGAGAGTGCACCTACATCCTTGAGTGTGAAACAACTGTATTGTGTGCATCAAACTATTCTCAAATTTTACTCAATCTTGTTTCGGGAAAGCTCTTACAGGATAATGTGTGTTTGGTGTACCCGTTGGGAATGTTATTTGATTCTTAGTTTACTTGGTTTATGTGCACAGACTCATCTGGCACTAACGCTCAAACACAACCCCG
The DNA here is from genome assembly GCA_012295165.1 of Asparagus setaceus. NCBI lineage: Eukaryota > Viridiplantae > Streptophyta > Magnoliopsida > Asparagales > Asparagaceae > Asparagus > Asparagus setaceus. The sequence goes on from CM022701.1 coordinate 50,824,881, forward strand.
AGCCACACATTATTTATGAGATGTCAAATTTCCTCCCATTAATGCATGGACTCATATGGCACAAGCATTCAAACATAATCCCGAGCCACACATTATCTCTAGGATATCAGATTCCCTCCCATTAATTAACCCACATGAACTTTTCATCACTTGGGTATACATGATATATTATGCACTAGGCCCAAATAACTCAATCCATAGAGAACATCCATCATGCGTGGGCTCTCTGTGACTAGGTTTCTAAAGCAAACGAAACATACCAATCAAATATCAAAGGAAGTCATTCATGACTTGATACATGCGGGTACTTGATCTTTTTCTTTGTTTTTCATTCTTGTTTTATCATGCTTTATACTTGATCAAGATTTAGTGGTGGAGAATCATGAGTCTCCACCTACAGTCGCAATGTAACCCTAACCAAGAACTTTCTTGATTCACACTTCTTTTTTATTTTACAACCCTCTCCCAAAAACTTATCCTCCTTATACAAGACTATGGACCTGTTATATAGACTTCTTCCGGACTTCAAACCTCCAGGCTTTTTACAAAATTTATTTTCTTAAAAATTGCAAAGGACACCTTCTGGAAAGTTGGGTCATCTTGCTTTTTGAAAATTAGTGGATGTGGCATCTTCTTTTTGAAAGTGGTATATACGTGACTTCTACTTTTGAAGATTTGAGAGTGACAAAGGACAACTATCTGTATTTTTTCTCAGTGCTCTTATGTCACTGGAGTCAAGATAGTTCTTGGGCACACCTTGCTTCTAGTCAGATTCTGGAGTAGATTCTTGGTCAAAAGACCTTGCTAGTGAGGTGGCATTTCCTGTACTCATCATAATTTCATATTGATCCTCGGCTTTTTGGGCACATGGGCCTAGAATCATATTTTCCTTAAATTCTTCAAGCAAATCATTTTCTTTAAAAGTTAATTTTGTGAGACACAAATCATATGATATTGAATAGTAATTTTCCCATAATTATAATGAAGAGCTTAAAAGAACTCAATTGCTGCCATTTCTTTCTCTTTTTTAATGTCATATTCTTATTCATTGAAAGGAATATGATTGAAGAGAAGTTCTCCGGTTAAGGGGTTTAGAGTCCGTACTTGATATGATGGATACAATTCAAATAGGTTGCGTTCTTCCTATATGTACCATATGGTAAACTCGAAGATTCTCTAAAATTTTTCTGTCGTTTCAAGTACTTGATTACAAATTGCAGGAATGAAGGGTTTATATTCTACGAGTCTAGTTTTGTCAACATGTAATTTATGAACTAGTCCATTTTGAATATGTTCTTTGTGGGAGGATATTAGCTCAAAACTAGTTAAAATCTGGGCTCTTTAATAATGATTTAGTATGACCTAAGAAACTGATTAGAATAGAGAGATTATCCCGTCATCCTTGAGCTTCTCGAAGAAGGAGAGCATTACCTAATCATCAACCAGGTTCTTCTAGTAGCTGTCGAACATTTCTTTTAATTTTCTTTGTATTTAATATTTTGATATATCAAACATAAAATAGTGGATGCGTTTGACAAAAGGATGAATTTCGGTCATTGCTAAATTCTTGATTTTGATTTCTTTAGGGACAAATCTCAAATCCTTTGAGTTAGATCCTAAGGAGTTTTTCATTTATTCTTTTTGAGTCTTCATTGTCTTTGACGTAGTCAAGGATGATTAGCTAACGAGATTTTTGACAATTCCTCTGCATTTTTGATATCCTTTTTTAAGGTCCTGAATCTTTTGATTCTTTTCTTTGATAATTTTTCTAAAGCTGAAAGGCAAGCATTAGTGTGTGGAGTGAAAAACCACATCTCTTGGAGTTTCTTCCATAGGTTGTTAATTGCTACATAATCTTCATTTGGTATACTAGTGTTATACCAATTTTTTATTACAATGTCTTTAAATTGAAGAGACTTTTCTCAATGACCTTGAGGAACATTGGGCTTCTCATTCGAAGAAGTTTTTTCTTTAGTTTCTCATTTGTTTTTACCTTTTACTGTAACAAACTCTTCTTCAATTACCTCTTTAGTTTTTGTGAGGTTCTCTTGCATGTTTGATGCATCCGATACAATAAGGATATTCATAAATATTGTTAGGTGTAGTTATTATACTCAGCTAATTTATGAGTATAATTTGTTTTACAATTCATCATCAATGTTTATTAAAAAGTAAGCCATCTCATTACTTCGTTATAGCCATTAGTACATATCGCCTTTAGGGAAGTAAGGAATTTATCTATTTCTCAATATCTTTTTCCTTGTCGGGAAGTTCAAGATGTTTATTAATAATATTGGCTATTTGAGGTATTAGGGATAATTCATCTTTACTTGTTTCCTTTACTTCTGAATAAAGTGGAAGAGGTGTTTTGCCTTTATAAGGCTTTTTCCTGCTGAGGAACTAGCCATGCCTAGAAAGAAAATTATTAGGACATATCTCCTTTGGGAAAGTAATGATTTTTTTCCTGGAAACCATCTTAACAATAGGGTAAATATATAGAAACCATATTTTATTTTTAATTTATACATAAACCACATTTAAAGTAGGTCTTTGTTGCAATCAATCGCTCCTAGTCATATTTTCACTAAAAATAAAAATAAGCTTAAAAATTCAAGTTCAAGGTACCAAAGTTGCATCCTAACAAGACCTAAACACTAAAAAAATAAGTCATGTACATTGAATGCGCATTTTTAAGGGTAAATTTGGGTTTTAAGTGAAAATTTTGACTGGATGTAGTTGTTTGCAACAATAATGACTGGAGGTAGTTGTTTGCAATAATAACCAACTCTATAGGTGGTTTATGTATAAATCAAAACTAAAAGGTGGTTTCCGTATAATTACCCTATTGTTAAGGTGGTTTCTAGGAAAACCCAATCATTAATAGTATTTGTGATATCTAATAATTCTTGGCATAAACAACATAATTTTTCTCTGACCCTTTAAATTTTCCAGGGCAATGTGCACATATTTTGGGATCTAATTGGTTTATTTTTGCCCTTAAACCAGGCTCTGATACCTACTTCTTGCAGGGATGTTTTGGAGGAGTTACAAATAGGATTCTAGCCCAATGTATATCTGAAGCATTAGTTAAATTACTAATGTATCTCTAGATTGTGGTTGATAAAGAATTTTTATTTTTAATTTTTTTTGATGTTGATAATTTTTAATTGTTCATCATTGAGGGTTATTCTAATTTTATCGTGTCCCATTAGGTTATACCATTTTTATTTATATCTTTGTATTTCTTTTTTTTTCAAGAAGTTTATTTTGAAGTGAAGAGATTTTTTAGAAAGATTAGGTATATACCTTCTCCCATAATTTAATAAGCCTAAAAACTTTATAGATCTTTTCGAGTTTAAAATTTTCTTTAAACTCTTTGATCTTTGTAATGATATGGTCTTGTTATTCAACATGAAAATATTTAGTTCTTTTTCCTAAAGATTTGATATCTTCTTTAATTAATATAACTTTTTAGGGATAGAATGACTTGATGATTGAGCAATAGTTAGGCTAATACTATAAAATGTTCTTTGTGTTCTTCTTTAGGATTAACCCTAATATTTTTCCCTTTGTACTCATCTTTTAATTCAATGATAGTGTATCTAGGTTTTTTATCAAAATATAACAAAGGGTTACCACTATATAAAGGTGATAACATTGTATAGATAGTTTTTTTCAAAATCATTAGCAACAGACACAGCCAATATTCAAGCATAAGCAATCATCATCATCATATATATACCACATCATGTTGCCAAATTATGAATACCTTTAGGGTCAAGTCTCATGATAACGAACTGAGCAAATAAAAGTCCAAGGTATCACGCCAACATGCATATTGTCCGTAGATTTTAGGCCATAGCATAACATAACATAGCACGTAAGAAGCATACTATATATCACTATGCGAGAACATAACACAACAAGCTTTACTTGAATCTAAATATGGAAGTATCATGAGTTTGATAAATCAAATGTAAACCAAAAACTTTAATTAACCAACTACCTTATCTTCTACTTTATCTTAAGATGGTAAGAACAAGCAATACTACAAAACAGATATCATAACAGAGGAATGGAAACCAAAGAATCAGGAAAAGCAAGCTTGAACGAGTCAAAATTCTAAAATCGAAGTGTTTACGTCAGGAAGTTGATACGTGATTGATGGGAAATAAATGATTACCTCCTAAGTTGCAAGTATACAACCTTTATCAAGTTATAGTATAAAAGATTATCGATCCCACGAGGAACGGGAAGTAGGAAGAGTTTTGCTCGAGTTTGGTTCCCAAATTATGCGTGACAATTAGGAGTTTATGTACAAATAAAACTAAAGTGAGAAAATGGTGAAAGTGGATGTGGAGAGATAAAAGAGAGTGGATGTGGATTATGTGCAAAAGAGGAGAAAATGAAATTGAGAATGTGGTTGTGATTATGTGCAAATAACAACAAAACTAGGTTTGAGATTATATGCACATGGAGGAATATTAGATTGAGAGAGAAGTAAAAATCAATGAAATCAAAAATAAAGGAAAATAACAAACAAATGAAAAACAAGGATAAGAGGAAAATAAAGAAGGTAAAGTATGGAGGATTAATTAAAGATATGAGGAATCTAGAGTAGATCCACTTAGCTTATCTCAATCTCATGAAAATGAGTTGGATTTGTTAGCTAGTTTCAAACAATCTCTAGGGATCCCACTAATATTAGCTCCACACTTAAAAGGGTAATTCCCTAGAGGGTTCTAGCCTCAAGGTGAATTAAAGAAAAGAAAAATCTATTCTAGAATGTAAATACAAGAATTAAATACATTGCATGAAAGTAAATTGCAATGAATTAAATTGCATGAAAGTAAATTGCAAGAAAGTAAATTGTATGAAAGTAAATCTATTCTACAAACAAGAAAATAAAAAGAAATAAAAAGAAATAAAATAGAAACCAACAACTGATCTTAATCTAATCCTCCTTTGGTCCTTGGATTAGAAGAAGAGAAAGGAAATTGAAGGTGAAACATTTCATTTATTGTGTAACAAAGTTATAATTTTGGAAGGTCTTCAATGAAGAGTGACCCTCCTCTCCAAATGGAGTTTTTACAAAATATTTCACACTCAAAACACTCAGCCTTCACCCCTATTTATAGCCCAACGGAGTTGATGTGAACCATTGGATCAAACCTAGCCAAAAAGAAAGAGAAATCCACCATTAATTCGGAATCTGTTGGGAACCGATCGGTTGGCCGATCGGTTAGCCAACCGGTTAGCCAACCGGTTGGTCAACCGATTGGTTCCCAACCGAATTTGTCTTTTCTTGATTTTTCTTCACGAATTTCTCTTGGATCAATTTGGTATCTTGGGCCTTGGTTTGTCTTCAGATTTGGGCTTCAAATATTGGTAGAAATTCAGAGAATTTGAGTCATTTGGGCTTTTATTCATTATTTCTTTATTAGCCTGCAAAATAAGATAAAAATGATTATTAGTAATATCGTTATTCATATAACATAGGTAATAAGGGTATAAAAATATAATTAAAATGTGATAATCAAATACCCCCACACCTAAACTTTTGCTAGTCCTCTAGCAAAGAAAATAAAAAGAAAACCTAACTCACTTTCAGAATCGCGTTGTATTTAGCACATACAACAAGCCTTTAAACCCCTAGGTTACCCTAGTGGACGAGTTGTAGTCTTGTGAGGGTTTGCAAGGAATATACCCACAAAATTCAGTCGACTTGCCAAATTAAAGAAGTTAATAAAATAATTAATTCATTTGATATCTTCAAACATTCCAATTGAAGTTGGTTAATACTCAAGAAAACGTTTTATCATAACTCCAATGTAATTTTCTTAAGAAAATCCTTCCATTATAGTTATACAAAACAAAGTTTAACTCAAAAATTTAATTTGAAAGTTTTGAAAAGAACATGCTAACTCTTTGTTTTAAACAAACTTCAAGTCTTTAAATCCATTTAATTTTTCAAGAACATATACAAATATAACTATATATAAAAACATGATTAGTATGACAATTTTTTTTTTAACTCTTTATTCCTTGGTGGTTTTGTTCTTTTAATCGGCTTTCTAAGTGACCATTTAGCGAAGTTTTGGGCCAATGAATCCCAACCCAATTGGGCTTAGGTCATTAAGCATAGAAATACTCCTCTGCTTAATTACTCACCAACTTAGGCTTAGTAAAATAGAACCACCAATGATTTTAAGAGAAATTTTTCTTCTTTTATTAAGTTAGTATAATATATATATGTGTATATGTATATATATTCTGAACAATATTTGGATCAAGACAACTTGAAAAATTATTTTCAACTCTAAGTTAGGCATGCAAAAATTTCATTACTTTAATTAAAAATCTAAGTTAAAACTTAAGTAAAGTATACTACTTTGAAAATCATTTCTTGAGAAATTTATTTGGAGTTATCATAAAAGGTAAACTTGAGTATAGAACTAACTAAGGATTAGAAGACTTAAATTCTATCAAATAGATCAATTATTAATCAACTCTATTAAGTTGGCAAGTGAATTTTTTTTTTTATGATGAAAAGAGAAAAAAAAATGACATAAAAAATGGTAAGAAAAAGAGGAAAAAAAAATAACTAAGATAAAGATAAAAATGACTAATTCCCACCCCCACACCTAAATTTTGCATTGTCCTCAATGCAAATTCTATTATGCACAAAGTAAAAACAGATAAGAATGGAAGCACTTACATTTGTTCTACGACTTCAACAATGACAAAATTCAGAATTACCTTTGGTATGAGAAGGTGAAGTCAAAAATTTATTCTCTTTTTTTTTTCTTCATATGTTTTTTTTTTTTTTTTTTTTTTTTTTTTTGAAAAGAACAAGAAACTCTCACATGAGAGAAGAATAAATTCTTTTATTATTATTGTGGGACAAAAAATAAAATGTAGAATAAAAGATGAAACATGAGAAGCTCACATTCTACATTAAATCCTACCTTATTGTTGAAAATTCTACCCTAAATTTAAAGAATTTCAAGATGATATAATCAATGATGTTCTCAAATTCTAAAATTCCAAGGTTTGCAATGTGTTTTGCAAAGAAATTAAGGTAGGTCTTATTGGTGTTATGGATTTTGAACTTAGATTTTGATTAATGAAAATTTGACATTTTGGTTGCTCTTTCAAAATCTAAGCTCATCGAAAAGAGTTCTTCAATGTTGCATTCAAGAGGCATGTATTCAACACGCTTCCTCATTTTGAAAAATAAAACCTGAATTTTTAAAATTTCCAGCCTCATGAAAGATTTCCTCAAAACTAATGTCGATTTATTCTCTACTGCTAAACTTTCTTGGATGTAATTGATTTCGAAGGTCGATTATCAATATTATTTCCTCGGATTGAAAATATTAAGTTCAGCAAATGATTCCCAAAAGATAGCTTCATGTGACCAGCTTCTACAGCTTGATGAGAGCATTAGAAGTGCTTAAGAACGGTCTTCCTAAGATCACTGTATCTCGTCCTTTGGGATTGGAAACGGGTTGCGCTTCCGTGACTACTTAAATCAACAGAAAAATAAAGTCTCCAACCTTTATCAATACATCTGTTATTTCACCCATAGGGACCTTAATGCATCTATCGCCTAATCAAGTGTGCATCTAGTTGGCTTGAGTTCCCCGACACCTAGTTGTTGGTAGATTGAATATGGAAGCAAGTTGACACCGCCCCTAAGTCTAAAAGCTTTATCAATACGAGTATTACCAATGATACATGAGATGGTAGGACAACCTGGATCCTTATGTTTCAATGGTACAGACTTTGAGAGGACTTCACTGATATTGGCGGCGAGAAAGACTTTCTTTGGAACATTCATTTGCCTCTTCTTGGTACATAATTCCTTTAAAAATTTGGCATAAGAAGAAATTTGTTCAATGACATCTAAAAGAGGAATGTTGACCTTAACCTGCTTGAAAGTCTCTAGAATTTTCTCCTCCTGAGAGGAGTGCTTCCTAGGCCTGAGTCTATCCGGGTAAGGAGCAACTGGTTTAAATTGATTAGACTCTGGTTCTGGTTCAGGTTCTGAGTCATCAGAAGGGTGTGATTTCTGAGTAGAGATATTAGAAGGAGAGAGAATTTGTTCTGGTTCAAGGGTTTCACTTGGAGGCATTCTAACCTCGATTATCGACTGCCTACTCGACCGTAGTGAATGGATTGCATTCACTTCACTTGGTAGGTTGAACTTGATCCCGTGTCCTTCGGGTTGGGCACGGGTTGACTTGGAAAAGTTCCTTTCTCTCACTCATGGCATTAGCTAGTTGACCAAGTTGGGTTTCTAACCTAGCTATGGCTTGAGTGTTGGAAGTGAGGATTTGCCCTGCTGATTGCATGAAGGAATTCAACGGTTTGATGTTTGAGTCAATAAGTTCGTGGTCCGTGTAGAGGTTTTAATCAAAGTTTCTAGACCCTTTCCGTAACATTAAGACGCTTATCATGATCCGCAATTTGAGGAGTGTGATTTGTAGATTGGTGATGAGGAGACTGATTTTGAAATGACAGATTTGGTTGTTGAAAATTGAGAGGAACCGTATTGCCCTAGAGAATTGTTGGGTTGAAGAGGGAGGAAATTTTGATTTCCTGAGTAGTTTCCGGTTCCATGCAAAATTTGATGATTTCTCCAACCCGATTGTAGGTTGGAGAAAATGGATCATTTACTGGATCGAATGCAACATGACCTAGTGGTCGACGGATCCTAAAAGAGGACATTCCTCCAAACATGAGATGGAGACAGACAGCTATGACAACCCGAGGCGTAAACTTGGTTGATTTGAGCCGAGCTCGTTCTTTGACTTCTAAAGCTTCTAACCCACGCATGATTGTAGCCATCTTTGCTTCAGAGGCTATGTTCGCTTCTAAGGACGTACCATCGGTTTTGGGTTGGGAACCGATGAAACACGGTCATCACAATGTTCCCATCGCATGGTTTTCTGATAAACTCTCTAAAAGTCCCAAGCTTCATCGGCATTTTTCTTCATGAAATCCCTTGACACATTGACTCTAAGGAAGTTTTGAAGAATAATCCAATCCTTCATAAATGATTTGGCATAATCGCCACTTTTCAAGACCATGGTGAGGACATGGATAAGAAGATCTTTGAATTTGTCAAAATACTTCCAAAAGGTTCTCCCGACAATTTTAAAATTTTGAATGCTGTTTCTAAGCTTGATTGTTTTGTGGATAGGAAAGAATTTTTCAAAAACTGCTACAAATTCACCCCAAGTTGAGATGGAATCAGGCAAGCTATACACCATTTTTGGCTTTGTCCTTAAGGGCAAATGGAATAAATCGGAGTTTGATCGATCTTCGCTAAGTCCCTCATATTAATCATGAGGCAAACTTCTTCAAATTCGGAGATAAAGATGTATGCCTTCGGTTTCGAATTCTAAGAATTTGGGAAGCATGTTTATGAAATGCGGTCGGTTCAAAATTGGTTCCATTTACCTCGGGAGTTTTATGCAAGAGGGGATTGCATTTCTAGTGGGTAACAAACATCTTGAAGAACAGGTGGGTTGGTATTAGCCATTTCGCTTGGTTCAAGAGATGAATCAAAACGAATTAAACGATTAGTATTATCCCTAACCCAAGTTTGCATACACCAAAATACAAATTTTTTTTTTTTTGTTTATTTGAAAAGAAAAGATAAGAGAAAAAGTTAAGAAGATGATGAGAGAAAAAAAATAAGGAAAAACTAACTAAAAATAAATCAAGGCAATCACTTTCCAATCACCCTAACTCTAGGGTTAAGCCTAAACTTGACTTAGACCAGCTCCTAACCAAAAATTCCCTTAGTGAAAAGATCAAAGTTTACTTGGGTAATTAGCCAGGTAAGGATAGTACTAGAGGGAGATCAAAGATCAATTAAGTACCTCTTTCCTTTCTGAGCTTTACGCAACCCCTAAACCTTGCCTTAGACACCATTAATCCAAATAAACTTGGACCGTTCACTTAAGAAATTATTGTTCCTTAATGAGCTCAATCCTTAGGGGCCAACGCCTAATCAATTTTAAGAGGCTTGGGTATGTGTAGTGAGGAATTAGTGATTTTGGGCTAAGGAAAGGGTGATGAAATCCCTCACCTTATCTTGATTAATGGGTTTTGCCCTTAAGATATTTTCAAGTGTGTGCCAAATCAAGATGCTCAAATCACTTGGTGAATTCCTACTATTATATGAAATGCAACCCTAAGAATTAAAAGCAACTAAAAAGGATGCAAAACAAAAATCTTTTATTTTTATTATGGTCGACAATAAAAAAATGAAGTTTATTAGGGTCGACAAGGGGAAAAAAATCCTTTTATTTATTTTTTATTTTTTTATCCTAATTGTCTCTAATGTATATGAACTATATAAAGGGTGGAATTGAAAATACTAGATAGAGAAGTTACCCACGCTAAAAGCAATGCAAAGCCTCGTTGAGGCAATTCTTCAATCTTGAATCTTCAACTCTTGATCTTCAAGCTCCAAGTTCCTACACAAAAGAAAACACACAAAATAAAACCAAACTTAATGAAAATCCTACTTATGCACCGCTCCCAAGAACGCCAAAAACTTGATGGGTAATAAATGATTACCTCCTAAGTTGCAAGTATACAACCTTATCAAGTTATAGTATAAAAGATTATCGATCCCACGAGGAACGGAAGTAGGAAGAGTTTTGCTCAAGTTTTGGTTCTCAAATTATGCTGACAATTAGGAGTTTATGTACAAATAAAACTAAAGTGAGAAAATGGTGAAAGTGGATGTGGAGAGATAAAAGAGAGTGGATGTGGATTATGTGCAAAAGAGGAGAAAATGAAGTTGAGAATGTGGTTGTGATTATGTGCAAATAACAACAAAACTAGGTTTGAGATTATATGCACATGGAGGGAATATTAGATTGAGAGAGAAGTAAAAATCAATGAAATCAAAAATAAAGGAAAATAACAAACAAATGAAAAACAAGGATAAGAGGAAAATAAAGAAGGTAAAGTATGGAGGATTAATTAAAGATATGAGGAATCTAGAGTAGATCCACTTAGCTTATCTCAATCTCATGAAAATGAGTTGGATTTGTTAGCTAGTTTCAAACAATCTCTAGGGATCCCACAAATATTAGCTCCACACTTAGAAAAGGGTAATTCCCTAGAGGGTTCTAGCCTCAAGGTGAATTAAAGAAAAGAAAAATCTATTCTAGAAAGTAAATACAAGAATTAAATACATTGCATGAAAGTAAATTGCAAGGAATTAAATTGCATGAAAGTAAATTGCAAGAAAGTAAATTGCATGAAAGTAAATCTATTCTACAAACAAGAAAATAAAGAAGAAAATAAAAAGAAATAAAATAGAAACCAACAACTCGATCTTAATCTAATCCTCCTTTGGTCCTTGGATTAGAAGAAGAGAAAGGAAATTGAAGGGTGAAACATTTCATTTATTGTGTAACAAAGTTACAATTTTGGAAGGTCTTCTCAATGAAGAGTGACCCTCCTCTCCAAATGGAGTTTTTACAAAATATTTCACACTCAAAACACTCAGCCTTCACCCCTATTTATAGCCCAACGGAGTTGATGTGAACCATTGGATCAAACCTAGCCAAAAGGAAGAGAAATCCACCATTAATTCGAATTGTTGGGAACCGACGGTTGGTCGACGGTTAGCCAACCGTTAGCCAACCGTTAGCCAACCGGTTGGTCAACCGATTGGTTCCCAACCAATTTGTCTTTTCTTGATTTTTCTTCACGAATTTCTCTTGGATCAATTTGGTATCTTGGGCCTTTGTTTGTCTTCGATTTGGGCTTCAAATATTGGTAGAAATTCGAGAATTTGAGTCATTTGGGCTTTTATTCATTATTTCTTTATTAGCCTGCAAAATAAGATAAAATGATTATTAGTAATATCGTTATTCATATAACATAGGTAATAAGGGTATAAAATGTAATTAAAATGTGATAATCAAATACCCCCACACCTAAACTTTTGCTAGTCCTCTAGCAAAGAAAATAAAAAGAAAACCTAACTCACTTTCAGAATCGCGGTTGTATTTAGCACATACAACAAGCCTTTAAACCCCTAGGTTACCCTAGTGGACGAAGTTGTAGTCTCGTGAGGGTTTGCAAGTGAATATACCCACAAAATTCAGTCAACTTGCCAATTTAAAGAAGTTAATAAAATAATTAATTCATTTGATATCTTCAAACATTCCAATTGAAGTTGGTTAATACTCAAGAAAACGTTTTATCATAACTCCAATGTAATTTTCTTAAGAAAATCCTTTCATTATAGTTATACAAAACCAAGTTTAACTCAAAAATTTAATTTGAAAGTTTTGAAAAGAACATGCTAACTCTTTGTTTTAAACAAACTTCAAGTCTTTAAATCCATTTAATTTTTCAAGAACATATACAAATATAACTATATATAAAAACATGATTAGTATGACAATTTTTTTTAACTCTTTATTCCTTGGTGGTTTTGTTCTTTTAATCGGCTTTCTAAGTGACCATTTAGCGAAGTTTTGGGCCAATGAATCCCAACCCAATTGGGCTTAGGTCATTAAGCATAGAAATACTCCTCTGCTTAATTACTCACCAACTTAGGCTTAGTAAAATAGAACCACCAATGATTTTAAGAGAAATTTTTCTTCTTTTATTAAGTTAGTATAATATATATATGTGTATATGTATATATATTCTGAACAATATTTGGATCAAGACAACTTGAAAAATTATTTTCAACTCTAAGTTAGGCATGCAAAAATTTCATTACTTTAATTAAAAATCTAAGTTAAAACTTAAGTAAAGTATACTACTTGAAAATCATTTCTTAAGAAATTTATTTGGAGTTATCATAAAAGGTAAACTTGAGTATAGAACTAACTAAGGATTAGAAGACTTAAATTCTATCAAATAGATCAATTATTAATCAACTCTATTAAGTTGGCAAGTGACTTTTTTTTTTTTTTATGATGAAAAGAGAAAAAAATGACATAAAAAATGGTAAGAAAAAGAGGAAAAAATAACTAAGATAAAGATAAAAATGACTAATTCCCACCCCCACACCTAAATTTTGCATTGTCCTCAATGCAAATTCTATTATGCACAAAGTAAAAACAGATAAGAATGGAAGCACTTACATTTGTTCGGTCGACTTCGAACAATGATAAAAATTCTGTAATTACCTTTGGTATGAGAAGGTGAAGTCAAAAATTTATTCTCTCTTTTTTTCTTTTTTTTCTTTTTTTTTCATATGTTTTTTTTTTTTTTGAAAAGAACAAGAAACTCTCACATGAGAGAAGAATAAATTCTTTTTATTATTATTGTGGGACAAAAAATAAAAATGTAGAATAAAAGATGAAACATGAGAAGCTCACATTCTACATTAAATCCTACCTTATTGCTGAAAATTCTACCCCGAAATTTAAAGAATTTCAAGATGATATAATCAATGATGTTCTCAAATTCTGAAAATTCCAAGGTTTGCAATGTGTTTTGCAGCAAATTAAGGTAGGTCTTATTGGTGTTATGCATTTTGAACTTAGATTTTGATTAATGAAAATTTGACATTTTGGTTGCTCTTTCAAAAATCTAAGCTCATCGAAAAGAGTTCTTCGAATGTTGCATTCAAGAGGCATGTATTCAACACGCTTCCTCATTTTGAAAAATAAAACCCGAATTTTTAAAATTTCCAATTCCTCATGAAAGATTTCCTCAAAACTAATGTCGATTCATTCTCTACTGCTAAACTTTCTTGGATGTAATTGATTTCGAAGGTGATTATCAATATTATTTCCTCGGATTGAAAATATTAAGTTCGCAATGATTCCCAAAAGACAGCCTTCATGTGACCAGCTTCTACGCTTGATGAGAGCATTAGAAGTGGCTAAGAACGGTCTTCCTAAGATCACTGTATCCGCCCTTTGGGATTGGAAACGGGTTGCGTTTCGTGACTAATAAATCAACAGAAAAATAAAGTCTCCAACCTTTATCAATACATCTATTATTTCACCCATAGGGACCTTAATGCATCTATCGCCTAATCAAGTGTGCATCTAGTTGGCTTGAGTTCCCCGACACCTAGTTGTTGGTAGATTGAATATGGAAGCAAGTTGACACCGCCCCTAAGTCTAAAAGCCTTATCAATACGAGTATTACCAATGATACATGAGATGGTAGGACAACCCGGATCCTTATGTTTCAATGGTACGACTTTGAGAGGACTTCACCGATATTGGCAGAAAGACTTTCTTTGGAACATTTATTTGCCTCTTTTGGTACATAATTCCTTTAAAAATTTGGCATAAGAAGGAATTTGTTCAATGACATCTAAAAGAGGAATGTTGACCTTAACTCGCTTGAAAGTCTCTAGAATTTTCTCCTCCGAGAGGAGTGCTTCCTAGGCCGAGTCTATCCTGTAAGGAGCAACCGGTTTAAATTGATTAGACTCGTTCTCGTTCAAGTTCGAGTCATCGAAGGGTGTGATTTCTAAGTAGAGATATCGGAGAGAGAATTTGTTCGGTTCAAGGGTTTCACTTAGAGGCATTCTAACCTCGATTATCGACTGCCTATTCGACCGTAGTGAATGGATTGCATTCACTTCAGCTTGGTAGGTTGAACTTGATCCCGTGTCCTTCGGTTGGGCACGGGTTGACTCTAAAAGTTCCTTTCTCTCTCACTCATGGCATTAGCTAGTTGACCAAGTTGGGTTTCTAACCTAGCTATGGCTTGAGTGTTGGAAGTGAGGATTTGCCCGGTTGATTGCATGAAGGAATTCAACGTGTTTGATGTTTGAGTCAATAAGTTCGTGGTCCGTAGAGGTTTTAATCAAAGTTTCTAGACCCTTTTCCGTAACATTAAGACGCTTATCATGATCAGCAATTTGAGGAGTGTGATTTGCGATTGGTGATGAGGAGACCGATTTTGAAATGACGATTTGGTTGTTGAAAATTGAGAGGAACCGATTGCCCTAGAGAATTGTTGGGTTGAAGAGGGAGTGAAATTTTGATTTGAGTAGTTTCCCGGTTCCATGCAAAATTTGATGATTTCTCCAACCCGGATTGTAGGTTGGAGAAAATGTCATTCTTAGGACGGCAGAAAATCACGGCATTTATAGACCAGTGTGCAGGATCCTAAAAGGGGACATTCCTCCAAACATGAGATGGAGACAGACAGCTATGACAACCCGAGGCGTAAACTTGGTTGATTTGAGTCGAGCTCGTTCTTTGACTTCTAAAGCTTCTAACCCACGCATGATTGTAGCCATCTTTGCTTCAGAGGCTATGTTCGCTTCTAAGGACGCACCATCGGTTTTGGGTTGGGAACCGATGAAACACGGTCATCACAATGTTCCCATCGCATGGTTTTCTGATAAACTCTCTAAAAGTCCCAAGCTTCATCGGCATTTTTCTTCATGAAATCCCTTGACACATTGACTCTAAGGAAGTTTTGAAGAATAATCCAATCCTTCATAAATGATTTGGCATAATCGCCACTTTTCAAGACCATGGTGAGGACATTGGATAAGAAGATCTTTGAATTTGTCAAAATACTTCCAAAAAGGTTCTCCTGACAATTTTAAAATTTTGAATAATGTTTCTAAGCTTGATTGTTTTGTGGATAGGAAAGAATTTTTCGAAAAACTGCTACAAATTCACCCCAAGTTGAGATGGAATTGGGCAAGCTATATACCATTTTTGGCTTTGTCCTTAAGGGCAAATGGAATAAATCGAGTTTGATCGCATCTTCAGTTAAGTCCCTCATCTTAATCATGAGGCAAACTTCTTCAAATTCGGAGATAAAGATGTATGCCTTCGTTTCGACTCCTAAGAATTTGGGAAGCATGTTTATGAAATGCGGTCAAGTTCAAAATTGGTTCCATTTACCTCGGGAGTTTTATGCAAGAGGGATTGCATTTCTAGTGGGTAACAAACATCTTGAAGAACAGTGGGTTGGTATTAGCCATTTCGTTTGGTTCAAGAGATGAATCAAAACGAATTAAACGATTAGTATTATCCCTAACCCAAGTTTGCATACACCAAAATCACAAAAAAAATTTTTTTTTTTATTTGAAAAAGGATAAGAGAAAAAGTTAAGAAGATGATGAGAAAAAAAATAAGGAAAAACTAACTAAAAATAAATCAAGGCAATCACTTTCCAATCACCCTAACTCTAGGGTTAAGCCTAAACTTGACTTAGACCAGCTCCTAACCAAAAATTCCCTTAGTGAAAAGATCAAAGTTTACTTGGGTAATTAGCCAGGTAAGGATAGTACTAGAGGGAGATCAAAGATCAATTAAGTACCTCTTTCCTTTCTGAGCTTTACGCAACCCATAAACCTTGCCTTAGACACCAATTAATCCAAATAAACTTGGACCGTTCACTTAAGAAATTATTGTTCCTTAATGAGCTCAATCCTTAGGGGCCAACGCCTAATCAATTTTAAGAGGCTTGGGTATGTGTAGTGAGGAATTAGTGATTTTGGGCTAAGGAAAGGGTGATGAAATCCCTCACCTTATCTTGATTAATGGGTTTTGCCCTTAAGATATTTTCAAGTGTGTGCCAAATCAAGATGCTCAAATCACTTGGTGAATTCCTACTATTATATGAAATGCAACCCTAAGAATTAAAAGCAACTAAAAGGATGCAAAATAAAAATCTTTTATTTTTATTATGGTCGACAATAAAAAAAATGAAGTTTATTAGGGTCGACAAGGGAAAAAAAATCCTTTTATTTATTTATTTTTTTATCCTAATTGTCTCTAATGTATATGAACTATCTAAAGGGTGGAATTGAAAATACTAGATAGAGAAGTTACCCACGCTAAAGCAATGCAAAGCCTCGTTGGAGGCAATTCTTCAATCTTGAATCTTCAACTCTTGATCTTCAAGCTCCAAGTTCCTACACAAAAGAAAACACACAAAATAAAACCAAACTTAATGAAAATCCTACTTATGCACCGTTCCAGAGCAGCATAAAAAATGGGTAATAAATGATTACCTCCTAAGTTGCAAGTATACAACCTTATCAAGTTATAGTATAAAAGATTATCGATCCCACGAGGAACGGAAGTAGGAAGAGTTTTGCTCAAGTTTTGTTTCCCAAATTATGCTGACAATTAGGAGTTATTCAAATAAAATGAAAATAAGAAAATGGTGAAAGTGGATGTGGAGAGATAAGAGAGAGTGGATTGTGGATTATGTGCAAAAGAGGAGAAAATGAAATTGAGAATGTGGTTGTGATTATGTGCAAATAACAACAAAACTAGGTTTGAGATTATATGCACATGGAGGGAATATGAGATTGAGAGAGAAGTAAAAATCAATGAAATCAAAAATAAAGGAAAATAACAAACAAATGAAAACAAGGATAAGAGGAAAATAAAGAAGGTAAAGTATGGAGGATTAATTAAAGATATGAGGAATCTAGAGTAGATCCACTTAGCTTATCTCAATCTCATGAAAATGAGTTGGATTTGTTAGCTAGTTTCAAACAATCTCTAGGGATCCCACAAATATTAGCTCCACACTTAGAAAAGGGTAATTCCCTAGAGGGTTCTAGCCTCAAGGTGAATTAAAGAAAAGAAAAATCTATTCTAGAAAGTAAATACAAGAATTAAATACATTGCATGAAAGTAAATTGCAAGGAATTAAATTGCATGAAAGTAAATTGCAAGAAAGTAAATTGCATGAAAGTAAATCTATTCTACAAACAAGAAAATTAAAAGCAACTAAAAGGATGCAAAAACAAAAATCTTTTTATTTTTTATTATGGTCGACAATAAAAAAATGAAGTTTATTAGGGTCGACAAGGGGAAAAAATCCTTTTATTTATTTTTTAATTTTTTTTCCTAATTGTCTCTAATGTATATGAACTATATAAAGGGTGGAATTGAAAATACTAGATGGAGAAGTTACCCACGCAAAAGCAATGCAAAGCCTCGTTGGAGGCAATTCTTCAATCTTGAATCTTCAACTCTTGATCTTCAAGCTCCAAGTTCCTACACAAAGAAAACACACAAAATAAAACCAAACTTAATGAAAATCCTACTTATGCATCGCCTCGGCATCCGCCTAAAACTTGATGGGTAATAAATGATTACCTCCTAAGTTGCAAGTATACAACCTTTATCAAGTTATAGTATAAAAGATTATCGATCCCACGAGGAACGGAAGTAGGAAGAGTTTTGCTCAAGTTTTGTTTCCCAAATTATGCTGACAATTAGGAGTTATTCAAATAAAATGAAAATAAGAAAATGGTGAAAGTGGATGTGGAGAGATAAGAGAGAGTGGATTGTGGATTATGTGCAAAAGAGGAGAAAATGAAATTGAGAATGGGAGTTAGATTATGTGCAAATAACAACAAAACTAGGTTTGAGATTATATGCACATGGAGGGAATATTAGATTGAGAGAGAAGTAAAAATCAATGAAATCAAAAATAAAGGAAAATAACAAACAAATGAAAACAAGGATAAGAGGAAAATAAAGAAGGTAAAGTATGGAGGATTAATTAAAGATATGAGGAATCTAGAGTAGATCCACTTAGCTTATCTCAATCTCATGAAAATGAGTTGGATTTGTTAGCTAGTTTCAAACAATCTCTAGGAATCCCACAAATATTAGCTCCACACTTAGAAAAGGGTAATTCCCTAGAGGGTTCTAGCCTCAAGGTGAATTAAAGAAAAGAAAAATCTATTCTAGAAAGTAAATACAAGAATTAAATACATTGCATGAAAGTAAATTGCAAGGAATTAAATTGCATGAAAGTAAATTGCAAGAAAGTAAATTGCATGAAAGTAAATCTATTCTACAAACAAGAAAATAAAGAAGAAAATAAAAAGAAATAAAATAGAAACCAACAACTCGATCTTAATCTAATCCTCCTTTGGTCCTTGGATTAGAAGAAGAGAAAGGAAATTGAAGGGTGAAACATTTCATTTATTGTGTAATAAAAGTTACAATTTTGGAAGGTCTTCAATGAACAAAGGACCTCCTCTCCAAATAGAGTTTTACAAAATATTTCACACTCAAAACACTCACTTTCACCCCTATTTATAGCCCAACGGAGTTGATGTGAACCATTGATCAAACCTAGCCAAAAGGAAGAGAAATCCACCATTATCGGAATCTGTTGGGAACCGATCGGTTGGTCGATCGTTAGCCAACCGGTTAGCTAACCGGTTGGCCAACCGTTGGTCAACCGATTGGTTCCCAACCTAATTTGTCTTTTCTTGATTTTTCTTCACTAATTTCTCTTGGATCAATTTGGTATCTTGGGCCTTGGTTTGTCTTCGATTTGGGCTTCAAATATTGGTAGAAATTCAGAATTTGAGTCATTTGGGCTTTTATTCATTATTTCTTTATTAGCCTGCAAAATAAGATAAAAATGATTATTAGTAATATCGTATTCATATAACATAGGTAATAAGGGTATAAAAATGTAATTAAAATATGATAATCAGTGATTTAGGAGGGTTAAGCTTAAATTTTGGGGTCCCTTAATTGCCTTTGATGGTTGATTCTCCTATTTTGGATCTTCATGCTATTCATCGCTACAGAAATAATAGAGGTTAGAGGCACCGGAGGTTATTTCCTCCGGCGTGCCCTCCGACGCTCAAGTCAGTGACTATTTTTAGTTAATCTGAAAAGAAAAATAGAGTCTAGTCTTGTTAACCTTTTGTGTATGAAATCACGTACCTTAATTTGGTGGTAATCACCATTATTTATAAAGGGTTTACGAGGGCACATAAGCAATTTTAGCTGAATGTGTGAGGTATTGGTTCAGACCCTACTTTACAAGTGCCGATAGTTGATTGGCCGAGTCACTTTTACACAGTGATGGGACTGTTGGAGTAATGGTGTGTCCGAGAAGCTTTGAAGATGCTGGCTCAAAAGGTCATAATGATTGACGTCGCATTAATTGCTTGATGGCGACTGGGCGGCAAAGTGCGGACGCAGACTGTGCATTCATTAAATGTAGCATGACCTTTGATGATGCTCATCAGGCCATTCCACTGTTCGAGGAACCTCGTGTAGGATCAGAGTGGAGAACATCTTTCATCTCGTAGTCGGACATCCAGTGGGATCCGGGTCAGAAGCGCCTTTCATCTTGGATCTAGAATGCGAGGTGAGTCGGACAGCTTATCACCCGGGTTGTGCTTGCCTATGCTTTGGGAGTTGGCCAGTTAGTTATCATGTGGCTGCTCTTATTAGTTTTGGTAATTTCCAAGGTATAATATTGGCACCTTTTCTCCCGGACTCGAGAAGCCGAGTCTGAGAGAAAATGAAGCCCTATGAGGGAACTTGATCCATCCGTGCAAGAAGCCAGATGCGATTGATGTTTCTGATGTCAGCGGAGATTGTGTTGTAGTTTTGATGAAGTGACACCTTGTTTGACAAGACATAGCTTTGGTTTCAGAAAACCATCAGCGGTTTTCTCGTAAACCGTGCCAACCATCAGTTTCTTGCTACGTGTCATCTCCTTTGCTTAAATAAATTGTTCTTCCTTCTTCTTTTTCTCCTTACTTTGCCAAAATTCCTAGAAACCCTAGAGCTTTCATTCCACCATTGTGAACACACCTTCTTCTCCAGAAATTTTGCTGTATTCTAATCACCTCTTCCCCTGCTTTGATGGCTTCCAATGCTCACCTGCTATAGGTCGCAACAAGGCTAGAATTGCCTTGTTGCATTCGTACTGCTCAAAGGTGCTTAGTTACAGACTATTTGGAGAAATATGCTTGAGATTATGACATCCCCCACGCTTACACACTACTGACTCCATCGAGAGATCAGTCCATCTATCATCACGGCGGAGGTTTGGCACTGTTGTACTGGCAATATCTTGACTATGGCCTCTGCTTGCCATTACATCCATTCCTTCAGAAAGTCTTTAGGGCTTTGGGGGTTGCAACAACGCAATTGGGACCAACCTCCATTACCTTTTGGGTGGGCTTCCTCGTCATCTACAACCGAGTCGATGTCAGACCGATATTGGGCACACTGGGTCATTTGGTTTGCATCAAGGCCAGCAAAAATGAGGGTCGCTTTTATCTGCAGATGGTGGGTGACTACCGCTTTGTGCCTAATGCTCCTGAGATGAATAAAGGATGGCGAGAGAAATTTTTCTTCGTCATTGATACTGATTCGCTCCTTGCTTGTCCCACATGGCTAGAGATTAAGAAGGAGGGCTTATGATCGGAGATACTCTCGACTGAGGGGTTGCAGGGCTTGGAGAAGATTCGGGCCTATAAGGGGTCAAGGCACTGGGAGAACCTGTTCAACAACGCTGTCCTCCGTGTTGTCGGCATATCTTTCATTCCTACTTCAAAGGCAGCTTTTAATTGTGCAGTGGTGCTGTCTATTGATGAGCAATCGGCGAAGGGCTCTCATCCTGGCTCTCCCTCTATGCCTCGAAAGTGACTCCTTAGCAATCTGGAGGTAGAGGACCTCCGAGTCTTGTGGCAGCAGCCTGCCATTGACATTGCTGCTAAACTCAATTTGAGAAAATCTGCTACTCAGGCTGAGGGGTCCAAGAGGAAGAAGAAGAAGATTGCTTCCAAGGGGCATCGACGGGCTGAGAGCAGTGCACGAGAGCTCTTTGCTCTTGGAGTCGAGGCAGTTGAGGCTACACCCGGGAAGATCGAAGCCACGCTCGGGTCGACTAGAGGAGTTGAGGCCCCAGAATTGTCCCATGCTCCACCTTAGTTTATCGAGGTGGAGGGTGATTCTCTTCATCCGGTTCCTAAGGATGAAGCTGGAGAGGGAGACATTTCTATGATGGAGCCGACAGGAAGTGAGGCTCCATCCGCAATCACAGTTGAAGAGGTGCCGACCGAACTAGGAGAGGGGCTTGGGTCATCCAGAAGACTCGGTAAGGCCCCTGCTATCGAGGATCCAGTTGATGAGGCTTATGAGTGGATCACTCTAGGGTCCAGGGGTCTCTCCCACTGTACATGAGGGTCGATACAAGTGGCCCTTTACCCATCATATCAGTGACCTCCACCCTCGCACTTGGGAGGGGATGCGTGCTATTTTGATGGGTCCCAAATCTCGTCCTCGCTATGAGGGGGAGTTGGAAGAGCGTCCATTCATCCTAGAGTGCCAAATGGATGCTAAGGGGTTAGTCCTGGAGTCTCGAGTAGACCAGGACAAGGTAGTGGAGCAATACCTTCTTCCTGCTGATGAGGCTCTATTGAGTGAGATCCTCGATGTCGGTCTTCATTATGCTCTCCGGAGCTATTTCACACGAGGGGCTCTCTTGAAATTTGAGTCATTTTGATGACTTAAAATTTATCGGGAGCTCTTCTTTAAGCTTGTGAGGCAGACGAACTGGCAGCTACTACTAAAGGTAGCGAGCTTGATGAGTTAACATGGGACTAGCCTGTGAAGGAGCGAGCGCTGGCCCATAAAGATGATGAGCTAAAGGTGACCATAGCTGGTGCTTGACGTCACAAGGCTTAGCTAAAATAGGCTTTGGAGGAGGTGAGGAGCCTCAAGGAGGATCTCGACCACACTCATCAGGACATGGGACTTGTCGAGGAGAGGCTGGTGTATCTCGAGTCGAAAGTCCAGGACGAGAAGAAGGAGAAGGAGGATGCCTTCGAAAGGGCTCTGTAGGCGTTGAAAAATGCTTACAAGGTCCCCGAAACCAACTCGTGACGAGGAGTCGGCGAATGACGACCCATCGAATGATACGGACATCAAACGGTTGAGACGCCAACCCAACGGAAACTCGCAAGCCACAAGCACGACTTGCCGGACTCGAACGGATGATCGGATTTCGACCGTTGAACCGAACGAACCAAGGATTAGTTCCGAATCAAATACGACGAACCCGAAACCGAGACGTAAACGCCGAAAACGACGCGAGAACGACGCCGAAAACGGCGAAGAATCGAGGCGGTATGCACACCGCCAAGGATTGAAGCCACCGTGCCAACTTGTCGAGTCGCCAAATGGTTCTAGGAGGAGGCTCTACCACTTTGCCGAGTTACGCCAACCCGGTCGAGGTGCTCCTGTGGCCGAAGCTCGTGCCACTTTGTTTGAGCCACCCGCCAACTTGCCGAGGTACCTCGCCAGAATCAGGTGGCTCGCTAAGTGGCCGAGCCAATTCCATTTTGTATAAATAGGGGGGGGGGTGTCATCTTGGAGGGGACTTCGGATTTTGAAGGTCTTGGATTTGGGGGAATTTCAAGGCTTCCGGAGGCTTGGATTTTTGGTGATTTGGAAGAGCTCGGACTTCTGAAGAATTCTTGCGAGATCTACGAGTAATCGGCGCACGGTTCCGAGCACCGGTGAGCTCAAGTCCACGACGCCGATCTATAAGCAAAGGTAACCAATTCGGTCGAACTACAGATACCCTCTAGATTAAGCTTCGCTTTAATCTCGTGGATAGCGCCGGATTTCTCCTAGTAGATCTCACCCGCCAGCGATCCTCTCCTTCGTGAGTGTGATCCTCAGCGCTGCTTTTCGCGGAACGCCCCTTTACATCTGTAGTTCCGCAACCCGGTCTCTACCGGATCGAATTGCGCGGTGGTCCACGGACACAAAAGTCCCCTATCGTGCAAAGAACCTGACGCAAGCGGGACCTCGACATAACAGAGATCCTCGTGTTTGTTTAGGAAGAAGTCGCAATCTTTTGATTTTCATTGTACTTTAAAATAAAGGCAATTTCTTTTTGAATTTTGTTGTAGGCAAAAGAAGCCGTAAACAAATTCAAATCAATGACAATCATCCCGACTTTTACCGCGAACACAAAAATATTCTTAGATAACTCGACGGGCGGATTGCATCGACGCCGATCAACGAGGTATGTGTACGAGGGTTTTGTAAATCCTTTTCTCTTCTTCTTTTTCTTTTTCTTCTCGTGCATGCAGGTGACGCAGACCGCGAGGGGAGACGACCGTGGCGGCGGCGAGCGGCCAAGCAGCGGCGGCGAGCGGCCAGGCGGCGGCGCCTGCGGATGCGCCGGCGCGCGTAGCCAGCGACGGGCGCCAGCGTTGGGCGCCTGGCTCGGCTGTTAGTGCTGACTCGCGGCTGGCGTTTCGGTCGCTGGCGCTGGCCCGCGGTTGGCGCCCATCGTTGGGCGCTGGCCCGCGGCTGGGCGCTCGGTCGCTGGGCGCCTGGCCCGCGGCTGGGCGCTCGGTCGCTGGTCGTCTGGCTCGGTCGCTGGGCGCCCCGGGTCGTCCAAATCTGGTCGCCGGTGCACCGATCGTGGTTGACGAGCCGCGACGGGTCTTCTTTGATGCCTTTTTGCTGATTTTCGACTGCATATCTGACTTTATTTGTCTTCTTTTGCAGTTTCCGATGTCGTCGGGGAGATCACGCATTCCGAGGAGCCGATCAACTCGCACGGCGCGTGAATGCACGCCTTCTTTCTGGCAGGCGCCTGGCCATCATATTCTCATACATATATGCTTATATCGCCGTCTCCTCCTTTGTGAGGCGATTGGGAAGAGCCGAAATCCTCCTTTGTGGGGATCGACGCTTCAGATTGTGCACGTTCGTTATGACCCCGCTTCGTTCTCCTTTGTGAGGCGATTGGGAAGAGCCGAGATTCTCCTTCGTGAGGATTGAGGCTTCAAAAATCACCCGTCTCGATGTTTTTAACGGGAGCGATTTCACACCGTACTCTCGCCCCGTAGAACGGAATATATTGCCGCTTGGATCATGCGGTTATATTTATCGTTCTCCGGGTGTTTAATACGGATGAAATCGTCATACCCGTTATAAGGTCGTGACTCAATCTATGTAAGATGAATTCAACGCCATTTATTAACTGAGTATTTTCTGATTTCAGTTGATTATTCCTCGGGAGCTTTTCCAGCCAACGCGTTGCCAACAAGGAGTTCGCCGACATACGGAGAAGTCCAAAAATCGATGGTTAGTCAAACAACGACCAACCGACACGAAGTTACAAACAAAACTCACCCACCACTTCGAAGTCAAGATAACAAGCGGTCAGACAATAAATGCAACGACCGTGATCTTATCAGAATCCTACAAAGAACTGGATGATCTGAAAGAATCAAGATTTGAAGCTATCTTTGGGACCTCACCGACCGGGTCGGGAACCATCATGTCCAAAGCATCCCAGACTCATTAAGAATCGAGACTGAGACGCTTTGGAGGGGGTATCTGTAGGCGTTGAAAAATGCTTACAAGGTCCCCGAAACCAACTCGTGACGAGGAGTCGGCGAATGACGACCCATCGAATGATACGGACATCAAACGGTTGAGACGCGAACCCAACGGCAAACTCGCAAGCGTCACAAGCACGACTTAAGCCGGACTCGAACGGATGATCGGATTTCGGGACCGTTGAACCGGAACGAACCAAGGATTAGTTCCGGAATCAAATACAGACGGAACCCGAGCCTGAGAGACAGAAACGCCGGAAAACGACGCGAGAACGACGCGAAAACGGCGGAAGAATCGAGGCTATGCAGGCTGCACACCCCGCCTGTGACAGTGTGGCTCACTTTGCCGAGCCACCCTACCAACTTGCCGAGTGTCGGCCAAATGGTCGAGGAGGCTCTACCACTTTGGTCGAAAGCACTCCTGCCAATCCTGGCTCGAGGTGCTCTACCAAGTGGAAGAGGCTCTACACTTTGTTTGAGCCACCTCTACTAACTTGGTCGGGTACCTCCAGTTGGAGTGGTGCGGCTTGGCCAAGTGGGCTTCCAGCCACCCTCTTTTCCCTGACAAATGGGGAGGGGGGGTCTTCTTGGAGGGGACTCGGATTTTGAAGGTCTTGGATTTGGGGAATTTCAAGGCTTCCTGAGGCTTGGATTTTGGTGATTTGGAAGAGCTCGACTTCAAGAATTCTTATGAGATCTACGAGTAATCGGGCGACGTTCCGAAAGCACCTGTGAGCCAAGTCCACGACGCCGATCTATAAGCAAAGGTAACCAATTCGGTCGAATCCACAGATACCCTCTAGATTAAGCTTCGCCTTAATCTCGTGGATAGCGCCAGATTTCTCCTAGTAGATCTCACCCGCCAGCGATCCTCTCCTTCGTGAGTGTGATCCCTCAGCGCTTCGCTTCTCTTCGGAACGAGCCCCTTTACATCTGTAGTTCCGCAACCCGGTCTCTACCTGATCGAATTGCGCTGGTCCACGGACACAAAAGTCCCCTATCGTGCAAAGAACCTGACGCAAGCGGGACCTCGACATAACAGAGATCCTCGTGGTTTGTTTAGGAAGAAGTCGCAATCTTTTGATTTTCATTGTACTTTAAAATAAAGGCAATTTCTTTTTGAATTTTGTTGTAGGCAAAAGAAGCCGTAAACAAATTCAAATCAATGACAATCATCCCGACTTTTACCGCGAACACAAAAATATTCTTAGATAACTCGACGGGCGGATTGCATCGACATCAACGAGGTATGTGTACGAGGGTTTTGTAACTTCTTTCTTTTTTCTTCGCATGCAGTGACGCAGACCGCGAGGGAGACGACTGGCGGCGCGAAGCGGCTGGTACCGGGCGGCGAAGGCCAGCGGCGGCGCCAGCGGATGCGCCGGCGCCAGAAGCAGCCGACGGGCGCTAGCATAGCCTCTCGCCTGCCGCTGGTGCTCGACTTCGCTGGGTTGGCGCTGGTCATTGGCCGTCTGCTGGCCGGGCGTTTGGCTCGCCAGCGCCTGCCTCGGTCAAGGCCGGTTGCCATACTGGCGTCTGCTGGCTGGGCCGGTCGCTGGTCGTCGTTCGCTTCAAGCGCCAGCCTGTCGTCTAAATCTGGTCAGCTGCACCGATCGTGGTTGACGAGCCGCGACGGGTCTTCTTTGATGCCTTTTGCTGATTTTCGATCGCATATCTGACTTTATTTGTCTTTGCAGCCCGGATGTCGCCGGGAGATCACGCGATTCGAGGAGCCGATCAACCGCGACGGCTGCGGAATGCACGCCTTTTCTTCGGTGGCGCCAATATTGCGTCATCATATTCTCATACATATATGCTATCCCCGCTTCGCCCTCCTTTGTGAGGCGATTGGGAAGAGCCGAATCCTCCTTGTGGGGATCGACGTCAGATTGTGCACGCTCGTTATGACCCCGCTTCGTTCTCCTTTGTGAGGCGATTGGGAAGAGCCGAGATTCTCCTTCGTGAGGATTGAGGCTTCAAAATCACCCGCCTCGATGTTTTAACGGAGCGATTTCACACCGCATTCTCGCTCGTAGAACGGAATATATTGCCGCTGATCATGCGTTATATTTATCGCTCTCCGTGTTTAATACGGATGAAATCGCCATACCTGCTATAAGGTCGCGGACTCAATCTATGTAAGATGAATTCAACGCCATTTATTAACCGAGTATTTTCTCGATTTCAGTTGATTATTCCTCTGAGCTTTTCCACCAACGCTGCCAACAAGGAGTTCGCCACATACCGAGAAGTCCAAAATCTGATGGTTAGTCAAACAACGACCAACCGACACGAAGTTACAAACAAAACTCACCCACCGCCGAAGTCAAGATAACAAGCGGTCGACAATAAATGCAAAGACCGTGATCTTATCGTGAATCCTACAAAGAACTGGATGATCTGAAAGAATCAAGATTTGAAGCTATCTTTGGGACCTCAACCGATCAAGGCCGGGAACCATCATGTCCAAAGCATCCTGCACTCATTAAGAATCGAGACCCAGACGCTTTGGAGGTATCCTAGGCGCTGAAAAATGCTTACAAGGTCCCCAAACCAACTCGCGGACGAGGAGTCGGCGAATGACGCACCCATCGAATGATACGGACATCAAACGGTTGAGACGCGAACCCAACGGCAAACTCGCAAGCCGCCAAGCACTAATTTAAGCCGACTCGAACGGATGATCGGATTTCGACCGCTGAACCGAACGAACCAAGGATTAGTTCCGAATCAAATACTGATCGGAACCCGAGCCCGAGAGACGTAAACGCCGAAAACGACGCCGAGAACCACGCCGAAAATCGAAGAGGATGCAGGCGACACCCCTGGGCCAAGTGGACAAGAAGCACTTTGTCGGAGCCACCGGCCCAGCCCAGGTGCCTACCAAATGAAGCCGAGAGGCTCGGCCACTTTGGCCGAGCCACCTCTACCAACTTGCCGAGGTGCCTCGCCAAGGTGCTGAAGAGGCTCGCCACTTTGGCCGAGCCACCTCGGCCAAGTGGCCGAGCCACCTCTCAAGCGCATTTTGTATAAATAGGGGAGGGGGGGTCTTCTTCTTGGAGGGGGGGACTTCGGATTTTGAAGGTCTTGGATTTGGGGGAATTTCAAGGCTTCCGGAGGCTTGGATTTTTGGTGATTTGGAAGAGCTCGGACTTCTGAAGAATTCTTGCGAGATCTACTTGTAACGGGCGCATCTGCCCGGTTAACTCCCGGAGCTCAAGTCCAAACGCCGATCTATAAGCAAAGGTAACCAATTCGTCGAATCCACAGATACCCTCTAGATTAAGCTTCGCCTTTAATCTCGGATAGCGCCGGATTTCTCCTAGTAGATCTCACCCGCCAGCGATCCTCTCCTTCGCGGAGTGTGATCCCCCGCCTGCTTCTCGTGAAACGAGCCCCTTTACATCTGTAGTTCCGCAACCCGGCCCTACCGGATCGAATTGCGCGGTGGTCCACGGACACAAAAGTCCCCTACACGTGCAAAGAACCCACGCAAGCTTGTGACCTCGACATAACAGATCCTCGGTTTGTTTAGGAAGAAGTCGCAATCTTTTGATTTTCATTGTACTTTAAAATAAAAGGCAATTTCTTTTTGAATTTTGTTGTAGGCAAAAGAAGTCAAACAAATTCAAATCAATGACAATCATCCCGACTTTTACCGCTAACAGTTCGTTGCTTCTCGGACAAGGTAGATTTTTTGTGCCAAATTGAATGCGGAGGTGGCTCTTCAGGGGACCCTTCACCAGAAAGTTGCCCGCATGACTACCGAGGCTGAGCTGCAGCGTAATTCTCTCCACGCCCAAGTTCAAGAGCTTGAGACTCGGATAGCCCATTTAGAGTCGAAAGCCTTTGAGACTACCATAATCGAGAAATATCTTGGCAGTTACCTGGGTAAGGTCGAGATGACACTCGCCTGTAAGGCGGGGTTTGACTTTCTAAAGGGTCAGCTTCCTCTTGAGCTTCCGGTGAAAGAGGATCGCTTTAAGCATCCCTCCTGGGTGGCCAGTTGCCTCAACGTCCTCAAGACACTCAAGATGTAAGGTGGGTTAGGGATAGTGCAGGAGGATGAAGAAGTAGTGATAGGAAATTAAATAGAACCTACGTTGCGAGTGCATAACTATCAAGTTATAGTATAAAAAGTTATCAATCCCACGAGGAATGTGTTGTAGGAATTAATCAAAATCAGTTCACAAGTTATGTGTGTGACAATTAGGAGTGATAAATGTAATTGTGGAGAGATAAGAGAGTGATTGTGATTATGTGCAAATAAAAACAAAACTAAGTTGAGAGGGGAGAAAGAATACAGGAAAATAAAATCAAGAAACAAATAAAAAAAAATCAAGAAGAAAGTAAAAGATGAGGGATTCAATTAGAGATATGAGGAATCTAGAATTGAATCCACATCTTAGAAAATAAAAACAAAGAAATAAAAGGAAGAGAATGAAAATGAAAACTAACTCCAAAGAGGGTTCTAGCCTCTTTGAGAGAGAAAGAAAATAAAAATAAAAACTATCTCCAAGGAGGGTTCTAGACTCTTTGAGAGAGAAAGAAAATAAAGACTAACTACAAAGAGGGTTCTAGCCTCTTTGATAGAGAAACAAAATAAAAATAAAAACTATCTCCAAAGAGGGTTGTAGCCTCTTTGAGAGAGAGAGAGAGAAAATAAAGACTAACTCCAAAGAGGGTTCTAGCCTCTTTGTGAGAAAATAAAAATAAAAACTAATTACAAAAGGGTTCTAGCCTCTTGAAAATAATGCAAGAAAATAAATCTATACTACAAAATAAATACAAGTAAGTAATGTAAGAAAATAAAGACATGAAAGTAAATCTACTCTACAAAGCAATAAATCTAAAACAAGAGGGTTCTAGCCTCTTGAATATCTAAAATAAGAAAAGAAAATATTACAAGAAAATAAAAAATAAAAGAGAAAACTTACATTCCAAGAGGGTTCTAGCCTCTTGATGAAGGCAAATATTCATCTTGATCTTGATCTTCATCTTATCTTCATCTTCATGATCAAATAAAGAGAAGAAAAGAAAAATATGAAGAGGTGAAAAAAAATTCTTTTATTAATTGCAACAAAATTATAATTTTAAAGGTCTTCTCAATTACGAGTAACCCTCCTTTCTAAATGGAGTTATTATAAAATTTTTCACACTCAAACCCCTCATCCTCTATCCCTATTTATAGCCTACAACAATGAATGAGAACCCTTGGATATTGCTTGGAGATCAAAAATTAAGTCTCAGCCATAAATCTGATTCTATTGTGAACCAATCAGTTGACCAATCGGTTGGCCGACTGGTTAGTTTTTACCAGATTGATTTTTTTGTTGATTTCTTAACCTGATTTCTTCATGGATCGTGGAGCTTTCTTGGACATTCTTTTGTCTTCATATTTGGGCTTCAATAAATAGCAGAAAATCAGGGAGGTTGAGTCTTTTGGGCTTTTATTCATTAATTCGTTATTAACCTACAAATTAAGATAAAACATATTATTAGTGGTATATTTATTGATATAAAATAGATAATGAGGGTATAAAAATATTATAAAAATGTGATTATCAAATACCCCCACACCTAAACTTTTGCTAGTCCTCTAGCAAAGAAAGAAATTAAAAGGGAAAGAAAAAAAAATCTTAACTCACTTTCGCAGGAATTACGATTGTATTTAGCGCATACAACAAGCCTTTAAACCCCTAGGTTACCCTAGAGGACGAGTTGTAGTCTTGTGAAGGTTTGAAGTGAATATACCCATAAAATTCGGTCAACTTGCCAATTTAAAGAAGTCATGAATAATTAATTTTCTCGATATTTTAAAACATTCTAATTGAAGCTAGTTTTATTTAAGAAAATATTTTTATGTATAACACCAAAGCAAATCTCTTAGAAAATCTTTTCATTGTAGTCATACAAAACCAAGCCTAACTTAGAAATTTAATTTAAAAGTTTCAAAAGAACATGTTAACTCTTTGTTTTAATTAATTTTCAAGTCTCTTAATCAATTTATTTTTCAAGAACATATATACAAATATAACTATATATATAAAAATATTGTTAGTATGTATATATATATATATATATATATATATATATATATATATATATATATATATATATATATATATATATATATATATATATATATATATATATATATATATATATATATATATATATATATATATATATATATATATATATAGAGCAAATCTCCTATAAACTTAAGTTTATAGGATAGATACACCAACTTTTTCATCCATTGATGTTGCCTTTAGATTTGTGCCATCAAGAGATTCAATAATCTCAAAATGGGCTTCATATCTTTCATGGATCCCAAGGCAACATCAATGAATAGAAAAGTTGGTGTATGATTATTCTCCTATAAACTTAAGTTTATAGAGATTTGCTATATATATATATATATATATATATATATATATATATATATATATATATATATATATATATAATATTTAACTCTTTATTTATTGGTGATTTCGCTCTACTTCATCTGACTTTCTAAGTGACCACTTAATGCTTTTGGGCCAATGAATCTCAATCCAATTGGGCTTAGGTCATTAAACATGGAAATACTCCTTGGACTTAATTACTTAGTCAACTTAGGCTTTATAAGATAGAACCATCTTGAATTTCAAGAGAATTTTTATTGGTGCCCATTTTTCTGACTCTTCTTTTGCAAAGTTAGCTTTTTCTAATATATATATGTGTATATGAATATATATCTTGAAAATATTTAGATCAAGACAACTTGAAAAATTATTTTCGACTCTAAGCTAAGCATGCAAAATTGCATTTCTTTAATTAAAAGTCTAAGTTAAGACTCTCGTGAAGTATACTACTTTAAAAATTATTTCTTAAGAAATATATTTAGAGTTATCATAAAATGTTAACTTGAGTATAAAACTAACTAAGGATTAGAAAATTTAAAATTTTATCAAATAGATCAATTATTAATTAATTCTATTAAGGTGGCAAGTGACAATATTTTTATGGAAAAGAAAAAACTATGACATAAAAAGAGAAAAAATGATAAAATAAAGTGGAAAAATGACTAGTCCCCACCCCCACACCTAAATTTTGCATTCTCCTCAATGCAAACTCTATGATGCACAAAGTAAAGCAGATAAGAAATGAAGCACTTACATTTATTCTATGGACCTAGAACAATGATGTAATGATAAAAATCTATAATTATCTTTGATGTGAGGGGATGAAATCAAAATTTTCTTCTTTTTCATTTTTTCATTTTTTCATATTCTTGTCTTTTCTTTTTTTCTTTATTTATTTATTTTTTCAAAAGAGCAAGAAACTCTCAAATGAGAGAAGAATAAATTCTTTTATTATTCTTATTATTATGAGATAAAAAGTAAAGATGTAGAATGACAAATTAAAAATAAAAGTTCATATTCTATATCAAATCCTACCTTATTGTCGAAAATTCTACCCTGATTTTGAAGAAATCTAAAATGATAATTTTAACAATGTGCTTAAACTCAGATACTCCAATGTTTTCAATAATTTCTAAAATAATTGAAGTTAGGTATCAATGGTGTAATGCATTTCGAATTTTTGATTTTGAAATTTGAACTTAGATTCCTCATTAATGAAAGTTTGTCCTAACACAACCAAATTTCTTCTTTCAAAATTTCCTCGAATCCAAGATTCATGGTTGATGTATAAAAATTTGATTGTTGTTTGTTTTCTAGGAGTCTAAGTTCATCAGCAAATAGTTCTTCAAAATTAAGATCAAAGAAACATGTATCTAACACAGTTCCTTGGTTCTGAAAGACCTGATCTGATCCTATTTCTTCTAATATCTTCAGCTCCACACAAAAGATTTCCTCAAAACTTAGATCTGACTCATTCTCTTTTTCTTCAAATAAATTTTCCTGAATGTAATTTACTTCTAGAGGTTGATTAGTTGGTTAGTTTCCTGGATTAAAAATGTTAAGATCAACAGTCAAATTTCTGAAGGACAGCTTCATTTTACCAGCTCTACAGTTGATTAGAGCATTAAAAATGGCTAAGAACCGTCTTCCTAAAATGACTGGTGTCTGACCTTTGGGATTGAAAATGGGCTGCGTTTCTAAGACTATTAAATCCGCTAAAAAATAAAATCCCCAACCTTAATCAGAACATCCTCTATCTCACCCATGGGAACTTTGATAGAACTATCAGCTAACTGTAAAGTGTATCTCGTTGGTTTGAGTTCTCCTACACCTAGTTGCTGGTAGACCGAAAAAGGAAGCAAATTGTCACTGGCCCCTAAGTCTAAAAGTGCCTTATCAATATAGGTATTACCAATGACACATGAGATGGTAGGACAACCTGGATCCTTATGTTTCAAAGGTATGGGCTTTGAGAGCATATCACTGATATTGTTAGCAAGAAATACTTTCTTTAGAATATTTATTGTTCTCTTCTTAGTGTACAAATCTTTCAAAAATTTTGCGTAAGAAGGGACTTGTTCGATTACATCTAAGAGAGGATTATTGAGCTTAACCTGCTTAAAAGTTTCTAGGATCTTCTCCTCCTAAGGGGGTATTTCCTAGGCTTGAGTCTATCTGGGAAGGGAGCAACTGGTTTAAACCTATCAAAATTAGGCTCATGTTCATACTCTTGGTAACCGGAAGGGGGTGATTGCTGAATAGAGTCATTAGAAGAAGAGAGAATTTGTTCTGGCTCAAGAGTTTGACTTGGAGGCATTCTAACTTGATTATCGACCTGTTTTCCTGACCATAGTGAATGGATTGCATTCACTTGAGCTTCATATGTTGAACTAGAACCCGAGTTCTTAGGGTTGACCACGAGTTGACTCGAAAATATTCCTTTCTCTCTCTCACTCATAGCACTAGCTAGTTGACCAAGTTAGGTTTCTAACCTAGCTATGGCTTGAGTGTTGGAATTGAGAATTTGTCCGGTTGATTGCATAAAGGAATTCAAAGTGTTGGATGTTTGAGTCAACAAGTTGGTGGTCAGTGTAGAAGCTTTAATCATGGTCTCCAAATCCTTTTCTAACACATTGAGACGTTTATCATGATCAGAATTCAGAGGAGTATGATTTATAGATTGATGATAAGGAGACTGATTTGGATATGACAGATTTGGTTGTTGGAAATTGATTTGAGAATTGAAAGGAACTGTGTTTCCCCTAGAAAATTGTTGGGTTGAAGAGGGAGTGAAATTTTAATGTCCAGAGTAGTTTCCCTAATTTCTTGAGAAGTTCGGATGATTTTTCCAACCTGAATTGTAAGTTGGAGAAAATGGATCATTTACGGGATGCTGGAATGCAGCGTTTACCTGACCTGGTGGTTGATTCTTTCATAAGAGAGGACATTCCTCTAAAACATGGGTTGGAGAAAGGCAGCTGTGACAACCTAAGATAGAAACTTGATTGATTTGAGCTGAAGCTCGTTCTTTGATTTCTAAAACTTCTAACCTACACATGATTGTAGCCATCTTTGCTTTAGAGGCTATGTTTGTCTTTAAGGAAAGACCACTAGACTTTGGTTGGGGAACTGATGAAACTATGTCATCAAAGTGTTCCCACTGCATGGTTTTCTCGGATAAACTCTCTAAAAAATTTCAAGCTTTATCGGCATTTTTCTTCATGAAATCCCTTTGACACATTGATTCTAAGAAAGTTTTTGAAGAATAATCCAATTCTTCATAGATGAGGCATACTCGTCATTTTTCAAGACCATGGTGAGGACATTAGATAAGAAGATCCTTAAATTGTCAAAATACTTACAGAATGGCTCTCCCGGGATAATCTTAAAGTTCTGAATGTTGTTTCTAAACTTAACCGTTTTGTGGATAGGGAATTTTTTTAGAAAAACGGTGATAAATTCATCCCAAGTTTAGATAGAATTTGTGGGTAAGCTATACAACCATTTCTTGGCTTTCTCCTTAAGAGCAAAAGGAATAAATCGAAGCTTGATTGCATCCTTAGATAAGTCCCTCATCTTAATCATAAGACAAACTTCTTCAAACTCAGAGATAAAATTATAAGTGTCTTCTATTTCAATCCCGAAGAATTTCAAAGCTTGTTTTTGAAATGCGGTCTAAGCTCAAAATTGGTTCCATTTATATCAGCGAGCTTAATGCAAGACAGGATTGCATTCCTAGTTGGATAACACACATCTTGAAGAACGGGTGGATTAGGATTAGCTATTTCTTCAAATGGTTCAAAACAGATTAAATGATTGGTATTATCCCTAATCCAAATTTGCATTCACCAAAATAAATTTTTTTTATAAAAAAAATTTTTTTAAGAGAAAAACTAAAAGATTAAGAAGATGATGAGAAAAAGGAAAACGATAAAGGAAAATCTAACTAAAATAAATCAAGCAATCACTTTGTGTCAATCACTTTAAATTCTAGGGTTAAGCCTTGACTCAACTAGACCAGCTCCTAACCAAAAACTCCTTTAGTGAAAAGATCGAAGTTTACTCAGTCAGTTAGCCAGGTAAGAATAGTACAAGAGGTAGGTCAATGATCAATTAAGCACCTCGTTCCTTGCAGAGCGCTTTACGCAACCTCTAAACCGTATCTTAGACACCAATGGATTCAAGTAAACTTAAACCGGTTCACTTAAGGATTTCTTGTTCCTTAATGAGCTCAATCCTTAGAGGCCAATGTCTAATGAGTTTTCAAAGGTTTGGATTTGTGTAGTGAGAAATTAGTGATTTGTGGGCTAAGGAAAGGGTGATGAAATCCCTCACCGTATCCTGATTAGTGGGGTTTTGCCCTTAAGAATATTTTCAAGTGAGTGCCAAATCAAGATGCTCAAATCACTTTGGTGAATTCCTACAATTATATACAATGCAACCCTAGGAATTAAAAGCAACTACAAAAGGATGCAAAAATAAAATTTTTTTATTTTTTAATTAAGGTTAACAAACAAACAAATGTGAGAAAAAGCTCTTGTTTGAATTTATTATAATGTTTGCAAATATCTAAGTGGAGGGTGAATTTTTATTATGGTTGGCAAATTTTTTTTAAAATCCTAATTGTCTCTAATTTCTTTAATCTTTGATCTCCAATCCTTAATCTTCAAGCTTCAAAGTGGATCCTTCACAAGAAAATACACAAATCAAAGAACCAACGAGAAAAACATCCTACTTATAAGCACCTTCCCCGGCAACGGCGCCAAAAACTCAAAAACTTGATAGGTAAATAAATAGAGCCTAAGTTACAAGTACACAACTATCAAGTTATAGAATAAAAAGTTATCGATCTCATGAGGAAGGTGTTGTAGGAAAATAATCAAAATCGGTTCACAAGTTGTGTGTGTGACAATTAGGAGTGATAAATGTAATTGTGTAGAGATAAGAGAGTGATTGTGATTATGTGCAAATAAAAACAAACATAAATTGAGAGGGAGAAAGAATACAGAAAATAAAATCAAGAAACAAATAAAGAAAAATCAAGAATAAAGAGGAAAATCAAGAAAGTAAAAGATGAGGGATTTAATTAGAGATATGAGGAATCTAGAATTGAATCCACATCTTAGAAAATAAAATAAAATAAAGAAATAAAAGAAAGAGAATGAAAATGAAAACTAACCCCAAAGAGGGTTCTAGTCTCTTTGTGAGAAAATAAAATAAAGAAATAAAAGAAAGAGAATGAAAATGAAAACTAACCCCAAAGAGGGTTCTAGCCTCTTTGAGAGAGAAAGAAAATAAAGACTAACCCAAAGAGGGTTCTAGTCTCTTTGTGAGAAAATAAAATCAAGAAACAAATAAAGAAAAATCAAGAATAAAGAGGAAAATCAAGAAAGTAAAAGATGAGGGATTTAATTAGAGATATGAGGAATCTAGAATTGAATCCACATCTTAGAAAATAAAATAAAGAAATAAAAGAAAGAGAATGAAAATGAAAACTAACCCCAAAGAGGGTTCTAGTCTCTTTGTGAGAAAATAAAATAAAGAAATAAAAGAAAGAGAATGAAAATGAAAACTAACCCCAAAGAGGGTTCTAGCCTCTTTGAGAGAGAAAGAAAATAAAGACTAACCCAAAGAGGGTTCTAGTCTCTTTGTGAGAAAATAAAATAAAATAAAACTAATTATAAAAGGGTTCTAGCCTCTTGAAAATAATACAAGAAAATAAATCTATACTACAAAATAAATGCAAGAAAATAAAGATATGAAA
The DNA here is from genome assembly GCA_012295165.1 of Asparagus setaceus. Lineage (NCBI taxonomy): Eukaryota > Viridiplantae > Streptophyta > Magnoliopsida > Asparagales > Asparagaceae > Asparagus > Asparagus setaceus. The sequence continues at coordinate 50,862,193 of CM022701.1, forward strand.
GTAAATCTACTCTACAAAGCAATAAATCTAAAACAAGAGGGTTCTAGCCTCTTGAATATCTAAAATATGAAAAGAAAATATTACAAGAAAATAAAAGATAAAAGAGAAAACTTATATTCTAAGAGGGTTCTTGCCTCTTGATAAAAGCAAATCTTCATCTTGATCTTGATCTTCATTTTATCTTCATCTTCATGATCAAATAAAGATCAGAAAAGAAAAATATGAAGTGGTGAAAAAATTTTATTAATTGTAACAAAGTTACAATTTAAAAGGTCTTCTCAATTAAGAGTAACCCTCCTCTCCAAATGGAGTTATTATAAAATTTTCACACTCAAACCCCTTAACCTCTACCCCTATTTATAGCCTACAACAATAAATAAGAACCCTTGGATATTGCTTGGAGATCAAGGATTAAATCTTAGCTAGAAATCTGATTCTATTGCGAACCAATCGGTTGACCAATCGGTTGGCCGACCGATTGGTTTGTGCCAGATTGGTTTTTTTTATTGATTTCTTAACATGATTTCTTCATGGATCCTTGAGCTTTCTTGGGCCTTCTTTTGTCTTCATATTTGAGCGTCAATAAATGGCAGAAAATCAGGAGGTTTGAGTGTTTTGGCTTTTATTCATTAATTCTTAATTAACCTGCAAATTAAGATAAAATATATTATTAGTGGTATATTTATTGATATAAAATAGATAACGATGGTATAAAAATGTTATAAAAATATGATTATCAAGTATGCGATGAAGGGGGTGTGGAGGAGGCTGCTGGTGAAGACGCTGATGAGGGCCTTGATGATGATGCTGATTCGTCTTCTTCATCTGAGAAGCCTAACTCCCCTTCATCGGATGCGCCCGGCTTGGATTCACCTCCGACTCATGCTCTAGACACAGCTCCTTGAGGAGAGTGTAATTTTTGTATCGAGTCTTTTGTAAGAAAGTCATGTAATATATTATTTATTTATGAATGAAAAGACTTTGGTTCGTTAACTCGCTATTTTGCACTTAGTTTATAAGTAATTTCTCATGCTTGCTTTAAATTTTTGGAACATTTTTGAATGAGTCGGTGAGGACCAAGCCGTGAGTCTTCATGGTACATTGGTGAAGACCGAGTGGTTTCTTGGTATCGTGCACCTAAGGTTTGTTGGAGGCTTTTGGCTAGGGCGTCACCGCCACATCTTCTCTTTGTGCCTTGGGTCTAGTTTTGAAAACTGACCCCAAGGGTTTGTGAATGCCCACTGAGTCGTACAAGACCGTGCCATGAGGGCTCCCTACCGTGCCTTAGGGTTTACTCCTAAAAATCGATACCGTGGATTTTGGTCTTCATTGTCGAGTTGATGAAGAACGAATGGCAAAAATCTCATGCCTTGGTTTTACTCATGAGAACAATACCAAGAGCTTGGTACATGCCTTGGTTTTACTCTGAAAAGTCACCAAGGGCTTTGGTCTTCGTTGTCGAGTTGATGAAGATCGAATGGTAAAAGCCTCGTGCCTTGGTTTTACTCTTGAGAACGATACTAAGGGTTTAGTGCGTGCCTTGGTTTTACTCTGAAAAGGCACCGAGGGCTTTTGGTCTTTATTGCCGAACTGATTAAGATCAAATGGCAAAAGCCTCGTGCCTTGGTTTTACTCGTGAGAAGGATACCAAGGGTTATTACATGCCTTGGTTTTACTCTAAAAAGACACCAAGGGCTTTGGACTTCACTGCTGAGTCAATGAAGATCGAACGGCAAAAGCCTCATTCCTTGGTTTTACTCGTGAGAACGATACCAAGGGCTTGGTGCGTGGCTTGGTTTTACTTTAAAAATACACCAAGGGCTTTTGGTCTTTGTTGCCGAGTCAATGAAGATCGAATGGCAAAAGCCTGCATACGGATTAGACAAAAAGGCTAAGCATTTTCTACCTCTAAAGTGATTTTATATTTAGAATGCGTTAGGAGTGCTTCCCAAATTGCTCTACACTTTTTTCGGATTGCTAAAGCTTGTCTTTTAGTTCTTTGTTCTTCATTTTAGTGGGCAGAGTTCGTTTTTTTTGTCGACGAGCTTTTCACGATGGGGAGTTGGCTGTCGCCGTGTAGGCATGATAACTTCCATCGTGATGACTACTCCCATTTCATGCGTTATGGGGTCTCTCCCATGGAAGCCTTGCAGGTTGCTCCATAAGTTCCCTCCGAGTTGGTGGGAAGAGGCTCGCATGGTTTCCTTGACTTGCCCTTCCTACTTTTGCCATTGGTGCTTAATTTCCTCTGAGAGGGATGATAGGTGACAGAAGACGTTGAGCAAGTAGGTGTGGTCGAGATCGATCGGTTCTTGCTGGCCGATTTATCTGGCATAGTTAGAATTGATTGCTTTTCCGTGATTTAGAATTGAAGACCAACCATTCCTCTCAAAAGGTGAAGAAGAGGCCCCACGGTGGACACCAAATTGTTTATATCAGGAAGTTGATACGTGATTTAGGATGGTTAAGCTTAATTATTTGGGTCCCTTAATTGCCTTTGATGGTTGATTCTCCTGTCTTCGATCTTCACGCTATTCATCGCTACACAGATAATAGAGGTTAGAGGCAATGGAGGTTATTTCTTCCGGCATGCCCTCCGATGCTCAAGTCAGTGACTATTTCAAGTTAATCTGAAAAAGAAAAATAGAGTCTAGTCTTGTTGACTTTTTTTGTATGAAATTGTGTATCTTGGTTTGGTGGGAATCACCATTATTTATAGAGGGTTTAAGGGGGCACATAGGTAATTTTAGCTGAGTTTGTGCAGTATTAGTTTAGACCCTACTTTACATGTGCCGGTAGCTGATTGGCTGAGTCACATTTGCATAGTGATGGGACTATTTGAGTAATAGAGTGTCCGAGGAGCTTTGAAGGCTCTGGATCGAAAGGTCATAATGACTGACGTCGCATTAGATGACGATTGGGTGGTGAAGGGCGGGCACATACTGTGCATTTATTAAATGTAGTGTGACTTTTGATGACGCTCGTCAGGCCATTCCATTATTCGAGACACATCGTGTCATTTCTGAGTGGAGAACACCTTTCATCTCGGAGTCGAGCATCCAACGCGATTTGGGTCGAAAGCACCTTTCATCTCGGATCTAGATCACGAGGCGAGTCGGCTAGCTTATCACCCAAGTTGTGCTTGTAGATGCTTTGGGAGTCAGCCAGTTAGTTATCATGTTGTTTCTCTTAATGGTTTTAGTAATTTTCAGGGTATAAAATGAAGGAATCTATTTTCTTGAACAGAGAGCGTGTGCTTGGAGATTGGGTGCATACGCTCAACATGATGCCACGTCAGCTAAGTTCTGACAGCAGACTAAAAATTTGATCAAAAATTCATCTTTAAAAAACTCGCTTGAGTGCTTGCGCTTATTGTTTAGGCACATGTGCTCAAACACTATAAACCAAACTACTCTCATTTATTTCACTAAGCGCTGGCACTGGTTAGGTTGAGCGCAGGCACTTGGTTTTAAATCTGTGAGTTTCAAAATATTTTCGACCAATAACTTTCTTGGTTCTAAATCAAATAAAAAAACTTCAAGCCAAGTTTTTTACTTCCAAGAGGAATCTATTCCTTCAAATTTCACTTTAAAAGATAGAGTATATCAAAAATCACCATTAGAACCCTCGAGCTAGCAATCTAAATAAAAACTGAGGACAATCCCTTATCTAATCTACTCAAAACCATCCAAAAATGTCCAAGAACTACAGAGATCACAAACTACTCAATACATATAAAAACTCTCATCAAAATATAAATCAAAGACTCTATCTTAAAAAGTTAAAATTGCCCAATAATGGGTCCTTCTCCTTAAAAGAGATTGCAGAGTGAGATTCACCTCTTAGAGAAATCTTTCACTTGATTAAAACCCACAAAATTGTAAAACTAATTTCTTTTAGAATCTTGTTTATATCAAAAGAAAGAGGAGAATAAGATCTCCAAAACCCATAAATTAAAATCTCCAAAACATAAACATTGAGTAAGAAAACACTTGCCTAGAGTGTTGCCGCAATCCTCTCTTTTTCCTCCATGCAGTCTAATCTCAACCTTAACTCATGAGGAAGAGGATTTGGAGCTTTTATATGATAGATTAAAGTGAGGTTTTGGGTCAAATGGGTATCGTTTTTCATGCTTCGTGTCCTAGAAGCATCTGACGCACACGTGAGCAGGCTAGGAAGCATCTACAATGGGGCTAAACACCACCCAAAAGTATATATTTAAGCCTGTATCCACGATCGGCACATAGTACCATACACATAATAGAACCATAGAATCATACATAATAGAACCATAGAATCATACATAAAAGCAAATACAAGGAATTGAAATATGGCATAAGCAAGTATTCATTACAAATACACCACGGAAGCAAGATACTCAACAATATCAACAAAGTCCCATAGATAACAAATAACATAAAAGTTATCACGAGTTTGATATCAATGTCATCATCTTAGATACATAAAGGTCAAGCCACAAGGCCTCGTATGAAACAATGACTATAACCATCTACAAATATCAGAGTCACTACGAAGTAGTAGAAAGATAAACATAAACATCAATGTCTGGTAAAAAGGCTGAAATAGAACTAAGCAAACAGATAGATAAGCTAGTCATCAGGAACTCCATCGATGATACATCACTGGATTCTGATGTGCCTAAAAGCAAGGGTGGGAGATCCGGGTTTGCCACTAGTGTGCAAACCAGGACTGTCAGAAAGCCATCTAGTAAGTTGTAAAATGATGGAGTGATTTGTGCACATGTAACGCATATCATGAATGCATGACTAGTTTAAACATAAGAAAGACTATATACTTATATCAATTTACTTGTTTTTAAAAAAAGAACATGTATCTCAAAAATCTAGGACATAAAATAGATAGCAGCAGATAACCAGAACAACATCAATACAGAGATAACAATGAGAGTACATCTAGCTCTTGAAGTGTGATGCAAAGGTAGTGTGTGCATATAACTAATTAGCTTTTACTTAATCTTATTTAGGAAATGCTCTCATGGGATAATGTGTATTTGGTTTAGCCGCTAGAAATGTTACTTGGATTCACCTGGCACTAGCGCTCGAACACAACCCCGGGCCACACATTATCTATGAGATGTCTAAATCCCTCTTATTAGTTCACTCACGTGAATATTTTTATTACTTAGTTATACATGATATGTTATGCACTAGGCCCAAATAACTCAGTCCATAGAGAACATTCATCTCGTGGGTGCCCTCTCCGACTGAATTTTGAAAACAAACAAAACATGCCTGTCAAATATCAAAGCAAGTCATCATGACTTGATACACATAGATACTTAATCTTTTTCTTTCTTAGTTTATCATGTTTATTACTTGATCAAGTTTTGGGTGATGGAGAATCGCGAGCCTCCACTCGCAATTGGAATGTATCCCAAATCAAGAACTTTCTTAATTTTAAAATAGAGAACGCTCTTGATTTAGTGAGAACACGTTCAATATCCAAACATAGGCAATCATCTTCATCATGTATATACCACATCATGAAGTCCAATCATGCATACCCCGAGGGCCAAGTCTCAGGATAATGTATCGGGTAAACAAAGGTCCAAGGTGTAACTTAGGCCAACATGCACAATATCCATGAATTCTAGGTTAGAGAGTAGCATAGCATAACGTAGCATAACATGCCTTACTTGCATGCTTAAACAAGGATATATCACGGATTCAATAAAACAACATAAACACAAAATTATAGCTAAGTGACTAATATGTCTACTTTATCTGAAGATGGCAATAACAAGCTTAATTGCATAACTAATATCATAATCCAAGCAAGAAAACCAAAGAAACTTGAAAAACAACCTTACACTGATCAATATATCAAAACCAAAAGATTATGTTTACTTTTGGTGAGCATGTGGGCTTAGAGGTTGGGCGCATGCGCTCAGAGGTTGGGTGCATGCGCTCACCCCGATGCCATGTTAGCTAAGGTTTGATAGGAGAATGAGAAAAACCAAAACTAAAATCATCTTTGAAAAATCCACTTGAACACGTGCCCTCACTGTTTGCACACGTGCACTCAAATCTTGCAGAATATTCTACTCTCCGGATTTCACTGAGCGCTGCGCTCATCAGGTCGAGTGAGCGCTCTCGTGCTGAAAATCACGACTCCCAAAACTTGTTTGATTAAATACTCATTAGATTAAAAACTAATTCCAAAACTAACTTCTACCCATGTTTTGTACTGCCAAAAGGAAACTATTCCACCAATTTGTACTTCGAAATATCAAGTATTCACCAATCCACCATTAGAGCTCGAGGGCTCGCAACCCAAAACAAATTAGGACATCCCCTTATCCAAACTACTCATTTCAATTCAAAGTATCAAAGGAATGCAGAGATCTTAAAAATACACAAAACCATGAAGTTATACTTCAAATCATGAAATAATGACGCAATCTTGCAAAGGTGTCTTTTATCTATAATATTGGATCGTTCTCCTAGAAAGAGATCGTGGATTAGGATCCATCTCTTATAGAAATCCTCCTCTTGATTCAAACCCATAAATTTAGAAAGAAATTAAAATCAAAGATTTCTTTGTTGAAAAGATAGAGAAAATTAAGATCTCAAAGACCCATAAATTATAATTCTGAAATAATCAACTTAGCAAGTAAAAACACTTACCTTGGGGGTGTAGAGTTCTCTTTTCTTGGCCTCCACGCTCTTCGAACCTCAGCCCTAATTTTTGAGAGAGAAAATGGTGCTTTTCATATGAGTTTTAATGAATTGGGTTGTGGGTTAATGGATACCCTCCTAGCGGATCTATCCAGATAAGATAATATGCCTTAAAGTCCATTATCTCTCTTAAACCCAAGTCATTATGAAAAGAAAAATAAAACAACTTGATAAACATAAAATTTTGATTTTTATAAAAGAAAGATAAACATAACAATTGTGACCTTCTACTTGCACAAAGAATGTGACACGTGTTAAAAATCTATAATTCAATAAAATTAAATGGTTCAAAATTATCTGACCAAGATCTATGGTTGAAAATAATTTGAGATGAGTTCGGGTCCTTACACCCATTCTATGGGACCTATCCTAATATGCTTATTTGGGATAATGATCCATCTCTCTCTCTCTCTCTCTCTCTCTCTCTCTCTCTCTCTCTCTCTCAAATCCCAAATCATTATGTTAAAACTCACTTTTGACACCTAAAACCTAGATTTAGCAAAACATAAAATAAAATTTTGATTTTCACTTGAAGAAAAGCATGCGACACGTGTCAAGATCATAAGACTCGATGAAATTGAACAGTTCAAGATTACTCGATAAGAATCTACGGTTGAAATTTATTCAGAATGGCGTATGATCCTTATACTATATACCATTAAAAAGAAAATTTCATCCTCAAAATTCAAAGAACAAGATGGGGTAAAACGGAAAAGAGAAAGATACCTCCTGTAGGCGTTAAAAATTGCTTATCAGTACCCGAACGAGACTCGTAAACGGTGGGTTGACAACCGACGATCCGTCCGACAGCGCGACCCAGAACTCCCGACGACGTGATTACGCCGCAAAACGCATAAAGCGAGTCGACGAACGTATGAAGTGAGTCGGCAAGGCGTACGAGCCAACGAAATGACGTGTCGTGGAAGAAGCCCGACGATGAAATTCGACGAAGCGAGTCGACTAAACTCAAGCGTCGACGAGACGGAATCAACCGTACTTAGTCCGTCAACGTAAATGAGCCGATTGAGCTCTGGAAGTTGACCGGATACGGACTCAAACACAACGGCGACATCACCAGAGGAAAACTAAGCCCGGAAGACCGAGAAAGTCGACGGAAAACGACGCAAAACGGCGAACCTCGCCATCGATCGAAGTCACCACCAACTTGGCCGAAGCCACTCGCCAAGTGGCCGAAGACTCGTTTCCTATTCTATAAATGGGGGTCTTTCTCATTCGGGGGGTGGGATTTTAAAAGGCTGGGATTTCGGGGATTTTCCTGGAGTCTGGACTTTCTGATCTTCTGAAGAATTATTGCGAGATCTACGAGCCGTCGACGCACAGTTCCGAGCACCGACGAGCACGAATTCAGTCGACGCCAGATCTATAAATCGCGAGGTGTTTAACTCGGGTCGGCTACGAACGGCCGGTGGATTTCTCCTAGTAGATCTCACCCGCCCGCGATCCTCTCCTTCGTGAGTGTGATCCCCGGCGATCCTCTCCTTCGTGAGTGTGATCCCCGAAAGCGATCCTCTCCTTCGTGAGTGTGATCCCCGAAGGCGATCCTCTCCTTCGTGAGTGTGATCCCCTCAGGCGCTTCGTTTCCTTCGTGAAACGAGCCCCTTCACGTCTGTAGTTCCAGAACCCGGGTTTCCACCTGGATCGGAATTGCGCGGTGGTCCACGGACGAATAAAAAGTCCCCGGCACAGGCGAAGAACCCACACAAGCGAGGATCCCGTATAATAGAGATCCGAGCGTTTGTTCAGGAAAAGGTTGTAATTTTCGTTTTCATTGTACGCCTTAAAATAAAAGGCATTTCTTTTGAATTTTGTTGTAGGCCAACGAAGCTGTAAACGAGTTCAACACAACAATGAATAACAAAGCAACTTTCCCCGCGAACAAGCTGGCGACCACAGTGGGAGCCAACGGTCTCAAGTCAGGGACCGCCAAAAACTCTGCGTAGGGTGTAATAATTACGCTCCAGCGAAGTCAACCGAATCCAAGTTGATTCGGGTTCCGCTGTGAGTATCATACTATTGTCCTTGTCCAGATCGTTCTCCCCCCACAAATCCAGAAGGATCTCCGCTGCAAGAAAGATCCGTTTGTCCTCGACTCCGGAACTTTAAGGCGAGGATCTTAACTCCGCCGTTGCCGAACTTGCACCAAATGGCATCCTTCCGGCTTCCAAGATCGCCGGATCTACACAGGAGATCACCGCTGATGGCGTGCCGACTCTCTGACGTGTGAGTTCGCCAAGGCCCTGGAATCAGTCGACTTTGTCCGCTACAAAGTGGATCTGAAGTCCAGGAGAGGTCAAGAACCCCATCAACAGGTGCACGGCAACTCTTCCAAGCCGTCAACAAATGATTGGGTCCGCATCAAACGAAACCGATCAACACTTGAAGAACGTATCCAGAGGCGCCGTGCATTACTCGCACACACACGGGCTCTAGTTCAGGAGGTCTGGATGTAGAAGTGGACAAGAAGCCGCCGAAAATGCGCCAAGTTTGGAGTCCGAAATCCGGAACAACGATTCGGACAAAGGCCGAAACGTCAGTCAAGAATCAGCCACCTCAAACTGATTCGACTAAGGCTCGGCCGCCATGGGGTTACTTGATTCAAAAGAAGATCACACCTCCGGCGATCTCATCCAGATCTCCATCCAGCTCTGTGCTCGCTTCGGTCAATCCTGTTGGCGTATCCCAGAGCAAGAAATTGGTGTTAGAGCGCCTCGGCCCGTTGCACGATGATCGAGGTAAAATTTCGATCAAGGATTGTTTGGGCCCGCTGAAGAGGGCCCGACCAGCTCACGGTGATGGGGGTCTTACCCCTCTCCGCCATTATAAGAAGATTCCTACAGCTGCTCTCACTAGAATTTGTATCGAAGTTCGAGAGCCCGTCGAAACTTCGCGCTCGCAAAGGCGAACGTGGAGACGAGTGACTATTGGAACCTTTGAAAATGTGGCTCATCCTCAGAAGGAGGCATTTTTGCCTGACGACGATGACGTTATACCTGAGAAGTCGTACCAACACACGAGGGGTTGCTCCATTCATGCCGATGAGCTGTACTATCGTGCTGGGGGTACGAGTAAATCTCGAAATAGAAGTTCCCCCGAATTGGACATGCTTTGTCCGTGTTCCAAACTAATCGTATGGCGTTGTCGAATGTAATCGCACTGCCGCCTTCAAGAAGGCGTCGGTCTTTGATAGGCTTGGCAACAAAATGCCAAAACCCAAGTCAAGATGCTTCGGCGGAAGAAGATCGGAGTCTCAAGGCGATGAATTGTCAAGGGTAACCACCAATATGACCAGCAGAGGGTTGGGATACGAATCCTCCTCAGAAGATGAATGCTCATGGCTGATTGATGATAATCCACCCGATGAGGGAGACGGACATTCGTCTGATTCTTCGGCTTGGGATTCCGACACCAGCCTCGGAGAAGCTTTCAAGGCTTTGATGTCAAATATGGCTACGGTCGATCCTGCTACTATTGAGAGTGATGAAGATATGCCAACATGGGAAGACCCATGGATCCATCAACTCAAAGAGCAGTTTGGGGATAGATTCGAACAAAGAGAACCCCCCACTAAGGACGAGGTAGTCCAGGTTAATATGGGTGACGAAGAGCATCCTAAGCTCATAAACATCAGCAATACTCTTTCCTCGGAAGAGAAGGAAGAGTTGATCACCTTAATCAGGGAGTATATCGATGTATTCGCCTGGACCTACGAGGACATGTTAGGACTCGACCCTAATGTGGCGACACATCGCCTCAACATCAAGGTGGATGTCAAACCGGCAAATCAAGAAGACGGTTTCGTCCACAAATCTTGCAGGCAATCGTTGACGAAGTAAAGAAACTCATAGAATCGGGATTCATCAGGGAAATTCAATATCCGGATTGGGTGGCGAATATAGTCCCGGTCACGAAGAAGAATGGTTCGATTAGGATCTGTGTCGACTACAGAGATCTGAACGCTGCTTGCCCGAAAGATGACTTTCCTCTTCCAATCACTGATGTCATAGTCGACAATACGTGTGGATTTGAAAGAATGTCATTTATGGATGGTTTCTCGGGTTACAATCAGATCAAGATGCACCCCAATGATGCCAAACACACAGCGTTCAGAACGCCCATCGGTATATATTGCTACACGGTCATGCCGTTCGGCCTGAAAAATGCTGGCGCCACGTACCAGCGAGCAATGACTAAGATTTTCCAGGATCATCTTCGAAAACGGTCGAATGCTACGTCGACGACTTGGTCGTGAAAAGCCGTGACAAAGGAGATCACATCAAAGATCTTAGGACAGTATTTGAGCTCATGTGAACTCATCAACTAAAGATGAACCCTGCCAAATCCTTCCTTGGGATGTCCAGTGGCAAATTCCTTGGCTTCGTCGTCACCAATAAAGGAATCCATGTTGATCCTGATAAAGTGAAAGCGATTCAAGATTTACAACCTCCAAGAAATCTGAGAGAGCTCAGAGGGTTACAAGGGCGATTGGCGTACATCCGACGGTTCATATCAAACCTATCTGGGAAGTGCCAACCATTCTCAAAGTTGAATAAGAAGGGCGTGTCGTTTATTTGGGATGACGCTTGCCAAAAGGCATTTGAAGAGATTAAGTCGTATCTCTCTAAACCTCCTGTTCTTGTCGCACCGCAGTCGGGAAAGCCGTTCTTGATTTACATCAAAGCGACTGACCATTCGTTAAGTGCCCTACTTGCACAAGACGATGACACCGGTCACGAACAGTGTCACGAACAGGCAGTGTATTACCTGAGCCGAACATTAGTCGGTGCTGAGTCTCGATATCCAATGGTTGAGAAGCAGTGCCTTGCATTAGTGTTCGCAATTCAGAAAATGCGGCACTATTTGGTCGGACAAACGATTTATGTTATCTCCAGCGTAAATCCGGTCCGAATATTTATGACCCAGCCGGCCTCAATGAGTTGGCGTTTGGCAAAATGGGCCTTGCTTTTGTCCCAATACGACTTGCACTTCAAACAACAAAAGTCGGTCAAAGGACAAGCGATTTGCGATCTCTTGGCTGCCAACCCGACAACGGACGCAGTTGAGCTATATGATGATCTTCCGGATGAAGTTCAGGAAGTCAACACTACATCGCACCAACAAATATGGCGATTGTATTTTGACGGAGCTTCTCGGGCCACTAATGTGGCAAGTACCCGGATGTTCTAAAATCTCCATTTGGAGTCGGAGTTGTCTTGATTTCCGGAATCATGTCATGCCCGTGCTTATTCACTCACCAACCTTGTTCCAATAACGTAGCCAAATACAACGCGTTACTTATCGGACTTAGCTTCGCCAAGGAGCCGGGGTCAATATCTCGAAGCATCTGGCGATTCACAACTAATAGTCGCGATCCGCGAGACTACAAGTCAATCCAGATCTAATTCCTTATCATCGTAGCAATCGAAATGGCGCACTCGCTCAAGAGTTCTTCATCGAATATATCCCACGCCCAAACGCCACGCTGATGCACCGGGCGGCGTAGCCGCGGTCGTTAGCACAACCTTCGAGACCGAGCAATTAGTTACGCCAGACTCATCAACTCTTCGTACCAATATATAATGAGGTACAAGAAGATGAAGGGGTAATTACCAAAGACGTACATGCAACCCAAACCAAATTGGAGCCCCGAGATTGGCGCTTTCCGATCATCGACTACGTCTTGCACGGTATTCTGCCAGAAGACGTAAGGGAGAGAGAGTCAATCCGGCGAAGAGCTCCAAGATTCTTTTACAAAACAGAGACCCAGATGTTATATCGCCGGGGGTATGACGGTCTTTTACTCCGATGCCTTTCAAACAAGGAGGCAGAAGAGGTCCTTCGGGAAGCACACGAAGGTGAATGTGGTGCGCACCAGCCTGGTCCTAAGCTCTACGATCGAGTCAGGAGAATGGGATACTTTTGGCCCACAATGATTAATGACGCAGTCGAGTATGCTCGGAAATGCCACGCGTGTCAAATTCACGCGAATTATATGCATCACCTCCGAGCGCTTGCATCCTTCGCCACATCCTGGCCATTCGAGACATGGGGAATGGACGTTGTAGGTCCCATTTTTCCTCCGTCAGTCAAAGGCGATCGGTTTATTCTAGCAATCACCGATTACTTCTCCAAGTGGGCTGAAGCAATCCCGTTAAAAGAAGTCAAGGCGAGTACCGTCGTCAGATTTATCAAACACCATGTCATCTACTGACATGGTGTCCCGAGACGGATCGTGCATGACAACGGTCCCCAATTCATCGGCAATTCCTTCATCGGGTTTTGCGAAAAGTTCAAGATACAAGATGTCTCGCCGACATCCTATAATCCAAAGAAATAATGGATTAGCCGAGACGCTCAACAAGACGATTATCAAGATTTTGTCGAAGCTTGTGAAGAATAACAAGCTTAGACCGACGATAAATTCGAGAAGCACTCGGGCATATCGCACAACAGACGCGACGCCAATCGAGCGACCCCGCATCCCCTCGGTTTACGGGTGTGAAGCGATCCTCCGTTGGAAATCCAGATTCCGCCACTTCGACGCCTTTCAACAGATGACGACCAAGAACAACATCAAAAGCGTCTCGAAGAGCTTGAGATGTTAGATGAGAAGCTCGAGGCTCAACAATGCATTGAGTTCTATCAAGCTAGGATGTCGAGGGCTTTCAACAAGAAAGTTCGACAGAGAACCTTTAAGGAGGGAGATTCGCCCCGCCGCTAGACGGCCGATAATTCTCAACTCCAAGAAGAAAGATAAATTTGAACCCAAATGGGAAGGACCGTTTATAATAGACACAGTCTATTCAAACGGTGCATATCGCCTTATCACACAGAATGGCGACCGGCAATTAATGCCAATAAACGGAAGTTTCTGAAAAAGTATTATCCTTAGTACATTCAGGATAACCCGTTTTGATGGGAAGTTCCTCAGAGAATATCTCACTCATTTTCATGAGGATAACCCTAAGTTATTGCGTTTTCCTCCAAAATTCTCTCACCGATCAAATTTACTGACGGTGGGCCCACTAAAAATCTCCCTGGTCCAACCACCAGCAAAATCCCCTCTCGATTCATTCCACGAACGAGAGGTCCACTCTTAAATTCTAGTTAGCAATCCTATAAAAGCGAAAGCTATCCGTAACCTTCCAAGATTCTCAGAGTGGAGACCCCACTCTTAGTTTCGCATCGGGAAATAGAATACATTCTTCCTTTCCCACATTTCACCTGGAGATAGAATACATTCTTCCTCTTCAGAAGCAAGAGATAGAATACATTCTTCCTCTCTTGGCCTAGATTCTCGGAGTGGAGATCCCACTCTTAGTTTCATCTTTCAAGATTCTCAAAATGGAGATCCCATTTTTAGTCTCTTTCACTGGAAACAGGACAAAAATCCTTCCTTTCCAATACCCGGAGATAGAAGACAAGATACTCCTTCCTCTCCATCAATAAGAGATAGGATACAAAACCTTCCTCTCTTATTCGTGAGCTCCCGGAGATAGGAGACAAGATCCTCCTTCCTCTCCACTGACAAGAGATAGGATACAAAACCTTTCTCTCTTGTTCATCTCTTACCCGGAGATAGGAGACAAGATCCTCCTTCCTCTCCACCTTCGGGAAATAGAATACATTCTTCCTTTCCCACCTCAATCAATCTTATTCCGGTTCAATCATTCTCTGGTCAAAAGAAGGTACCAAGACTCCTCTTGGGGAATTTGATCCCGAATCCTAAGCAGGGATTGGTCGACGCCTAACACGCATCGCCGGGTTAGTCTTCCCGTGAAAAAGACGAAGCCTACGTATTCAACATCGTAGCATTAAGTCTAAGAGAGTTTCATTCTTTTAGCACAACGTTGTGTGTAGAACGGATTTAGATAATCTACATGCTAGCCCAACTCAAACGGTAGTTGGTAAAGGCTTATCAAACCCGTTGAAGGCTGGGGGTTGGCCAATAACCCTAAAGCCAACGCCTCACACGCGTTGCCGGTTTAGTCTTTTTCCGATTGAAGAAGACACCAGAGTTTGATTCTGGGGTATTTTATCCCGAAGCCTAAGAAGGATAAAGCCAACGCCACACGCTGCCGGTTTAGTCTTTTTCCGATTGAAGAAGACACCATAGTTTAATTTCGGGTATTTTATCCGAAGCCTAAGAAGGATAAAGCCAACGCCACACGCTGCCGGTTTAGTCTTTTTCCGATTGAAGAAGACACCATAGTTTAATTTCGGGTATTTTATCCCAAGCCTAAGAAGGGATAAAGCCAACGCCACACGCTGCCGGTTTAGTCTTTTTCCGATTGAAGAAGACACCGAGTTTGATTCTCGGGTATTTTATCCCAAGCCTAAGAAGGATAAAGCCAACGCCTAACACGCTGTCGGGTGGTCTCTTGCCCGTAAAGAGTACGGGCCACGTATTCAACATCGTAGCATTAAGTCTAAGAGAGTTTCATTCTTTTAGCACAATGTCATGTGCGGAACGGATCCAGATAATCCGCACGCTAGCCCAACTCAAACGGTAGTTGGTAAAGGCTAATCAAACCCGTTGATGGCTGAGGGTTTGCCAAAAATCCTATAAGTATTATGGTTAATTATTTCTGACCAAATAAAAGAATCATAAAAAAAAGGGGACATATTTGATTAATAAAAGGATGAGATTACAAGTCCTTAAACATCAAATTTATGGGAACGAATTTGTTATACTTTATCAGTGAAAGTTTGCTGAAGTTCCGCTTGAAGCTCATCCCCGAAAGGACTCCTCGCTGCTATTAAGGGTCTTCGCAGTCTCCTTCTCGATGTCAACCAGCTTCTGCTTCGAGAGTTCAAATTTCTCGGGCATGACCGCAAGAGTCTCTTCTTTGTTGGCCTTCATCAACTTCAAGATGATCAGACTCTCCCTCGCCGCTTGAAGTTCCTGTTCGAGCTCTACTATCCTCGCTTCTCCAGCAGCGACACAAGATCGAAAATGTCCCACGGAAGATGAAGCTTCAGCGACAGCAGTCTCCAAATGATGCACCTGGTCTCGCTGCATTTGAACTTCGAGTCCAGTAATAACGCAAGCATCCCGCTAAGCCGCCGCGAGCCTCGTCGCTCTCTATATATGAGGGGAGCCCGGTTGCCTCAAAATCTTGTAGACTTTGGGGCTTAACCTCCAAATGATCGAAATCATCATCAATGGCCTGGGCAAACTCAATTTTCCAAATATTCTCCCATGTCGCCTAATCCTACTCCAATCAGGAACACGAGTATAAACTGTTTCCTAATTCGTCGAGAAGTTCCCGGAAGAATATTTCCATAAAAAATATTCTTAGGGATAACTCGATCGTGACGGATTGCATCGACGCTTAATCGACGCCGCCTAATGCTACTCAACTAGGAATACAGTATAAACTATTTCCTAATTTTGGCGAAGTTCCTGGAAAATATCTTAAGGATAACTCGACCACCTCCAAATGGGTATATGAGGATAAAATAATTCTCAAAACTCCAGTGAACGCATGAGTATAAACTGTGTTGACGCCAGCCAACGCGTCATAATCGCCAGTTGAAGGTTGAACGTCAAGAGGAAATTTCGACGGACAAAGCGTTCTACCTCGAAAGGACTCCTCCCATCGCACTAATGCCATTCGCGGGCGTCAGCGTAAGGCCCATCGGTCAACAAGGTGGAACGGAATAAATCCCGTGAAAAATTCCTCCCACTGTGGATAATGGTACTCCAACAAGGAGTAATGCAGTAGCGACGCCAACCAACGCGTCGTCGCCGAAGAATTCACAGGAAAAATTCCTCCATCTAAACTTTCTTTTTTTCTACTTTGTTGATAAAGATGAAGATTTGACTTCAAGAGGCCAACCCCTTGCAATGTAGGTTTTCATTTTCTCCTTCTATTTTCTTATTTTAGAATTGCATGTTTAGGATTTTATTTTCTTATTTATATTTTTATGTTAGTAGATTAGATTTATTTCATGTTTGTAGAATAGATTTACTTTCATGCTCTTTTATTTTTGTTATTTAGATTTATTTTCATGCTTTGTAGAATTTCTTTTCTTGCCTTGTAGCTAGTCTATATTTTTTTAAATTCTTGTTTTATATTTACTTTTAAGCTCATTTCTCTTTCTTAATAATTAGTTTCTATTTTCTTGCTTGTAGTTTAGATCTACTTCTTATTCTTTTATGCTT
The DNA here is from genome assembly GCA_012295165.1 of Asparagus setaceus. Lineage (NCBI taxonomy): Eukaryota > Viridiplantae > Streptophyta > Magnoliopsida > Asparagales > Asparagaceae > Asparagus > Asparagus setaceus. The sequence goes on from CM022701.1 coordinate 50,879,098, forward strand.
TCTAGTATAGATTTTATTTCCTTGCTTTTATTTTTTAAAATGAGTAACTAATTGTTGTTGGAATTCTAGAATTGTAGGAAAGCAGTTTAATTTCCTTTTATGATTAATGGATTGCTCTCTTTATGTTTAAATTGATCATGTTAGGATAATCAACTAGAGAAGTAGTTGGTAGAAAAAGAATTTTATCTTCTATGCTTATCTTGAGTAGTTTGATAGGTTATGCTTATGAATTCTAGAATTAATATCTAGTTGTTTATTCTTTTTATGAATGAAAATTTTTCTTGGATGATATTTTGATAGATTATGCTTTCTTTTAGTGGTTTGATAATCATTGCTTAATAAATCTAAAGTAAAATATATATAATAAAAAGAGAGTAGTTCATAAATGCTAAATGAAACTAACTTGTGGATTCAATTCTAGATTCCTTATTTCTCTACTTATTTTTCTCACTATTTCTAGGTTGATTTCTCTCTTGATTTCTCTTTTCGTGACTTTATTTTATTCCCATTTCTAATTCTTTTCTTGATTCCAATTCTTTTTATTTTTTATTTTCCTCTTTGTTCTCTTTTCTTTTTATGTGTTTCCTCCTTATTGTTTTATTCTTTTTATTTTGTGACAATTCCCTCTCTACACAGTCTATTTCACTCCTCCTAGTCCACGCGTTCTTAGGAGCAATTTTAGAAATTCCAAACATACACCTTCCTTGTGAGCTCTACATCTATAATAACTTGATAGTTATTGTCTTGTAACTTTTGTGCATGCTAATGTGCTAATCAAGTTTTAGTGCCATTGCTAGGGAAGGTGCTTGTAATTTGGATATTTCTATTTTGATTCTTTAATTTGTATATTTAATTGTGAAGGATTGACTAGAAGAAGAAGATTGAAGATGAATGTTTGCTTACAAAGGTAAGTCCTCTTTTTAGTTTTTTCAATTCCTCCCTCTAGTTAGGCTTTACACATTAGAGACAATTAGGAGCTAATAAAAAAATTCTCTTGTTGGCCCTAATAAAATCCACCCTCCACTTGAACAACTACTAACAAGATAATAAATTCAAACAAGAGCTCTTTTTTCACATTTATTTGATTGTTAACCCTAATTAAAAAATAAAAAGATTTTTTTAGATCCTTTTGTTGTTATTTTTAATTCTTAGGGTTGCATTGTAGCATTTTAATTTGAGCACTCACTTGAAAGTACTTTTAAGGGCAAAAACCCCCTAATCAAGATGAGGTAAGGGATTTTATCACCCTTTTTTTAGCCCACAAATCACTAATTTTTCAATACACAAACCCAAGCCTTCTAAAACTCATAAGATGTTGGTCCCTAAGGACTCGAGCTCATTAAGGAACAAGAAATCCTTAAGTGAACCGGTTTAAGACTTGAATCCATTTGTGTCTAAAGTAAGGTTTAGGGGTTGCGTAAAGCGCTTCGCAAGGAAAGATGTACTTAATTGGTACTTGACCTCCCTCTAGTACTATCCTTACCTGGCTAACTGACCAAGTAAATATTAATCTTTTCACTCAAAGAGTTTTTAGTTAGGAGGTAGTCTAGTTGAGTCTAGACTTAACCTTAAAATTAAGGGTGATTGTTTCATAGTGGTTGCTCTTGATTTGTTTAGTTAGATTTTTTCTTTTATCCTTCCTCTTTTGTGTCACTTATCTTTTAAATCTTTTTGTTTTTCCTTGAAAAAAGAAAAATTTTAATTAACTTTATTTTTCCTCGATCTTTTTCCCTAATTAGATATAAAAATCCTTTAGTGCATGCAATTTTGGATTAGGGATAATACCAATCGTTTAATTCATATTGAACAAATTTTTGAGACTAATGAAATGGCAAATCCAAATGCAGCAGTTCTCCAAGACATGTGTTATCTAACTAGGAATGCAATCTATTCTTGTATTAGGCTTCCCGATGTTAATAGAATTAATTTTGAGCTTAGACCTCACTTCATAAACATGCTTCGGAAATTCTTAGGAAATGAATCCGAAGATGCATATATTTTATATATGAGTTTGAGGAAGTTTGTCTTATGATTAAGATTAGAGAGTTTTTTGAGGACGCGATTAAGCTTAGATTTATCTCATTTGCTCTTAAGGATAAAGTCAAGAAATGATTGTATAGCTTACCCATAAATTCTATCTCAACCTAGGAGGAATTTGTGATCATTTTCCTGATGAAAATTTTCCCAATTCATACAACAATAAAGCTTAGAAATTACATTCAGAATTTCAAGATAGTCCTAGGGGAGCCATTCTGGAAGTATTTTGATAGGATTAAGGATATTCTTATCTAATGTCCTCATCATGGTCTAAAAAAATAGTGATTATGCCAAATCATCTATGAAGGATTAAATTATTCCTCAAAAACTTCCTTAATATATATGTGTAAAAGAGATTTTATGAAGAAAAATACTGATGAAACTTGGTAATTCTTAGAGAGTTTGTCTGAAAAAATCATGCAGTGGAAACACTGTAATGAAAGAGTTTCATCAGTTCGACCAACCAAATACAGTGGTCCTTCCCTAGAGTCAAACATAACCTCTGAAACAAGAATGACTACAATCATGCGTAGGTTAAAAGCCTTAGAAACCAAAGAACGAGCCCCAACTCAAATCAATTAAGTTTCTGCCCCAGGATGTCATAACTATTTATCTTCAACCTATATTTCAGAAGAATGTCCTCTCTTAGGAAATAATTAACCACTAGGTAAGGTGAACGCGGCATTCCAGCATCCTATGAATGATCCGTTTTCTCCAACCTAGAACCCGAATTTGAGAAATCATTTGAAGTTTGTATAGAATGAAGGAAATTTCTCTAGAAATAAAAATTTCACTCCCAATTCAACCCCTATTTCCTAGAGGAAACACAGTTCCATTCAACACACCACACAATTTTCCACAACCTAATTTTTCATACTAGAATCAGTCTCTTCCAAATCAATCGGTGAATCCGATTCCTCCAAGTTCTAATCATGAGAAATATTTCAGTATCTTAGAAAATTTTTAGAGGCCATGATAAAGGTTTCTACACAGACTACCAATATATTGACTCAGTCTTCCAACAATTTGAATTTCTTTATGCAGATAACCGGTCAATTACTCAATTCTAACACTCAAGACAAAGCTAGGTTAGAAACCCAACTTGGTCAACTAGCTAGTGCCTTGAGTGACAGAGAAAAGAAAAATTTTTCAAGTCAACCTGTTGTAAATCTGGAGGACCCTGGATCAAGTTTAACCTACCAAACTCAAGTGAATGCTATCTACTCACTACAATCAGGGGAACAGGTCGATAATCAAGTTAGAATGCCTTCGAATCAAACTTCTTTTTCCTCTTCTCCTATTCAAGACACTAAACCTAAACAAACTCTCTCTCCTTCTGATCACTCTGTTCAACAATCACCCTCTTTCGATGACCAAGAACCTGAAACTAAACATGAGCTCAATTTTGATAGGTTTAAACCTGTTACCCTTTTTCGATAGACTCTGGCCTAGGAAAAACTCTCTCTAAGTAGAGAAAATCCTAAAATTTTTCAAGCAGGTTAAGGTCAATATTCCTCTCTTAGATGAAATCGAAGAAATCCCGTCTTATGCAAAATTTTTAAAGGATTTGTGTACTGAGAACCACTAATGTTCCCAAGAAAGTCTTACTAGCGGTAAATATCAATGACATGATCTCAAAGCCCACGCCTTTGAAACATAAGGATCATGTTTGTCTTACAATTTCATGTGTCATAGGAACGACCTTCATTGAAAAGGCACTTCTAGACTTAGGAGCTAGTATGAATCTTTTTCCCTATTCAATTTTTTAACAACTAAGGATAGGTGAACAGAAGCCAACTAGAAATATCCTCCAGTTAGCTGATAGATCTGTAAAAATACCCAAATGAGAGATAGATGATGTTATGATTAAAGTTAGGGAGTTCTTTTTTTCAGTGGATTTCATAGTCTTAGAAACACAGCCCGTTTCTACTCCCAAAAATCAGATACCTGTTATTTTTGGAAGACCGTTCTTAGCCACTTTCAATATTTTGATCAACTGTAGAACTGGTCAAATAAAACTGTCCTTTGAGAACATGACTATTGATCTCAACATTTTCAATTTAAGAAACTAACCAATTGATCCATCAGATCAACCCCTAGAAGTCAATTGCATCTAGGAATTTTGAGTGAAGAGTTAGAAGAAGAGAGTGAGTTAGACCCGAGTTTTGAGGAGATCTTTGGTGAAGAAATCAAGGCACTAGAAGAGTCAGAATCAGAATTAGTATTTAAAAAAAAGTACGGAGCCAAACACAAGTTTCACTGATCTCAGCTTTGAAGAACTTTTTGCTGATGAGCTTAGCTTCCTAGAAAATATAGAACAACCAGCTTATCATACCACAACTATGAATCTTGGATTTGAGGAAATTTTTAAAGAAGAACTAGTTGTGTAAGGATAAACTTTCATTCATGTGGAACCTGAATTTAAATTTGAGACTTTCTTTATGTTTGATCAACACCGAAAATTTAAAATGCATAACCCTCTACCTACCTGTCTTCAAACACTGCAGAAATCTTTGAAAACTTTGAAATGTATAGAATTTAAGCACATCATAGAGTTTATCATTTTAGATTTTTAAAAATCCGATGTAAAATTTTTAGCAATAAGATAGGAATTGATGTAGAGTGTGAGCTTTTTATTTTTAATCTTTTATTCAACAACTTTACTCTTTGTCTCAAAATAATAACAAAAATTTTATTCTTCTCTCATTTGAGAGTTTCTTGTTCTTTTGGGGAAAAAGAAAAGAAAACATTTGGAAACAAATGAAAAAATGATGAAAAATGAAAAAATGAAAAAATGAAAAACAAAAAAGTAGGGAATTTTTTTAGCTACATCCTCCTCATACCAAAAGTAATTACAGATTTTTATCATTGTTTTAGGTCGACCAAACAAATGTAAGTGCTTTATTTCCTATCTGCTTTACTTTGTGCATCATATAGTTTGCATTGAGGACAATGTAAAATTTAGGTGTGGGGTGGGGACTAGTCATCTTTTTGCTTTATTTTACAAATTTTTCTTCTTTTTATTTCATATTTTCTTTCTTTTCTTTCCCTAAAAAATTGCCACTTGCCAACTTGATAAAGTCAATTAGTAATTAATGTACTTAATAAATGTTTTAAACTTTCTAATTCTTAGTTAGTTTTATACTCAAGTTAACCTTTTATGATAATATTAAATAATCTTCTTAAGAAATAATTTTCAAAGTCAGATACTTCACTATAGTCCTAACTAAGATTTGAAATAAAAGTAACTAAATTTTTGCATGCTTAACTTAGAGTAGAAAATATTTTTTAAGACGTCGATCTAAATATTTTTCGATATATATATATATATATATATATATATATATATATATATATATATATATATATATATATATATATATATATATATATATATATATATATATATATATATATATATATATATATCTAAAGAACAGTTTGAAAAGTGGGCACCAACAAAACTTTCTTAAACTCCAATGTGATTTTACCTTACTAAGCCTAAGTCGACCGAGTGATTAAGCCCAATGAGTATTTTATACTTAATGACTTAAGCCCAATTGGGTTAGGATCCATTAGCCCAAAAGTCGTTACTAGGTCCATTAGAAAGCCCGATAAAGTAAAACAAAATCACCAAGGAATAAAGAGAGGTATAAAATAAAATAAAATTTTTTAATATATTGTTATATTTATATATATGTCCTTGACAAGTAAATTGATCAAGAGGCTTGAAAAATTGTTTGAAACAAAGACTTCAAATGTTCTTTTCAAAATTTTTAATTAAATCCTCGGTTAGACTTGGTTTTGTATAACTATAATGAAAAGAGTTTCTAAGAAATTTACTTTGGAGTTATATATAAAAATATTTTATTGAGCAAAAACTAGTTTTAATTAGATTGTTTAAATATATCAAGTGAATTAATTATATATTGACTTCTTCTTTAAATTGGTAAGATGACCGAATTTTGTGGGTATATTCACTGTAAACATTTACGAGACTACAACTCGTCCTCTAGTGTAACTTAGGAGTTTAAAGGCTTATTGTATGTGCTAAATACAACCACAAATCCTGCGAAAGTGAGTTAGGATTTTCTTTCTTTCTTTTTTATTTTCTTTGTTTGCTAGAGGACAAGCAAAAGTTTAGTTGTGGGGCTATTTGATCATCACATTTTATTGCACTTTTATACCGTCGTTATCTATTTTATTTGAATAAATATATAGACTAGCGAAAGTGAATTAGAATTTTGCTTTTTTTTATTTATTTCCTCCTTTCTTCTTTTTCCCTCTAGTTTTTACTTTTAATCTTTGTGACAAATCACTATTTCTGCCTCTTTCTACATTTTATTTCACTCCTTTTTGTCCACACATTTGTGAGACCAATTTTAGGAATTTTTAGACACACACCTTCCTTGTGGGTTAGACATCTTTTCTATGCTATACTTGATAGTTATTTTCTTACAGCTTTAGTGCATGTTTTTATGCCTAATCAAGTTTGGGTGCAGCTACCGGGGAAGGTGCTTCTACTTAGAATTTTTCTATTTTGGTTCTTTGATTTGTGTGTTTCCTTGTGAAGGACTAAATAAGAAAATTGAAGATTGAAGATTGAACAAGAAGATTTACTTGAAAATGTGAGTCCTCTTTCTAGTATTATCAATTCCATCCTCTAGTTAGACTTTTCACATTAAAGACAATTAGGAACTATTTCCTCATAGCTATTTAATACTGGGGGAATGGACATCATACGTCCAATCAACCCACCATCAATGAGAGGATGTCGGTTTGTTCTAGAAATAACTGACTATTTCTCCCAATGGTCTAAAGCTCTACCTCTTGCAAAAGTGAATGATAGGTAAATAAATATGTACCTAAGTTGCAAGTGCAAAACTATCAAGTTATAATATAAAAGTTATCGATCCTACGAGGAAGGTGTTGTAGGATTTATCAAAATCAGTTCACAAGTTGTGTGTGTGACAATTAGGAGTGATATATGTGATTGTGGAGAGATAAAGAGAGTGGTTGTGATTATGTGCAAATAAAACAAAACTAAATTGAGAGGGCAGAAAGAATAGAGGACAATAAAATCAAGAAATAAATAAAGTAAAATCAAGAATAAAGAGGAAAATCAAGAAAGTAAAGATAGAGGATTCAATTAGAGATATGAGGAATCTAGAATTGAATCCACTAGCTAATTTTACTTATAAATTATGAACTATTCTCCTTTTATCATATTTTACTTTAGATTTATTGAGCATAGACTATCAAACCACTTAAAGAAAGCATAACCTATCAAATTATCATCTAAATAAAATTAATACTCATGAAAAGAATAACACTAGATAGTAATTCTAGAATTCATAAGCATAACCTATCAAACTAATCAAGATAAGCACAGATTATCAAATTCTTCTTCTACCAATTAGTTCTCTAGTTGATTATCATAAACATGATCAATTTAAGCACAAGAGAATAATTCACAAATTATAAAAGAGATCAAACTAGTTTCAGACAATTCGAATTCACGCAACAATTAGTTCCACATCTTAGAAAATAAAAATAATGAAAGAAATAAAAGGAAGAGAATAAAAATAAAACTAACTCCAAAGAGGGTTCTAGCCTCTTTGTGAGAGAAAGAAATAAAAATAAAACTAATTACAAAGAGTGTTCTACCCTCTTGAAAATAATACAATAAAATAAATCTATACTACAAAATAAATGCAAGAAAGTAATGCAAGAAAATAAAGACATGAAAGTAAATCTACTCTACAAAGCAATAAATCTAAAACAAGAGGGTTCTAGCTGCTTGAATATCTAAAATAAGAAAAAAATATTGCAAGAAAATAAAAATAAAAGAGAAAACTTACATTCTAATAGGGTTCTAGCCTCTTGATGAAGGAAAATCTTCATTTTGATCTTCATTTTCATCTTATTTTCATCTTCATGATCAAATAAAGAGAAAAAAAATATGAAGAGGTGAAAAATTCTTTTATGAATTACAACAAAGTTAAAATTTTGGAAGGTCTTCTCAATTAAGAGTAAACCTCCTCTCTAAATGGAGTTTTTATAAAAATTTTCACACTCAAACCTCTCACCCTCTACCCCTATTTATAGCCCACAATAATGAATGAGAACCCTTAGATAAAACTTGGAGATCAAGAATTTAATATCAGCCTAAAACCAATTATGTTTCTGATCAATCGGTTGACCAATCGGTTGGCCAACCGATTGGTTTGCGCAGATCTGATTTTTTTCTGATTTCTTGACCCGATTTTTTCATGGATCCTTGATGTTTTTTGGGCTTTCTTTTATCTTCATATTTGGGCTTTAATAAATGGCAGAAAATCAGGGAGTTTGAGTCTTTTGGGCTTTTATTCATTAATTCGTCATTAACCTGCAAATTAAGATAAAACATATTATTAGTTGTATATTTATTGATATAAAATAGATAATGAGGGTATAAAAATATTATAAAATGTGATTATCAAATACCCTCACGCCTAAGCTTTTGCTAGTCCTCTAGCAAAGACAGAAATTGAAAAGTAAAGAAAAAAAATCCTAACTCATTTTCGCAGGTATCACGGTTGTATTTAGTGCATACAACAAGCCTTTAAACCCTAGGTTACCCTAGAGGACGAGTTGTAGTCTCATGAGGGTTTGCAGTGAATATACCCGCAAACTTCGGTGAACTTGCTAATTGAAAGACGTCTATAAATAATTAATTCACTTGATATATTTAAAAATTCTAATTGAAGCTAGTTTTTACTCAAGAAAATATTTTTATGTATAACTCCAAAGTAAATCTCCAAGAAAATCTTTTTATTATAGTTATACAAAACCAAGTCTAACTTAGAAATTTAATTTAAAAGTTTTGAAAAAACATGCTAACTCTTTGTTTTAAATAATTTTCAAGTCTCTTAATCAATTTATTTTTCAAGAACATATATACAAATATAACTATAAAATTGTTATTTTTTACACTCTTTATTCCTTGGTAATTTTGTTCTACTTTATCGGCTTTGTAAGTGACCATTTAACGAGTTTTGGGCCAATGAATCCCAACCCAATTGGGCTTAGATCATTAAGCATAGAAATACTCCTTGGGCTTAATTACACGGACAACTTAGGCTCTATAAGATAGAACCACCTTGAAATTCAAGAGAATTTTTATTGGTGCCCATTTTTCACACTCTTCTTTTGCAAAATTAGTTTTTAATATATATATGTGTATATGTGTATATATCTTAAAAATATTTAGATCAAGATAGTTTGAAAAATTATTTTCTATTCTAAGCTAGGTGCAAAAGTTTTATTCTTTTAATCAAAAGATCTAAGTTAAGACTTTAGTAAAGTATACTACTTTGAAAATTATTTCTTAAGAAATTTATTTAGAGTTATCATAAAAGGTGAAATTGAGTATAAAACTAACTAACGATTAGACATTTAAAATTTATAAAATAGATCATTTATTAATTAACTCTATTAAGTTGGCAAGTGACAAAAAGAAAGGAAAAATATGATATAAAAAGAAGAGAAAAGAGAATAAAAAATGGTAAAATAAAGAAGATAAAAGAGAAAAGAAATGGTAAAATAAAGAAGAGAAAAGAAAATGGTAAAATAAAGAGGAAAAATGACTAGTCCCCACCACACCTAAATTTTACATTGTCCTCGATGCAAACTCTATAATGCACAAAGTAAAACAGATAAGAAATGAAGCACTTACATTTGTTCGGTCGATCAAGAACAATAATGAAATGATAAAATCTCTAAGTTACCTTTGATGTGAGGAGGATGAAGTCAAAATTTTCTTCTTTTTAATTTTTTGTTTCTTTTTTCATATCCCTTTTTTCAAAAGAATAAGAAACTGTCAAATGAGAGAAGAATAAATTCTTTTATTATTTGCATTATTATTAGACAAAAATAAAGATGTAGAATGATAAATTGAAAATGAAAAGCTCATATTCTACATCAAATTCTATCTTATTGCTAAAAATTCTATCTCGGATTTTGAAGAAATCTAGAATGATAAACTCAAAATGTGCTTAAATTCTATACACCAAGCTTTCAATAATTTCAAAGAATCAAGATAGGTATTAATGGTGTTATGAATTTTAAATTTTTGCTTTTCAAATTTGAACTTAGATTCCTTATTGATGAAAGTTTGTCCTAACACAACCAGTTCTTTAAAAATTTTCTCAAACCCAAGATTCATGGTTGAGGTATGAAAATTTGGTTGTTGTTTATTTTCTAGGGACCTAAGTTCATCGGTGAAAAGTTTTTCAAAGCTAAGATCAAAGAAACTTGTATCTAACTTGGTTCCTTCATTCGAAAGACTGACTGATTCTAATTCATCTAGTATTTTCAGCTCCTCACCAAAGATTTCCTCAAAACTCGGTCTAACTCACTCTCTTCTTCGAGGATAACACATGTCTTAAAGAATGGGTGGATTAAGATTTGCTATTTCTTTGATTCCAAAATTGATTCAACACGATTAAATGATTGGTATTATCCTTAATCCAAACTTGCATACACCAAACTAAATTATTTTGAATTTTTTTCTTCTTTTTACTTAAAAGGAAATAAGGAAAAAAATCTAAGAAAAACAAAAGTTAGTTTTTTTTCTTTTTTAATTTTAAAGAAAAACTAAAAGACCTAAAAGATTAATGAAAGAAGAATAAAAGAAAAATCTAACTAAAACAAATCAAGAGCAATCACTTTGTATCAATCACTCTTAATTCTAGAGTTAAGCCTACACTCAACTAGACCAGCTCCTAACCAAAACTCCTTAAGTGAAAATATTAAAGTTTACTCAGTCAATTAACCAGGTAAGGATAGTACTAGTGGGAGGCCGAAGACCAATTATGTACCTCGTTCCTTGCGGAGCGCTTCATAACCCTAAACCTTGCCTTAGACACCAATGGATTCAAGTAAACTTAAATCTGTTCACTTAAGAATTTCTTGTTCCTTAATGAGCTCGAGTCTTTAGGAGCCAACGTCTAATGAGTTTTAAAGGCTTGGGTTTGTATAGTGAGGAATTAGTGATTTGTGGGCTAAGGAAAGGGTGATGAAATCCCTTACCTTATCTTGATTAGGGGTATTGCCTTTAAGAGTATTTTCAAGTGAGTGTCAAATCAAGATGCTCAAATCACTTTGATGAATTCCTACTATTATATGCAATGCAACCCTAGGAATTAAAAGCAACTACAAAAGGATGCTAAAATAAATTTTTTAATTAAGGTTAACAATCAAACAAATGTGAGAAAGAGAGCTCTTGTTTGAATTTATTCTCTTGTTAGTAAATGTCCAAGTGGAGGGCTAATTTTATTAGGATCGACAAAAGAATTTTTTGTTTTATTAGCCTAATTGTCTCTAATGTGAAAAGCCTAACTAAGGGTGAAATTGAAAATACTAGAAAGAGAACTTACCATAAGCAAGAGGGTTCTAGCCTCTTGAAGAAAATCTTCAATATTCAATCTTTCAAAATTGTTCCTTGACACTAAAACACACAAATCAAAGAACCAAAATAGAAAAATTCAAATTATAAGCACCTTCCCGGCAATATCGCTAAAAACTTGATAGGGTATATAAATAATATGTACCTAAAGTTATAAGTACACAACTATCAAGTTATAGTTTAAAACGTTATGGATTCTTAAGCTTTCTTAGGCCTTCTTTTGTTTTCATATTTGGGCTTCAATAAATGGCAGAAAATCAGGGGGTTTGAGTCTTTTGGGCTTTTATTCATTAATTCTTCATTAACCTGTAAATTAAAATAAAACATATTATTAGTGGTATATTTATTGATATAAAATAGATAATAAGGGTATAAAAATGTTATAAAAATGTGATTATCATTGAATTTCCTCGGACATCATGTCATATACCATTTTGGCATACTTAAGCATATTCTCCATGATAATAGGCCCCAATTTGCTAGTTATGGATTTGATTGGTAACAAGTTTCGTATAAAGAAAGTTGCTTTGATAACCTACAATCCGGTAGCTAACACATTGGTAGAATCCTTCAAGTAAATATTTATCAAGATACTCAAGAAGTCCATTTCTAGCAATAAATGTGACTAGAACAAGAAACTAGGTGAATGCCTCTAGGCCTACTTCACAACAATTAGGACATCAATAGGGAACACAACCTTTGCTCTAGTGTATGAATGCGAAGCTACCCTTCCGCTTGAAATTCAGATACCATCACTATAGATTGCCTTAGCTGCTCAAATGACACTGGAAGATAATGATAATCTAGGCCTCAAGGAGCTCGAGGCATTAGATGAAAAGCGATGTAAGCTAGCAACGTATCAAGCTATACTAAGCACCTGTCTCAAAGGCTTTCAACAAGTAAGTCAAGAAAAGAGTCTTGAAGGAGGAAGAACTCATCCTTGCGGTCTACCGTTCCATGAAAATGATGCAAAAGTCGCTCGGCAAATTCTGTAAGAAATGGGACGGTCTAGATATCGTGAATACTGTCTATTCAAATAGGGTTTATCACTTAGTCAATAAGCATGGAGGTGTGTGATGATGACAATCAATAGTCAATACCTCAAGAAATATTACCCCTAAGTAGCTGGTGGCCTCAGCCTCAAATAAGATCCTTGAGCTCAAGCTCGCTTTGACCAACCTATGATCATAACAGCAAGGGCAATTACAGGAATTACTTATTGAGCTTAGGTCGATCTCACTGCTAAGTTAACATTAAAGAGACAAGGGGAATTCAACTTATGTGACATGTTAATCGTCACTTCTATGTGCTATTATTAGCAACTCGGGTTTTCAACTGATACATCTAGGAAAGACCTTCCGACATCATCAACCGCACTCGAAATTGAAACTTCAACACACGAATGTCATATTAATATTAAATCTTTGATGGTTTCACATCCATATTGCAAATTCGATCGAGCCAACTTGGTCAACTTCCGCACCAATGAATTCTGAAGTTCTTTCCAAGGAGGACAATCAAACATTCTAAAGCCCCTTCGTCACTAACTTAACATTAAACCTCTAGCACCATGGGTTACAATAGCCCTTTAGAGTTTAAGCCGCAAACGCTGCAAGGTAGAGACTTACTCCGCAACATGCACTCCATTATCTCTATTAACGGACTCATGGAGTAGCCCCATTCTACTCGTCATGTTAACATTAACCCTTCGACGACAAGATTGGCAATTATCTCTTAGAGGTCTAGGTAATGAATATTCCATTAGTGATCTAAGCCATGTGGTGCCTTATATCATCTCGACCGGTGAACTATGCGAAAAGCCCGCTTCAAACAAGTTAATAATAAGCCTCTATCGACCCACTTGATGCTACCCTAAGAGTCCAACCAATGGATAGAAGGGGTAGCTCATCATTACCATGATGACAAGCATCACGGTGGTCATATCTCAACATGAGTGAAGGAGTTTGAATCCAAATACTCTAATACCAATAGGAGCAAGTTAACACTAAACCTCTAATCGCAAATTATCCATAATAGATAAATTTTTAGATTTTAGCTCAATGAATTGTAGGAGGGTTCTTCACAAATTCCAATGGTTACGATGTAGTAACCTAAAGTTAAACACTTCAAGTCTCACTCACTAGGTTAATACTAAACCTCGAGAAACACTTCTAACACCAGCTCACGGTGGCGAGATCACCAGGCTTGGGGAGAACCTCCTCTCAAGAGGTTAGACATACACCTCGATCAAAGGATTCCACCGACTTTTCACCATCCTAACCCATGATTGCGATGATAGTCATCTCATCGAAGACAGAGGCTCGGAGAGAACCCCCTGAGGGATTCTAGCCAAACTATTTTGATTTCAAGCAAACTATGCAACATGTTAATAATACACCTCTTACTGCAAGTTACCGACAACAAACACCTTCTCGGGTTCTACATTAGTGAACATAAAGGACCCCACATAAAGTGCACGTTCAAGATGCTCTGACCACAACTCACTCTATTCTCATCGTAGCAAAGAGTGATAACAAGATTCTAAAGGTCAAGTTAACATTACACCTCTGACGGAGTATCTTATTTACTTACGCGAAATGAATTCTTGTCTAGATGAGACTAACAAGATTTTATGCGGGCCCTGAACAAAGCTCAACTCGCTGTGTTAACAATACACCTCATATGAGTTCGAGCTAAGACACCGCAAAGCTTTCCTAGATGGGTTAGATGTTAGTTAAATTCGACTCATCATAGTTATGTTTAATTAGCCCCTAACCTAGATTCTTAAAAAAAGAAGTTCAAGCAAAGTCATCTAATAGGAGAAAGGAAACCTCCTCCATCCGTGCAATATTTACAAGAAGAGTCACATTCTCAGGGAAAGGTTAAGCCTAGGGACCAGAGTTATTTCTCCCCCGGAGTTTTTACAAACAACTTCAAAAGAAGTTCTCAAAAAGGCTATACGGGAATGCAATGACTCCCATGCTTCTAGATTGCGCACCAACGTAGTTTGTCCGACAGCTCGTTCTGGATTTGATTGATATTTTCAGTCCTTTAAGTGATTTCTTGCTTGATTCGGCATAGCACCTCGTGAAATTCCTTTTCAAGCTTTGATTAGAGTTGAAGGGTTGCCATCTCTTCAACATTACTACGAACGGCTGAATGATAATCGGTCTTAGCCTCCCGCAATGTCCTATTAGCCCCATCTAGGAGAAATTCATGACATATTCTAGATTGAGAGGCCATTTCCTGAAGCACAACGTAGCGGTCAGCTTGGTATCAGAGTAGCTTGATCCAATACTGATCGAATTTAGTCTCCCACGTAAGAAAATGACTAGCTTTTTTTCAGTTAACTGAGCAAGGTCTTGTGCACAAATCACCCTGTGGCTCATAGCTACAATTACCAAGTCGTCGGTCGATTCATGAGCGAGTGAGATCTCTTTGGGGTCCGAAGCTAAAATCCTTAACTATTGAAGGGGACGTTCCAGAAGTTCCCTTATTTCCATTTTAGAAAGCTCATGAGCATCTAAGGTAGATAAAGCAACTTCACTCAGGACATGATCAAAAGCAAGGCTCAAAGCATGAGCATCAAATGCAGGGGAGGACTCATTGTCTGAAGAATAAACTATAAGGAATAGGAAGACCTAAAAGTCAAGTATAATGATGAAAAGAAATGTGAGTCACAATGAAGGTATTTTCATATGATCTCTTCATCTGGGGATTGCAAGACGGGCCTGTTTGGGATGGAAGGTGGGTGGAGATGTCTTTGCAACCACCTTGACTTGCGAAGGGCCACTGGCTTTGGAGGTTCCATGAAAATAGTATCCCCTCAAATGGAGCAAGAAAGTGACGAACCTCCTCCTTCTTGATATTTCCTTTGCATGATATCCCAAGGGAAGGGGCGGCCGTCCACACAGAAGGGCTCTAAGGAGTGGGAGTGATGCTCAGGTTAAGCTCATCAGAAGAAGACCAATCTCGAATAACGAGAGAGTGGGAGACAGAATCCTCGAATTCCTAATCCGAAGGAGGAAGGTAGAACATTGCCCATACAACCACTTGAGAGATGATGCCAAGCTCTAGTGCCATCCACCAATTTCCTATCAAGCTTCAGTTTAGGGATGGGACTCCTAGTGTAAAACTGCTTGTAACCGAACTGAATAGCAAAGAGACTCGAGAGGTAGGCTTCCAATTCACAGTGCCCCCATGATGAAATTGCAGATGAGATAATCGTATGCTAAGAAGCCAATAAAAGACCCTTAGGGGCATGTCGGGATAGGCAGGCCCATCGTCCTCAAACTCCTGCATGGGGTCAAGCTCTAAAGGTCCCATGCTACACAAAAAAGCTTGAAGATTCACGGGTGCAACACCTTGCAGCGTCGCGATAAGAAAATAATTCTGTAATCATTTTTCAAATGATGAGAGAAGATATATTTTTCTTTGTTTATTAGTTTATAGGAGTCTCTGCATTTTAGTTGTCAAAATAGAGTTTTTACAAGGGTTTATGTGTTAAAAAGTCTAAATGGGTTTTAAGCCAAAAGCGGTCAACCCGTTAGTCACCCCGTTAAGTTAAGAATCCATATATAAGGCCTAGGGAACCTAGAGATTAGAATT
Source organism: Asparagus setaceus (assembly GCA_012295165.1). NCBI lineage: Eukaryota > Viridiplantae > Streptophyta > Magnoliopsida > Asparagales > Asparagaceae > Asparagus > Asparagus setaceus. The sequence goes on from CM022701.1 coordinate 50,895,191, forward strand.
TCTCAATTTCTGACACTATAGGGCCAACCAAGCTTGGAGAAGGAAAAGGAGAACTTTTTGGCATATGTTCGTCAGCTTTGAGATCGTCTTTTTCAGTAGAAAATTCCCAAGGAAGTACCAACTTTCTCCTTGCCACCTTTGATTCCCTGATATATTTAAATTCATCATATTAAATGTATTTTGATCCATTATGATTATTTATTATCTTTTCTTTGATGTACTTTTGAGTTTATAATGATAGTTTTGGTGAAGAACATGGACATCTGTAGTTTTGATCCCGAACTGAGAAATCTAATGAAAATAAGTTGAATATATTTTATATATAGGTTTTGATGGTAATTTGTGCCATATTTTTTTACATAAGTACAGCAAGTTTTGGCATGTTTTGACAAGTTTTTACAAAACCCCAAATGATAAAAATTATGTTTTTAGCGAATCCATATGCATGTCATATGATCTAAGTATGTTAGATTCATTTTTTCATGTTGAAAAAGTATAGAAAAGTATCCTTAAGTTTAGTACGAGAAAGCTACGGTTGAAATCTAAGAAATCTGCTGAAATTCCAGATTCAGATGTCTTGGTACATATTTCAAATGTCTGGTCCCCAGTTCAAAATGTCTAGATGGAATTTCAAACGTCTCTACACTAAAATATAGTTCACTGTCATTTCAAAATCAGATGTCTAGGCCAAGATGTCAGATGTCTAGTTCACAATTTAGATGTCTGGGTCAATAATTCAGATGCTTGAAAATGTACATAGCTCGTTTTATTTTATTTTATGAGTCGTTTGACTCGTAGATTTTTAGTATGACTTCCGTTGATGATGAAACTTTGTGAACACTTTTGTTAATGAGTTTTGAGTGTATTCAAAGTTTTGTTTGGTACTTTTGAGTTAAGTTTTCATAATTATCTGGTTGAACCAAAAAGTTTGAAAATACAATTTTTCTTTGAATTTGAGTCTCTCCCCAAACCCAATTATCAATATAAAAATGGGTTTCTTTGTAATAATATACCTCATATGTTATGATGACTCTTGTGAAAATGGTTCAACAATGGATAATAATCATTATACCCTATCTAATTATACACGTAACCCACAAGAATTAGGAGTTTAAATATCGGACGTTTGTCTCCATCAATATGGCAAACGTTTAGCTAAAAAGGTGGTGAGTGCAAGAGGGGCAAACTTGTTACCTACCGGTTGTGGATATGATACATTGAGAAGAGAAAATTCATCGGTTAGTTAAAACCTAATTTTATCGAACACCAAGAATTTGTATATTTCATGTTAAGTATTAAGTGATGATGAAAAGAATGTGAATGTGGGGATTTACAACCTCCATGCTTTTATGTTTGATTTTTCTCACTCGATAGTTAGTGGTGCAATATAAAAAGCTGAGATTAGACAACAACGTGTGTAATTGCATTAAAATGAGTTGATATGAAAATATTGGGTTTTGAGGTGTGAGATTTATTTTGGCCATTTTGATGAGTTTTTTAGAATCCCATCTTAGATTGCCGAGTTGTGATTTTTGTCGTCCATCTTAAATTGACCAAAATTATTATATAATCTCAAATAATGAATAAATAACTTAAAGAATTGCAATTTGATTTGTGCATGCTAGTATCACACACACGCACCAGAGAATGAGTAATATAATGTATTTAATTTTTTTGCATATTAGTGTTTTGAGTATTTGCAATACCGTGAGCTAAGTTATGAATTCATATATATTCCATATGAAAGATACAGCAAATAGAAATGTTCCAACATGGATTTGAGAGTTGATCTCCAATTAGCATAAGCTCACCATGTATATCTTTCCATATTCCTATTCAATTGTTGGCACTATCTCTTTTGAATCGTTGATAAATTTATCTTCTAAGCTTTCTTTCATTTGATTTTTATTTGTATAGTGTATTATATTTTACTATTCGTCCTTTTGATCCTATCCTTTGGCGGTACTTGCTATTACGCTCGATGAACTTATTTGTTTGTTGTACTTTCTGTTCTGTTCTGCTCTAGTGTTACAGGTGTACGTTGTTTTATTTTTAGTTTTGGAAATAAATTTTAGTTTAAACTATTTTTCTCACAAGATCCTGAAACAAGTGAATTTTTATATGATATATTTCACAATTCTATATTTTTTAAAAAGAAAAATTTTGTAGATAAATGGCTTAAGTATATCATTAGAACTTCGTTATCGTCAAAGTGGTGTGTTGTCGGCCTAGTCACGTGGCGTTTAGGTCTCGGGTTGTGATTGGATCTTAGTGGTATTAGAGCGGTGGTTCAAAATTGTCTAGACCTAGTTTGCCAAAATTTGCCTAGAACTAAGGTTTCAAAATGAATCAGACTTTGTGTTAAATATTTTTGAAAATTTGAGCTTTCAAAATATTTTCATGAGAAAAGGTTTATTTTCGAGAAAAATAAAATTTTGTCCAAACCAAAGCTTAAAGGGAAATTGTTCAATTTGATATTTTCAAAACATGTGATAAATTTCTAAAAGTTTTGAAAAAAAGAATGTAAGAATTTGACATTTTTCGCATGATGACCAAGCCAATCCTCTGAAATCATCAATCACCAAGCACTAAATTGACGTATTTTGTATTCTTACTACTTATTTGTTTTCAATTAGTGCAATTCGTTCATATTCGTATCTTGTGCACATATGTGTATCTTGATCTCACAACATAACCACATCACAACCAAAAATCGCACGAGAGTATATGCATATGGAATGAGAAGTACACAAAATATAAAGGGAAAATTAGACTTCCTCTTTACATGGACACTAGAGGAAATCCGACTCGATGGCGGCAAAAGTAAGAGTTCAAACATGACACGATATGATGAGAAAATAAAAAGACACAACTACAATGACCAAAAGTAAGTTATGCTAAATGTCTACTCGGAGTATGCAGACTCAAACTCATCCTCTAACGAATTGTATGGCCTTCAAAACGAAGAAGCTCCATATGCACCAGCTAAGGCACCCGCACTAGCAACCAAGTCCATGGTCATGTTAGTGGCCACATCAGCAATAGCACCCATCAAGGTAGCCACATCATGAACTGCCTGACGAGTAGCAACATGATCCTATGATCGATATTGATGAATCACTCCCATCTCTGTCCGGATGCACTAAGCCTGACGATTGTTGTATAACAACATCCATGAGAAAGTGTCCTAAATGCAGCCTAGAAATGCATCATCACTCATGGGAGCCTCGAGAACAACTAGAGGAGGCTCAACCTCAGGAACATGAGTTGAAGGAGAAGGTAGATCAGCCGCCTCAGTAGCGTGTTGACATCCCACATCCATATGACTGATGTTTCCACCAGTGAAGTTAACTTGACACTGACCCGTAGTGATGCTATCGAAGCATAATTGCTTCACTGTGAGTAGAGCTATGATCAAATACTCGAAGATGATAGATTGCACGGAGGAGGACATGTGAGTGAGATTGTGAAAACAACAAGTTCAAGATTGATGCTGATGCGAGCACGAATTAAAGCCACCAAAAGATGAGCTTGGTGAGGAATATCATCACGACCACTGCCTTCGGGAAAATGTTTGCCATCACAACACCTGCATTGATTCAAACATTATGGTTGAGGGAACCCATCGGATAGGAAATAAGTAAAACCTAGTTGCAAGTGCACAACTATCAAGTTATAGTATAAAAGATATCGAATCCTCGAGGAAGGTGGTGTAGGAGATCATCAAAATTGGGTTTCTAAGTTGTGCGTTGTGTGGACAATTAAGAGTGACAATAGTGGAGAGATAAAGAGAGTGGGTGTGATTATATGCAAATAAAACAAAACTAGATTAAGAGGGAGAAGAAATTAGCGGAAAGTAAAAACAAATAAAGGGAAATCAAGAATAAAGAGGAAAATCAAGAAAGTAAAGATGAGTGATTCAATTAGAGATATGAGGAATCTAGAATTGAATTCACTAGTTAATTTCACTTAGAAATTATGAACTATTCTCTTTTATCATATTTTTCTTTAGATTCATTAAGCATATACTATCAAACCACTTAAACAAAGCATAACCTATTAAATTATCATCCAAGTAAAAATAACATTCATGAAAAGAATAACAACTAGATATTAATTGTAGAATTCATTAGTATAACCTATCAAACCACTCAAGATAAGCATAGATTATTAAATTCTTCTTCTACCAATTAGTTCTCTAATTGATTATCCTAGTATGATCATTTTAAGCACAAGAGAGGAATCCATAATGTATAAAAGAAATCAAACTAGTTTCATACAACTCTAGAATTCCCATAAGATTTTAGTTCAACATTATTGAAAGTAAAAATAAAATATAAACTAGAGAGTATGAAAGAAAGAAAAATAAGAACTACTTAGAAAAAGAAAAATAAGAACAAAGAATTAAAGATCTAAACTATAAACATAAAAATAAATCTAAATTATAAAAATAAAAAACATAAAAGTAAATCTAAACTATGCAAGAAAATAAATTTATACTATAAAATAAAAATACAAGAAAATAATACAAAAATAAAGACATTAAAGTAAATCTACTATATAATAGATAAAAATAAATCTAATCTACTAAAAGATAAAGAAAATAAAATACTAAAACATGAATATATAAAAGAAAAAGAAAACTTACATTGAAAGAGGGTACTAGCCCCTTGAAGGCAAATCTTCATCTTCATCTTCATCAACAATTAAAGAGAAGAAAAGAAAAATATGAAGAGGCAAAAATTCTTTTATTAATTGTAAATAAAGTTTACTATTTTAGAAGGTCTTCTCAATTAAGAGTAACCCTCCTCTCCAAATGGAGTTTTATAAAAATTTCACACTCAAACCCCTCATAACCTACCCTATTTATAGCCTACAACAATGAATGAGAACCATTGGATTTTGCAAGGAGAATAAGGATTAAATCTCAGCTAGAAAACTATTTCTAATGCGAACCAATCGGTTGGTCAATGGTTGGCCAATTGGTTGGCCGAGCTATTGGTTTGCAATAGATTTGTATGTTTATTGATTTCTTGACCCGATTTCTTTATGGATTCTTGAGCTTTCTTGGGCCTTCTATTGTCTTCCTATTTGGACTTCAATAAATGGTAGAAAATCAGGGAATTTGTAACTTTTGGGCTTTTATTCATTAATTATTCATTAACTGTAAATTAAGATAAAACATATTTATTAGTGATATTTTTATTTAAATAAAATAGATAATGAGGGTATAAAAATATAATAAAAATGTGATTTTCAAATACCCCACATCTAAACTTTTGCTAGTCCTCTAGCGAAAAAAGAAAATAAAAGTAAGGAAAGAAAATTCTAACTCACTTTTGCAGAATCGCGGTTGTATTTAGTGCATACAACAAGCCTTTAAACCTCTAGATTACCCTAGAGGACGAGTTATAGTCTCATGAGGATTTGCAGTGAATATACCCACAAAATTCTATCAACTTGCCAATTTGAAGAAGTCAATGTATAATCAATTCACCTGATATATTTAAGCATTCTAATTGAAGCTAGTTTTACTCAAGAAAATATTTTTATCTATAACTCTAAAGTAAATCTCAGAGAAAAAGCTTTTCATTATAGTTATACAAAACTGAGTCTAACTTAGAAATTTAATTAAAAGTAATGAAAAGAACATGCAAACTCTTTGTTTTAAACAAATTTCACGTCTCTTAATCAATTTATTTTTAAGAATATATATACAAATATAACTATACATAAATAAATTTGTTTGTGTGTGTGTGTGTGTGTATTACACTCTTTATTCCTTAGTGATTTTATTCTACTTGATCGGCTTTCTAAGTGACCATTTATGAGTTTTGGACCAATGAATCCAAACTCAACTGGCTTAGGTCATTAAGCATGGAAATACTCCTCAGGCTTAATCACTCACCAACTAAGGCTTAGTAAGATAGAACCACCTTGGAGTTCAAAAGAATTTTTATCGGTGCCCATTTTTGCACTCTTATTTTACAAAGTTATGTTATATATATATATATATATATATATATATATATATATATATATATATATATATATATATATATATATATATATATATATATATATATATATATATATATATATATATATATATATATATATATATATATATATATATCTATGTGTGTGTGTGTGTATCTTAAAAATATTTAGATCAAGATGACTTGAAAAATTATTTTCTACTCTAAGCTAAGCATGTAAAAATTTCATTACTTTAATTAAAAGTCTAAGTTAAGACTTTAGTGAAATATACTACTTTGAAAATTATTTCTTAATAAATTTATTTAGAGTTATCATGAAAGTTTAACTTGAGTATAAAACTAACTAAGAATTAGAAATTTTAAAATTTATCAAATAGATTAATTATTAATTAACTCTATTAAGTTGGCAAGTGACAATTATTTTTATGAAAAAGAAAAGAAAACATTTGGAAACAAATGAAAAAATGATGAAAAAATGAAAAAATGAAAAAATGAAAAACAAAAAAGTAGGGAATTTTTTAGCTACATCCTCCTCATACCAAAGGTAATTATAGATTTTTATCATTGTTCTAGGTCGATCGAACAAATGTAATTGCTTTATTTCCTATCCGCTTTACTTTGTGCATCATAGAGTTTGCATTGAGGACAATGTAAAATTTAGGTGTGGGGTGGGGACTAGTTATCTTTTTTCTTTATTTTATAAATTTTCTTCTTTTTTATTTCATATTTTCTTTCTTTTCTTTCCCTAAAAAATTGCCACTTGCCAACTTGATAAAGTCAATTATAAATTAATGTACTTAATAAATGTTTTTAAACTTTCTAATTCTTAGTTAGTTTTATACTCAAGTTAACCTTTTATGATAATATTAAATAATCTTCTTAAGAAATAATTTTCAAAGTCAGATACTTCACTATAGTCCTAACTAAGATTTGAAATAAAAGTAACTAAATTTTTGCATGCTTAACTTAGAGTAGAAAATATTTTTTAAGACGTCGATCTAAATATTTTTCGATATATATATATATATATATATATATATATATATATATATATATATATATATATATATATATATATATATATATATATATATATATATATATATATATATATATATATATATATATATATCTAAAGAACAGTTTGAAAAGTGGGCACCAACAAAACTTTCTTAAACTCCAATGTGATTTTACCTTACTAAGCCTAAGTCGACCGAGTGATTAAGCCCAATGAGTATTTTTATACTTAATGACTTAAGCCCAATTGGGTTAGGATCCATTAGCCCAAAAGTCGCTATTCCACACGTAGAAAGCCCGATAAAGTAAAACAAAATCACCAAGGAATAAAGAGAGGTATAAAATAAAATAAATTTTTTAATATATTGTTATATTTATATATATGTCCTGACAAGTAAATTGATCAAGAGGCTTGAAAAATTGTTTGAAACAAAGACTTCAAATGTTCTTTTCAAAATTTTAATTAAATCCCTGTTAGACTTGGTTTTGTATAACTATAATGAAAAGAGTTTCTAAGAAATTTACTTTGGAGTTATATATAAAAATATTTTATTGAGCAAAAACTAGTTTTAATTAGATTGTTTAAATATATCAAGTGAATTAATTATATATTGACTTCTTCTTTAAATTGGTAAGATGACCGAATTTGTGGGTATATTCATCAGAACATTTACTGAGACTACAACTCGTCCTCTAGTGTAACTTAGGAGTTTAAAGGCTTATTGTATGTGCTAAATACAACCACAAATCCTGAAAGTGAGTTAGGATTTTCTTTCTTTCTTTTTATTTTCTTTGTTTGCTAGAGGACAAGCAAAAGTTTAGTTGTGGGGCTATTTGATCATCACATTTTATTGCACTTTTATACCGTCGTTATCTATTTTATTTGAATAAATATATAGACTAGCGAAAGTGAATTAGAATTTTGCTTTTTTATTTATTTCCTCCTTTCTTCTTTTTCCCTCTAGTTTTTACTTTTAATCTTTGTGACAAATCACTATTTCTGCCTCTTTCTACATTTTATTTCACTCCTTTTGTCCACACATTTGTGAGACCAATTTTAGGAATTTTAGACACACACCTTCCTTGTGGGTTAGACATCTTTTCTATGCTATACTTGATAGTTATTTTCTTACAGCTTTAGTGCATGTTTTATGCCTAATCAAGTTTGGGTGCAACAGGGAAGGTGCTTCTACTTAGAATTTTTCTATTTTGGTTCTTTGATTTGTGTGTTTCCTTGTGAAGGACTAAATAAGAAAATTGAAGATTGAAGATTGAACAAGAAGATTTACTTGAAAATGTGAGTCCTCTTTCTAGTATTATCAATTCCATCCTCTAGTTAGACTTTTCACATTAAAGACAATTAGGAACTATTTCCTCATAGCTATTTAATACTGGGGGAATGGACATCATACGTCCAATCAACCCACCATCAATGAGAGGATGTCGGTTTGTTCTAGAAATAACTGACTATTTCTCCCAATGGTCTAAAGCTCTACCTCTTGCAAAAGTGAATGATAGGTAAATAAATATGTACCTAAGTTGCAAGTGCAAAACTATCAAGTTATAATATAAAAGTTATCGATCCTACGAGGAAGGTGTTGTAGGATTTATCAAAATCAGTTCACAAGTTGTGTGTGTGACAATTAGGAGTGATATATGTGATTGTGGAGAGATAAAGAGAGTGGTTGTGATTATGTGCAAATAAAACAAAACTAAATTGAGAGGCGAGAAAGAATAGAGGACAATAAAATCAAGAAATAAATAAAGTAAAATCAAGAATAAAGAGGAAAATCAAGAAAGTAAAGATAGAGGATTCAATTAGAGATATGAGGAATCTAGAATTGAATCCACTAGCTAATTTTACTTATAAATTATGAACTATTCTCCTTTTATCACATTTTACTTTAGATTTATTGAGCATAGACTATCAAACCACTTAAAGAAAGCATAACCTATCAAATTATCATCTAAATAAAATTAATACTCATGAAAAGAACAACGACTAGATAGTAATTCTAGAATTCATAAGCATAACCTATCAAACTAATCAAGATAAGCACAGATTATCAAATTCTTCTTCTACCAATTAGTTCTCTAGTTGATTATCATAAACATGATCAATTTAAGCACAAGAGAATAATTCACAAATTATAAAAGAGATCAAACTAGTTTCGACAATTCGAATTCACGCAACAATTAGTTCCACATCTTAGAAAATAAAAATAATGAAAGAAATAAAAGGAAGAGAATAAAAATAAAACTAACTCCAAAGAGGGTTCTAGCCTCTTTGTGAGAAAAAGAAATAAAAATAAAACTAATTACAAAGAGGGTTCTACCCTCTTGAAAATAATACAATAAAATAAATCTATACTACAAAATAAATGCAAGAAAGTAATGCAAGAAAATAAAGACATGAAAGTAAATCTACTCTACAAAGCAATAAATCTAAAACAAGAGGGTTCTAGCTGCTTGAATATCTAAAATAAGAAAAAAAATATTGCAAGAAAATAAAAATAAAAGAGAAAACTTACATTCTAATAGGGTTCTAGCCTCTTGATGAAGGAAAATCTTCATTTTGATCTTCATTTTCATCTTATTTTCATCTTCATGATCAAATAAAGAGAAAAAAAATATGAAGAGGTGAAAAAATTCTTTTATGAATTACAACAAAGTTAAAATTTTGGAAGGTCTTCTCAATTAAGAGTAAACCTCCTCCAAATGGAGTTTTATAAAATTTTCACACTCAAACCTCTCACCCTCTACCCCTATTTATAGCCCACAATAATAAATGAGAACCCTTAGATAAAACTTGGAGATCAAGAATTTAATATCAGCCTAAAACCAATTATGTTTCTGATCAATCGGTTGACCAATCGGTTGGCCAACCGATTGGTTTGCGCAGATCTGATTTTTTTCTGATTTCTTGACCCGATTTTTTCATGGATCCTTGATGTTTTTTGGGCTTTCTTTTATCTTCATATTTGGGCTTTAATAAATGGCAGAAAATCAGGGAGTTTGAGTCTTTTGGGCTTTTATTCATTAATTCGTCATTAACCTGCAAATTAAGATAAAACATATTATTAGTTGTATATTTATTGATATAAAATAGATAATGAGGGTATAAAAATATTATAAAATGTGATTATCAAATACCCTCACGCCTAAGCTTTTGCTAGTCCTCTAGCAAAGACGAAATTGAAAAGTAAAGAAAAAAATCCTAACTCATTTTAGCGGGTATCACGGTTGTATTTAGTGCATACAACAAGCCTTTAAACCCTAGGTTACCCTAGAGGACGAGTTGTAGTCTCATGAGGGTTTGCAAGTGAATATACCCAGAAACTTCGGTGAACTTGCTAATTGAAAGACGCCTATAAATAATTAATTCACTTGATATATTTAAAAATTCTAATTGAAGCTAGTTTTACTCAAGAAAATATTTTTATGTATAACTCCAAAGTAAATCTCCAAGAAAATCTTTTATTATAGTTATACAAAACCAAGTCTAACTTAGAAATTTAATTTAAAAGTTTTGAAAAAACATGCTAACTCTTTGTTTTAAATAATTTTCAAGTCTCTTAATCAATTTATTTTTCAAGAACATATATACAAATATAACTATAAAATTGTTATTTTTTACACTCTTTATTCCTTGGTAATTTTGTTCTACTTTATCGGCTTTGTAAGTGACCATTTAACGAGTTTTGGGCCAATGAATCCCAACCCAATTGGGCTTAGATCATTAAGCATAGAAATACTCCTTGGGCTTAATTACACGGACAACTTAGGCTCTATAAGATAGAACCACCTTGAAATTCAAGAGAATTTTTATTGGTGCCCATTTTTCACACTCTTCTTTTGCAAAATTAGTTTTTAATATATATATGTGTATATATCTTAAAAATATTTAGATCAAGATAGTTTGAAAAATTATTTTCTATTCTAAGCTAGGCAAAAGTTTTATTCTTTTAATCAAAAGATCTAAGTTAAGACTTTAGTAAAGTATACTACTTTGAAAATTATTTCTTAAGAAATTTATTTAGAGTTATCATAAAAGGTGAAATTGAGTATAAAACTAACTAACGATTAGACATTTAAAATTTATAAAATAGATCATTTATTAATTAACTCTATTAAGTTGGCAAGTGACAAAAGAAAGGAAAAATATGATATAAAAAAAAGAGAAAAGAGAATAAAAAATGGTAAAATAAAGAAGATAAAAGAGAAAAAGAAATGGTAAAATAAAGAAGAGAAAAAGAAAATGGTAAAATAAAGAGGAAAAATGACTAGTCCCCACCGCCACACCTAAATTTTACATTGTCCTCGATGCAAACTCTATAATGCACAAAGTAAAACAGATAAGAAATGAAGCACTTACATTTGTTCGGTCGATCAAGAACAATAATGAAATGATAAAAATCTGTAAGTTACCTTTGATGTGAGGAGGATGAAGTCAAAATTTTCTTCTTTTTAATTTTTTGTTTCTTTTTTCATATCCCTTTTTTTCAAAAGAATAAGAAACTGTCAAATGAGAGAAGAATAAATTCTTTTATTATTTGCATTATTATTAGACAAAAATAAAGATGTAGAATGATAAATTGAAAATGAAAAGCTCATATTCTACATCAAATTCTATCTTATTGCTAAAAATTCTATCTCGGATTTTGAAGAAATCTAGAATGATAAACTCAAAAATGTGCTAAAATTCTGTACACTCCGAAGCTTTCAATAATTTCTGCAGCAACTGAAGATAGGTATTAATGGTGTTATGAATTTTAAATTTTTGCTTTTCAAATTTGAACTTAGATTCCTTATTGATGAAAGTTTGTCCTAACACAACCAGTTCTTTAAAAATTTTCTCAAACCCAAGATTCATGGTTGAGGTATGAAAATTTGGTTGTTGTTTATTTTCTAGGGACCTAAGTTCATCAGTGAAAAGTTTTTCAAAGCTAAGATCAAAGAAACTTGTATCTAACTTGGTTCCTTCATTCTGAAAGACCTGTACTGATTCTAATTCATCTAGTATTTTCAGCTCCTCACCAAAGATTTCCTCAAAACTCAGGTCTAACTCACTCTCTTCTTCGAGGATAACACATGTCTTAAAGAATGGGTGGATTAAGATTTGCTATTTCTTTGATTCCAAAAATTGATTCAACACGTATTAAATGATTGGTATTATCCTTAATCCAAACTTGCATACACCAAACTAAATTATTTTTGAATTTTTTTCTTCTTTTTACTTAAAAGGAAATAAGGAAAAAAATCTAAGAAAAACAAAAGTTAGTTTTTTTTCTTTTTTAATTTTAAAGAAAAACTAAAAGACCTAAAAGATTAATGAAAGAAGAATAAAAGAAAAATCTAACTAAAACAAATCAAGAGCAATCACTTTGTATCAATCACTCTTAATTCTAGAGTTAAGCCTACACTCAACTAGACCAGCTCCTAACCAAAAACTCCTTAAGTGAAAATATTAAAGTTTACTCAGTCAATTAGCCAGGTAAGGATAGTACTAGTGGGAGGCCGAAGACCAATTATGTACCTCGTTCCTTGCGGAGCGCTTTACGCAACCCCTAAACCTTGCCTTAGACACCAATGGATTCAAGTAAACTTAAATCTGTTCACTTAAGAATTTCTTGTTCCTTAATGAGCTCGAGTCCTTAGGAGCCAACGTCTAATGAGTTTTAAAAGCTTGGGTTTGTATAGTGAGGAATTAGTGATTTGTGGGCTAAGGAAAGGGTGATGAAATCCCTTACCTTATCTTGATTAGGGGTATTGCCTTTAAGAGTATTTTCAAGTGAGTGTCAAATCAAGATGCTCAAATCACTTTGATGAATTCCTACTATTATATGCAATGCAACCCTAGGAATTAAAAGCAACTACAAAAGGATGCTAAAAATAAATTTTTTTTAATTAAGGTTAACAATCAAACAAATGTGAGAAAGAGAGCTCTTGTTTGAATTTATTCTCTTGTTAGTAAATGTCCAAGTGGAGGGCGAATTTTATTAGGATCGACAAAAGAATTTTTTTGTTTTTATTAGCGCCTAATTGTCTCTAATGTGAAAAGCCTAACTAAGGGTGAAATTGAAAATACTAGAAAGAGAACTTACCATAAGCAAGAGGGTTCTAGCCTCTTGAAGAAAATCTTCAATATTCAATCTTTCAAAATTGTTCCTTGACACTAAAACACACAAATCAAAGAACCAAAATAGAAAAATTCAAATTATAAGCACCTTCCCCGGCAATATCGCTAAAAACTTGATAGGGTATATAAATAATATGTACCTAAAGTTATAAGTACACAACTATCAAGTTATAGTTTAAAACGTTATGGATTCTTAAGCTTTCTTAGGCCTTCTTTTGTCTTCATATTTGGGCTTCAATAAATGGCAGAAAATCAGGGGGTTTGAGTCTTTTGGGCTTTTATTCATTAATTTTCATTAACCTGTAAATTAAAATAAAACATATTATTAGTGGTATATTTATTGATATAAAATAGATAATAAGGGTATAAAAATGTTATAAAAATGTGATTATCATTGAATTTCCTCGGACATCATGTCATATACCATTTTGGCATACTTAAGCATATTCTCCATGATAATAGGCCCCAATTTGCTAGTTATGGATTTGATTGGTAACAAGTTTCGTATAAAGAAAGTTGCTTTGATAACCTACAATCCGGTAGCTAACATATTGGTAGAATCCTTCAAGTAAATATCTCAAGAAGTCCATTTCTAGCAATAAATGTGACTAGAACAAGAAACTAGGTGAATGCCTCTAGGCCTACTTCACAACAATTAGGACATCAATAGGGAACACAACCTTTGCTCTAGTGCATGAATGCGAAGCTACCCTTCCGCTTGAAATTCAGATACCATCACTATGGATTGCCTTAGCTGCTCAAATGACACTGGAAGATAATGATAATCTAGGCCTCAAGAAGCTCGAGGCATTAGATGAAAAGCGATGTAAGCTAGCAACGTATCAAGCTATACTAAGCACCTGTCTCAAAGGCTTTCAACAAGTAAGTCAAGAAAAGAGTCTTGAAGGAGGAAGAACTCATCCTTGCGGTCTACCGTTCCATGAAAATGATGCAAAAGTCGCCGCAAATTCTCGTAAGAAATGGGACGGTCTAGATATCGTGAATACTGTCTATTCAAATAGGGTTTATCACTTAGTCAATAAGCATGGAGGTGTGTGATGATGACAATCAATAGTCAATACCTCAAGAAATATTACCCCTAAGTAGCTGGTGGCCTCAGCCTCAAATAAGATCCTTGAGCTCAAGCTCGCTTTGACCAACCTATGATCATAACAGCAAGGGCAATTACAGGAATTACTTATTGAGCTTAGGTCGATCTCACTGCTAAGTTAACATTAAAGAGACAAGGGGAATTCAACTTATGTGACATGTTAATCGTCACTTCTATGTGCTATTATTAGCAACTCTGGGGTTTTCAACTGATACATCTAGGAAAGACCTTCCGACATCATCAACCGCACTCAGAAATTGAAACTTCAACACACGAATGTCATATTAATATTAAATCTTTGATGGTTTCACATCCATATTGCAAATTCTGATCGAGCCAACTTGGTCAGAACTTCCAGACCAATGAATTTACAGAAGTTCTTTCCAAGGAGGACAATCAAACATTCTAAAGCCCCTTCGTCACTAACTTAACATTAAACCTCTAGCACCATGGGTTACAATAGCCCTTTAGAGTTTAAGCCGCAAACGTTGCAAGGTAGAGACTTACTCCGCAACATGCACTCCATTATCTCTATTAACAGACTATGGAGTAGCCCCATTCTACTCGTCATGTTAACATTAACCCTCCGACGACAGCATTGGCAATTATCTCTTAGAGGTCTAGGTAATGAATATTCCATTAGTGATCTAAGCCATGTGGTGCCTTATATCATCTCGACCGGTGAACTATGCAGAAAAGCCCGCTTCAAACAAGTTAATAATAAGCCTCTACTGACCCACTTGATGCTACCCTAAGAGTCCAACCAATGGATAGAAGGGGTAGCTCATCATTACCATGATGACAAGCATCGCCGGTGGTCATATCTCAACATGAGCTGAAGGAGTTTGAATCCAAATACTCTAATACCAATAGGGAGCAAGTTAACACTAAACCTCTAATCGCAAATTATCCATAATAGATAAATTTTTAGATTTTAGCTCAATGAATTGTAGGGAGGGTTCTTCACAAATTCCAATGGTTACGGTCGCCGTAACCTAAAGTTAAACACTTCAAGTCTCACTCACTAGGTTAATACTAAACCTCTGGAGAAACACTTCTAACACCAGCTCCTGGTGACGCAGATCACCAGGCTTGGGGAGAACCTCCTCTCAGTAGGTTAGACATACACCTCTGATCAAAGGATTCCACCGACTTTTCACCATCCTAACTGACAGATTGCAGATGATAGTCATCTCATCGAAGACAGAGGCTCGGAGAGAACCCCCTGAGGGATTCTAGCCAAACTATTTTGATTTCAAGCAAACTATGCAACATGTTAATAATACACCTCTTACTGCAAGTTACCGACAACAAACACCTTCTCGGGTTCTACATTAGTGAACATCAAGGACCCCACATAAAGTGCACGTTCAAGATGCTCTGACCACAACTCACTCTATTCTCATCGTAGCAAAGAGTGATAACAAGATTCTAAAGGTCAAGTTAACATTACACCTCTGACGGAGTATCTTATTTACTTACGCGAAATGAATTCTTGTCTAGATGAGACTAACAAGATTTTATGCGGGCTCGAACAAAGCTCAACTCATTGTGTTAACAATACACCTCATATGAGTTCGAGCTAAGACACCGCAAAGCTTTCCTAGATGGGTTAGATGTTAGTTAAATTCACTCATCATAGTTATGTTTAATTAGCCCCTAACCTAGATTCTTAAAAAGAAGTTCAAGCAAAGTCATCTAATAGGAGAAAGGAAACCTCCTCCATCCGCAATATTTACAAGAAGAGTCACATTCTCGTGGAAAGGTTAAGCCTAGGGACCGAGTTATTTCTCCCGAGTTTTACAAACAACTTCAAAAGAAGTTCTCAAAAGGCTATACGGAATGCAATGACTCCCATGCTTCTAGATTGCGCACCAACGGAGTTTGTCCGACATACTGCTCGATTTGATTGATATTTTCAGTCCTTTAAGTGATTTCTTGCTTGATTCGCATAGCACCTCGTGAAATTCCTTTTCAAGCTTTGATTAGAGTTGAAGGGTTGCCATCTCTTCAACATTACTACGAACGGCTGAATGATAATCGGTCTTAGCCTCCGCAATGTCCTATTAGCCCCATCTAGGAGAAATTCATGACATATTCTAGATTGAGAGGCCATTTCTCGGCACAACGAAGGTCACTTGGTATCGAGTAGCTTGATCCAATACTGATCGAATTTAGTCTCCCACGTAAGAAAATGACTAGCTTTTTTTCAGTTAACTGAGCAAGGTCTTGTGCACAAATCACCCTGTGGCTCATAGCTGCAAGTACCAAGTCGTCGGTCGATTCATGAGCGAGTGAGATCTCTTTGGGGTTCGAAGCTAAAATCCTTAACTATTGAAGGGGACGTTCCAGAAGTTCCCTTATTTCCATTTTAGAAAGCTCATGAGCATCTAAGGTAGATAAAGCAACTTCACTCAGGACATGATCAAAAGCAAGGCTCAAAGCATGAGCATCAAATGCAGGGGAGGACTCATTGTCTGAAGAATAAACTATAAGGAATAGGAAGACCTAAAAGTCAAGTATAATGATGAAAAGAAATGTGAGTCACAATGAAGGTATTTTCATATGATCTCTTCATCTGGGGATTGCAAGACGGGCCTGTTTGGGATGGAAGGTGGGTGGAGATGTCTTTGCAACCACCTTGACTTGCGAAGGGCCACTGGCTTTGGAGGTTCCATGAAAATAGTATCCCCTCAAATGGAGCAAGAAAATGACGAACCTCCTCCTTCTTGATATTTCATTTGCATGATATCCCAAGGGAAGGGGCGGCCGTCCACACAGAAGGGCTCTAAGGAGTGGGAGTGATGCTCAGGTTAAGCTCATCAGAAGAAGACCAATCTCAATAACGAGAGTGGGAGACGTAATCCTCGAATTCCTAATCCGAAGGAGGAAGGTAGAACATTGCCCATACAACCACTTGAGAGATGATGCCAAGCTCTAGTGCCATCCACCAATTTCCTGTCAAGCTTCAGTTTAGGGATGGGACTCCTAGTGTAAAACTGCTTGTAACCGAACTGAATAGCAAAGAGACTCGAGAGGTAGGCTTCCAATTCACAGTGCCCCCATGATGAAATTGCAGATGAGATAATCGTATGCTAAGAAGCCAATAAAAGACCCTTAGGGGCATGTCAGGATAGGGAGGCCCATCGTCCTCAAACTCCTGCATGGGGTCAAGCTCTAAAGGTCCCATGCTACACAAAAAAGCTTGAAGATTCACGGGTGCAACACCTTGCAGCGTCGCGATAAGAAAATAATTTTGTAATCATTTTTCAAATGATGAGAGATGATATATTTTTCTTTGTTTATTAGTTTATAGGAGTCTCTGCATTTTAGTTATCAAAATAGAGTTTTTACAAGGGTTTATGTGTTAAAAAGCCTAAATGGGTTTTAAGTCAAAAGCGGTCAACCCGTTAGTCACCCCGTTAAGTTAAGAATCCATATATAAGGCCTAGGGAACCTAGAGATTAGAATTTCTCAATTTCTGACACTATAGGGCCGACCAAGCTTGGAGAAGGAAGAGGAGAACTTTTTGGCATATGTTCATCAGCTTTGAGATCGTCTTTTTTAGTAGAAAATTCCCAAGGAAGTACCAACTTTCTCCTTGCCACCTTTGATTCCCTGATATATTTAAATTCATCATATTAAATGTATTTTGATCCATTAAGATTATTTATTATCTTTTCTTTGATGTACTTTTGAGTTTATAATGATAGGTTTGGTGAAGAACATGGACATCTGTAGTTTTGATCCTGGAACTGTAGAAATCTAATGAAAATAAGTTGAATATATTTTATATATAGGTTTTGATGGTAATTTGTGCCATATTTTTTTTTACATAAGTACAGCAAGTTTTGGCATGTTTTGACAAGTTTTACAAAACCCCAAATGATAAAAATTATGTTTTTAGCGAATCCATATGCATGTCATATGATCTAAGTATGTTAGATTCATTTTTTCATGTTGAAAAGTATAGAAAAGTATCCTTAAGTTTAGTAATGAGAAAGCTACGGTTGAAATCTAAGAAATCACGAAATTCCAGATTCAGATGTCTTGGTACATATTTCAAATGTCCGGTCCCCATTCAAAATGTCTAGATGGAATTTCAAACGTCTCTACACTAAAATATAGTTCACTGTCATTTCAAAATCAGATGTCTAGGCCAAGATGTCGATGTCTAGTTCACAATTTAGATGTCCGGTCAATAATTCGATGCTTGAAAATGTACATAGCTCGCTTTATTTTATTTTATGAGTCGCTTGACTCGTAGATTTTAGTATGACTTCCGTTGATGATGAAACTTTGTGAACACTTTTGTTAATGAGTTTTGAGTGTATTCAAAGTTTTGTTTGGTACTTTTGAGTTAAGTTTTCATAATTATCTGGTTGAACCAAAAGTTTGAAAATACAATTTTTCTTTGAATTTGAGTCTCTCCCCAAACTCAATTATCAATATAAAATGGGTTTCTTTGTAATAATATACCTCATATGTTATGATGACTCTTGTGAAAATGGTTCAACAATGGATAATAATAATTATACCCTATCTAATTATACACGTAACCCACAAGAATTAGGAGTTTAAATATCGGACGCTTGTCTCCATCAATATGGCAAACGCTTAGCTAAAAAGGTGGTGAGTGCAAGAGGGCAAACTTGTTACCTACGGTTGTGGATATGATACATTGAGAAGAGAAAATTCATCGGTTAGTTAAAACCTAATTTTATCGAACACCAAGAATTTGTATATTTCATGTTAAGTATTAAGTGATGATGAAAAGAATGTGAATGTGGGGATTTACAACCTCCATGCTTTTATGTTTGATTTTTCTCACTCGATAGTTAGTGGTGCAATATAAAAGTCGAGATTAGACAACAACGTGTGTAATTGCATTAAAATGAGTTGATATGAAAATATTGGGTTTTGAGGTGTGAGATTTATTTTGGCCATTTTGATGAGTTTTTAGAATCCCATCTTAGATTGCCGAGTTGTGATTTTTGTCGTCCATCTTAAATTGACCAAAATTATTATATAATCTCAAATAATGAATAAATAACTTAAAGAATTGCAATTTGATTTGTGCATGCTAGTATCACACACACACGCACACAGAGAATGAGTAATATAATGTATTTAATTTTTTTTTGCATATTAGTGTTTTGAGTATTTGCAATACCGTGAGCTAAGTTATGAATTCATATATATTCCATATGAAAGATACAGCAAATAGAAATGTTCCAACATGGATTTGAGAGTTGATCTCCAATTAGCATAAGCTCAGCCATGTATATCTTTCCATATTCCTATTCAATTGTTGGCACTATCTCTTTTGAATCGTTGATAAATTTATCTTCTAAGCTTTCTTTCATTTGATTTTTATTTGTATAGTGAATTATATTTTTACTATTCTGTCCTTTTGATCCTATCCTTTGGCAGTACTTGCTATTCTGCTCTGATGAACTTATTTGTTTGTTGTACTTTCTGTTCTGTTCTGCTCTAGTGTTACAGGTGTACGTTGTTTTATTTTTAGTTTTTGGAAATAAATTTTAGTTTAAACTATTTTTCTCACAAGATCCTGAAACAAGTGAATTTTTATATGATATATTTCACAATTCTATATTTTTTAAAACGAAAAATTTTGCAGATAAATGGCTTAAGTATATCATTAGAACTTCGTTATCGTCAAAGTGGTGTGTTGTCGGCCTAGTCACGTGGCGTTTAGGTCTCGGGTTGTGATTGGATCTTGGTGGTATTAGAGCGGTGGTTCAAAATTGTCTAGACCTAGTTTGCCAAAATTTGCCTAGAACTAAGGTTTCAAAATGAATCAGACTTTGTGTTAAATATTTTTGAAATTTTGAGCTTTCAAAATATTTTCATGAGAAAAGGTTTATTTTCGAGAAAAATAAAATTTTGTCCAAACCAAAGCTTAAAGGGAAATTGTTCAATTTGATATTTTCAAAACATGTGATAAATTTCTCGAAAAGTTTTTGAAAAAAAAGAATGTAAGAATTTGACATTTTTCGCATGATGACCAAGCCAATCCTACGAAATCATCAATCACCAAGCACTAAATTGACGTATTTTGTATTCTTACTACTTATTTGTTTTCAATTAGTGCAATTCGTTCATATTCGTATCTTGTGCACATATGTGTATCTTGATCTCACAACATAACCACATCACAACCAATATCGCACGAGAGTATATGCATATGGAATGAGAAGTACACAAAATATAAAGGGAAAATTAGACTTCCTCTTTACATGGACACTAGAGGAAATCCGACTCGATGGCGGCAAAAGTAAGAGTTCAAACATGACACGATATGATGAGAAAATAAAAAGACACAACTACAATGACCAAAAGTAAGTTATGCTAAATGTCTACTCGGAGTATGCAGACTCAAACTCATCCTCTAACGAATTGTATGGCCTTCAAAACGAAGAAGCTCCATATGCACCAGCTAAGGCACCCGCACTAGCAACCAAGTCCATGGTCATGTTAGTGGCCACATCAGCAATAGCACCCATCAAGGTAGCCACATCATGAACTGCCCGACGAGTAGCAACATGATCCTATGATCGATATTGATGAATCACTCCCATCTCTGTCCGGATGCACTAAGCCTGACGATTGTTGTATAACAACATCCATGAGAAAGTGTCCTAAATGCAGCCTAGAAATGCATCATCACTCATGGGAGCCTCGAGAACAACTAGAGGAGGCTCAACCTCAGGAACATGAGTTGAAGGAGAAGGTAGATCAGCCGCCAAGAGCGTGTTGACATCCCACATCCATATGACTGATGTTTCCACCTGAAGTTAACTTGACACGACGTAGTGATGCTATCGAAGCATAATTGCTTCACCGTGAGTAGAGCTATGATCAAATACTCAAGATGATAGATTGCACGGAGGAGGACATGTGAGTGAGATTGTGAAAACAACAAGTTCAAGATTGATGCTGATGCGAGCACGAATTAAAGCCACCAAAAGATGAGCTTGGTGAGGAATATCATCACGACCATTGCCTTCGGGAAAATGTTTGCCATCACAACACCTGCATTGATTCAAACATCATGGTTGAGGGAACCCATCGGATAGGAAATAAATAAAACCTAGTTGCAAGTGCACAACTATCAAGTTATAGTATAAAAGATATCGAATCCTTGAGGAAGGTGTTGTAGGAGATCATCTAAATTGGGTTTCTAAGTTGTGCGTTGTGTGGACAATTAAGAGTGACAATAGTGGAGAGATAAAGAGAGTGGGTGTGATTATATGCAAATAAAACAAAACTAGATTAAGAGGGGAGAAGAAATTAGCGGAAAGTAAAAACAAATAAAGGGAAATCAAGAATAAAGAGGAAAATCAAGAAAGTAAAGATGAGTGATTCAATTAGAGATATGAGGAATCTAGAATTGAATTCACTAGTTAATTTCACTTAGAAATTATGAACTATTCTCTTTTATCATAGTTTTCTTTAGATTCATTAAGCATATACTATCAAACCACTTAAGCAAAGCATAACCTATTAAATTATCATCCAAGTAAAAATAACATTCATGAAAAGAATAACAACTAGATATTAATTGTAGAATTCATAAGTATAACCTATCAAACCACTCAAGATAAGCATAGATTATTAAATTCTTCTTCTACCAATTAGTTCTCTAGTTGATTATCCTAATATGATCATTTTAAGCACAAGAGAGGAATCCATAATGTATAAAAGAAATCAAACTAGTTTCATACAACTCTAGAATTCCCATAAGATTTTAGTTCAACATTATTGAAAGTAAAAATAAAATATAAACTAGAGAGTATGAAAGAAAGAAAAATAACAACTACTTACAAAAAGAAAAATAAGAACAAAGAATTAAAGATCTAAACTATAAACATAAAAATAAATCTAAATTATAAAAATAAAAAACATAAAAGTAAATCTAAACTATGCAAGAAAATAAATTTATACTATAAAATAAAAATACAAGAAAATAATACAAAAATAAATACATTAAAGTAAATCTACTCTATAATAGATAAAAATAAATCTAATCTACTAAAAGATAAAGAAAATAAAATACTAAAACATGAATATATAAAAGAAAAAGAAAACTTACATTGAAAGAGGGTACTAGCCCCTTGAAGGCAAATCTTCATCTTCATCTTCATCAACAATTAAAGAGAAGAAAAGAAAAATATGAAGAGGCAAAAAATTCTTTTATTAATTGTAAATAAAGTTTACTATTTTAGAAGGTCTTCTCAATTAAGAGTAACCCTCCTCTCCAAATGGAGTTTTTATAAAAATTTTCACACTCAAACCCCTCATAACCTACCCCTATTTATAGCCTACAACAATGAATGAGAACCATTTGATTTTGCAAGGAGAATAAGGATTAAATCTCAGCTAGAAAACTATTTCTAATGCGAACCAATCGGTTGACCAATCGGTTGGCCGACAGATTGGCCAATTGGTTGGCCGAGCTATTGGTTTGCAATAGATTTGTATGTTTATTGATTTCTTGACCCGATTTCTTTATGGATTCTTGAGCTTTCTTGGGCCTTCTATTGTCTTCCTATTTGGACTTCAATAAATGGTAAAAAATCAGGAATTTGTAACTTTTGGGCTTTTATTCATTAATTATTCATTAACCTGTAAATTAAGATAAAACATATTTATTAGTGATATTTTTATTTAAATAAAATAGATAATGAGGGTATAAAAATATAATAAAAATGTGATTTTCAAATACCCCACATCTAAACTTTTGCTAGTCCTCTAGCGAAGAAAAGAAAATAAAAGTAAGGAAAGAAAATTCTAACTCACTTTTGCAGAATCGCGGTTGTATTTAGTGCATACAACAAGCCTTTAAACCTCTAGATTACCCTAGAGGACGAGTTATAGTCTCATGAGGATTTGCAGTGAATATACCCACAAAATTCTATCAACTTGCCAATTTGAAGAAGTCAATGTATAATCAATTCACCTGATATATTTAAGCATTCTAATTGAAGCTAGTTTTACTCAAGAAAATATTTTTATCTATAACTCTAAAGTAAATCTCAGAGAAAAAGCTTTTCATTATAGTTATACAAAACTGAGTCTAACTTAGAAATTTAATTAAAAGTAATGAAAAGAACATGCAAACTCTTTGTTTTAAACAAATTTCACGTCTCTTAATCAATTTATTTTTAAGAATATATATACAAATATAACTATACATAAATAAATTTGTTTGTGTGTGTGTGTGTGTGTATTACACTCTTTATTCCTTAGTGATTTTATTCTACTTGATCGGCTTTCTAAGTGACCATTTATGAGTTTTGGACCAATGAATCCAAACTCAACTGGCTTAGGTCATTAAGCATGGAAATACTCCTCGTGCTTAATCACTCACCAACTAAGGCTTAGTAAGATAGAACCACCTTGAGTTCAAAAGAATTTTTATCGGTGCCCATTTTTGCACTCTTATTTTACAAAGTTATGTTATATATATATATATATATATATATATATATATATATATATATATATATATATATATATATATATATATATATATATATATATATATATATATATATATATATATATATCTATGTGTGTGTGTGTGTGTATCTTAAAAATATTTAGATCAAGATGACTTGAAAAATTATTTTCTACTCTAAGCTAAGCATGTAAAAATTTCATTACTTTAATTAAAAGTCTAAGTTAAGACTTTAGTGAAATATACTACTTTGAAAATTATTTCTTAATAAATTTATTTAGAGTTATCATGAAAGTTTAACTTGAGTATAAAACTAACTAAGAATTAGAAATTTTAAAATTTATCAAATAGATTAATTATTAATTAACTCTATTAAGTTGCCAAGTGACAATTATTTTTATGAAAAAGAAAAAAAAAGAAAAATATGACATAAAAAGAAGAGAAAATGGTAAAATAAAGAGAAAAATGACTAGTCCTCACCCCTACACCTAAATTTTACATTGTTCTCAATGCAAACTCTATGATGCATAAAGTAAAGTAGATAAGAAATGAAGCACTTACATTTGTTCGGTTGATCTAGAACAATGATAAAAACTACAATTACCTTTGGTATGAGGAGGATGAAGTCAAAATCATCATTTTTCTATTTTTTTTTCAAAAGAACAAGAAACTCTTAAATGGGAGAAGAATAAATTCTTTTATTATTCTTATTATTATGAGAGAAAAGTAAAAATGTAGAATGATAGGTTAAAATAAAAGCTCATACTCTACATCAAATTCTACCTTATTGCTGAAAATTCTACCCCGATTTTAAAAACATTACAATGATAAACTCAAAATTGTGTTTAAATTTTATACACTCCGTAGTTTTCAATAGTTTCTGCAGTGTTTGATGGTAGGTATGAATGGTGTTATGCATTTTGAATTTCCTATGTTGATCAGGCAAAAAGCAAACCTCAGATTTGAACTTAGGTTCCTCATTAATGAAAGTTTGTCCTAACACAACTATTTCTTCTTTAAAAAATTCCTCAAACCCAAGATTCATGATTGAGGGAAGAAAATTCGGTTGTTGTTCATTTTCTAGGAACCTAAGCTCATCAGTGAAAAGTTCTTCAAAGCTAAGATCAGAGAAATAAGTATCTAACTCAGTTCCTTTGTTTTGAAAGACCTAATATGATTCTATTTCCTCTAGTATCTTCAGCTCCACACCAAATATTTCCTCATAATTTAGGTCTGACTCATTCTCTTCTTCTATCTCCTCAATTGAATTTTCCTAGATGCAATTTAATTCTAGAGGTTGATCAGTTGGCTGGTTTCCTAGACTAAAAATATTGAGATCAACAGTCATATTCCCAAAGGACAACTTCATTTGACTAGTTCTATAGTTAATTAGAGTGTTAGAAGTGGCTAAGAACGATCTTCCTAAAATAACAGGTATCTGACCTTTGGGATTGAAAACGGGCTGCGTTTGCAAGACTATGAAATCCACTGAAAAAATAAACTCCCCAACCTTAATCAGAACATCCTCTATCTCTCCCATGGTGGCTTTAATAGATCTATCAGCTAACTTTTAAGTACATCTGGTTGGTTTGAGTTCTCCTACACCAAGTTGTTGGTAGACTGAATAAGAAAGCAAATTGACGCTGGCCCCTAAGTTTAAAAGTGCCTTATCAATGAAGGTATTGCCAATGACAAATGAGAAAGTAGGATAACCAGGATCATTATGTTTCAAAGGTATAGGTTTGAGAGCATGTCACTGATATTGGCAGCAAGAAAGACTTTCTTCGAAACATTTATTATTCTCTTCTTAGTGCACAAATCTTTTAAAAATTTTGCATAAGAAGGGATTTGTTCAATTACATCTAAGAGAGGAATGTTGACCTTAACCTTCTTGAAAGTTTCTAGAATTTTCTCCACCTGAGGGAGTTTTTCCTAGGCCTGAGTCTATCTAGAAAGGGAGCAACTGGTTTAAACCTATCAAATTTGAGCTCAGGTTTGGATTCTTGGTCATCGAAAGGGCGTGATTATTGAATAGAGTTATCAGAAGGAGAGAGAATTTGTTCAGGTTCAAGAGTTCGTACAATATCTCTTGTTTGAATAATAACAAACTCTCATTTGTTATTGATGATATATTTCAGGTATAAACTAGTACACGAAAGATACGAGGCACATCATCGATGGTTATGAGGACACCATCTATGGCCATGCGTCAATCGATGGATTACAGTGCACAATCACAGAAAATAGAAATATGAATCAGAACCATCAATAGACGACAAGGAACAATCGATGGTCAGCTATTTCATCGATGGCCTACAATGCACATTCGACAAATTCTAGAAACCAGGATTATAGGGTAACCATCGAAGGTGCATAAGGGACTATCAATGGTTGTGTTTAACTATTGATGGTGATGATATTTTTTAGCATTTTGGCAGATTTGATATTTTAATCTCAACTGTTCATCTACCCTTTTTATCTCTAACTTCTACTATGATTCCTATATCTCTTTCCTTTATTATCAAAGGCTACATAAGACAGGAAGAGATCATCATATTTTAGAGAGGTTCTTGCATTGAGAGAGAGAGAGAGAGATTTTATTCTAGGGTTTGTGTGAAGTTGATTTGTGATTCATTCCCCGGAGCCTCATCAAACTCTTTCTTGTCGTGCTCAGCATCTTCAGATCATTTCGGTGAGGAGAGTTGCCCTTGGATTCAACATCATCACTTTTTCTTCATCGAGCTTTGCTTCAATTCTTTTGAAGAACGATTTTCATAAGAAAGGGCTATAAGATCTTTTTGATTTGTACTTAAATTATTTTTGTTGGTTTGTTTTATCTTATTTTTATGGCGTACTCAAGCCGGTGATAATTGAGGGTTAGGACTAGCTAGGGCTAGGTGTTACTCATCTGTGAGAAGTTAGGTCAGATGACTAGTTTTAGATATATATCATGGTGCAGTCTTTATAAGCCTACTAAATTGAGTTTTGATTCAGGTGAACTCTGGTCATAGTGAGAAAGCCCTTTGTGAGAAGGAAGTGTGGACTTAAGATTTCTATCCGAGCCACTATAAAATCTTGCATATTCTCTAGTTTGTTTTGGTTTGGTTTTTTGCTTTTATTTTGATATTATTTTCGCTGTAAATTCTGTGTTTTAGCGAAAATCTATAGCAAATCTATTAACCCCATCCCTCCACGCCCCCCAGACTTGCATCTTAGATCCAACAGGTAATATCAGAGCCTCTTTACCCATCTTCAAGTATCAAAATTCAGAGTAGAGATGTCTAGCCTTACTGCTGCAATGGTTTTTCTTGAGGAGCACGCAGTAAACCGACCCCCACTTTTTGATAGGACAAACTATACCTATTGGAAAACTTATATGAGAGTCTTTTTGTTATTCAACAATTATAACATTTGGGAGTGTGTTGAAAGCAAAAATAAAGAACCCACTACTATTATAGAACGGGTTTCAATTGTCACACCTAGGGATAAATGGCCACCAAGGGACAAATAGAATTATTCATTGAATGATAAAGCTATGAATGCTCTCTATTGCTCTTTAACTGCTGAAGAATTTAACCGTGTTTCAAATTATACTACTGTAAAGGAAATTTAGAAAATACTAGAGGCTACACACGAAGGAACATCACAGGTTAAAGAGGCAAAACTTACTATGCTTGTTAGAAAATATGAAAATGTCATGATGAAGGCCTCGGAAAGCATTCAAGATATGTTTGCATAATTCATCGATATCATGAATAAATCTAAAGCTTTGGGAAAGGAGTATGATAACGAGGAGCTCTATAGAAAATTACTTCGTTCTTTATCTAGATATTAGGAACCAAAGGTAACGGCTATTGAGGAATTATAAAATTTTTCTAACTTAACAAGATCTTGTAGGTAATCTTATCATCAATGAAGTTCGATTAAAAAGAGAGAAGATGCTTCTGAAGATGATTCTAAGAAAAAGTTGTTAGCCCTGAAGGCAAAAAGGAGAAATTCGATCCAAGGAGGAGAAATAATTAAGCTCGGACTTTGATAATGATCATGAGAGTAAGATGGGATTGGTAGTTAAAGGATTCAAATCATTCCTAAAGATGAAGACATGTAAAAGTTCACGCAAAATAAATGGAATCAAAGTTTCACAAAGGTAAAGAAAACTAAATATGAAAATTCAGATTCTAAAGTTATTTGTCATCGTTGCAGGAAACCTGGACATTAAAGAAATGAATGCCTTCTCAACAAGAATGATTATAAAGGAAAGAACAAAAGCTTCAAGCAACATCATGAGATTTTTCGAGTGAAGAACAAGATTCAGATGATGACTCAAATGCCAATGATAAAAGTCATTATCTTATGGCTAATGTTCAAAATGTGAAAGATTTAGATAGTGAAAATTCAAATAAGGAAGTCAGTGGAGATCTAAGGAACAAGAGAGTACATGGTACTTAGATTCAAGATGCTCTTGACATATGACAGTAAGAAAGGCTTGTTTCTTAGTCTTGATAAAAAAGAAAGATGGAGATGTGACTTCGGTAACAATGACAAAGATAAGATTATAGGAATTTGACATATAGGTAATCATTCTTTTAAACTCCTTAAGATTTTACTTGTTGATGGTTTAAAGCATAATCTTATTTCCATTAGTTAGCCCTATGATAAAGGTATGTCTATTCTTTTGAACCTACTGTATGTAAACTTATTGATTCAAAGATAAGTTCAATTATGTTTATAAGAAATAGATATGTGAATGTGTATACTTTAAACTTTAATGTTATTAAATCTGACACTGTAAAATATTTGGTTGCAGGAGGAAAGAATTTTGAGCTTTGGCGCAGGAGCTTGGACATGCAAGCATGGGTTTATTACAAAAACTCTCAAAGAAAGAATTAGTTAGAGGTTTGCCTGTTACTACTTTTAAAATTGAGAGTTTATGCGAGACTTGCACAAAAGGTAAATTTATAAAATCCTCTCATAGTTTGAAGAATTTGGTGAGCATTTCTAAACATTTATAATTACTACACTTCGATATTTTTGGACCAGTGTCCTCACAGAGTTTAGGAGGAAAGCATTATTGTTTAGTAGTGGTTGATGATTACCCTAGATTCACATGGTTCATGTTTCTAGCCAAAAAGAGTGAATATTTTAAAATTTTTTAAATTTTTTTAAAAAGAGTTAAAAAATAAAAAGGTCTCCCTATTTGTACTATTCGATCTGATCATGAGGAGAATTTGAAAATAAACTTTTTGAATAATTTTATGTTAACAAATGTATCACTCATGAGTATTCTACTCCTCGAACCCCACAATAAAATGAGATTGTTCAGAGGAAGAATCAGACTTTATAAGAAATGGCTTGAACCATGTTAAATAAGTATAAGTTGTCAAAGTACTTTTGGGCTGAGGCTGTTAATATAGCATGCTATATAAGTAATAGAGCTTATCTTCGGCCAATGCTAAATAAGAGTTCTTATGAGCTTTATTATCAAATATCCCCAAATATTTTACATCTTGTGTTTTTGGTTGTAAATGTTATCTTCTAAACACTAAAACCAATTAGGAAAATTTAGTTCTAAAGTTGATGAGTGTGTATATTTGGGATACTCTTCTTGTAGTAAAGCTTATAGAGTTACAACAAAAAAATAAAATTCTTGAAGAGTCTATCCCTGTTAAGTTTGACAAATCTGACACTTCTAATATTTTAGTTGACAATGCAGATGACTATCATGTGATGAATTCAAATGAACATGTTGAACGAGGAAAGACTTTGGAGGAAAATGAGAAGAAAGCACAAGATGAGGTAAAAGACAAGGATGAGGAAACAAAGGATAACATCAAGACACAATTACTAAAGACTCAAAAGATACCCAAGTTTCAACTTAATCGAAAATCAAGAAATAGTTTCAAAGAAGAGACTATCCAAAAGAAATCGTCAACCACCTACTCGTTTAATATTGCTCAATGACAACTATAAAGGTAGGTGAAGGTAAAATTCTCATTCCTTTCTAGGTAAATTTTGTGCATATGTGAATTTTATATCCGAGATTGAACCAACGAATGTGAATGAAGTAATAAATAATGAAAATTGAATAATTGCCATGCAATAAGAGCTTAATCAATTCACAAGAAATAAAATTTAGAATTTAGTTCCTAAGCCTAAAGATCATCCTATTGTAGGAACTAAATGGGTCTTTAAAATAAATTGGATCAAAAGGGTAATGTTAGAAGAAATAAGGCTAGACTTATTGCTAAAGGTTATAATTAAATAGAAGGGATCGATTTTGATAAAACTTTTGCTTCGGTTGTTAGACTTGAAGCCATCAGGATTTGCTTGTATTTTCTTATTATAAACGCTTTAAGTTCTATCAAATGGATGTAAAAAGTGTCTTTCGAAATGGGTACCTGAAGGAAAACGTCTATGTAGAGCAACCCATTGGTTTCATTGACTATATTTTTCCAGATCATGTGTATAAGTTACATAAAACTTTGTATGGTCTTAAACAACCAATCGGGTTTAGTATGATCGTCTAAGTTCTTATTTGCTTAAAAAGGGGTTTGCAAACAATACCTTGTTTGTTAGATTTATTGGTAAAGATTCTTATTGTGCAAGTATATATTGATGATATTATATTTGAAGCTACAAATAACGATCTTTGCCATAAGTCTGAAAAGTTGATGTAGGACAAGTTCAAGATGAGCATGATAGGAGAGCTGAATTACTTTTTAGGGTTTCAAGTAAAGCAAATAAAAGATGGAGTGTTTATTTCATAGGAGAAATAGGTGAAAGAGCTTTTAAAATGTTTTGTTATGGATGATCTGAAATCTGCTATAACTCCTATGAGTCCTTCGGCAAAGCTTAAAAAGGATGAGATAGGCGTGTAGATTGATGAAAAGAGATCAGAGGAATGATTGATAGTCTCTTATATCTTACTGCTTCTCATCCAGATATTATATTTTTTGTGTGTTTGTGTGCTAGGTTTCAAGCCAATCCTAAAGAATCACATTTGAAAGCTGTAAAAAGAATTTTTCGATATTTAATTGGAATGCAAAATTTTGGTTTATGGTTTTCTATGTATAATTCTTTTAATTTACTTAGATATTCTGATAGTGATTATGCTGGGTATTATACCGATAGAAAGAACACTAGTGGAACAATACCTCTTTTAGGACATTCTATAGTATCTTGGTCTAGTAGGAAACAAAACCGTGTAGCTTTGTCTACTACAAAGGCTGAGTATATTGGTAGTTATTATTTACAAGCCCTTTGGATGTTTTAACTCTTTAGGGTTATCGCATTACCTTTAAGAAAGTTTCTCTTAGATGTGTGATTATCACATTTTAATTACATTTTATACCCTTATTACCTATGTTATATGAATAACGATATTACTAATAATCATTTTTATCTTATTTTTGTGCTAATAAAGAAATAATGAATAAAGCCCAAATGACTCAAATTCTCTCAATTTCTACCAATATTTGAAGCCCAAATCAAGACAAACAAAGGCCCAAGATACCAAATTGATCCAAGAGAAATTCGTGAATCAAGAAAAGACAAATTCGGTTGGAACCAATCGGTTGACCAACGGTTGGCCAACCTGTTATAACTGGTTATTAACCGATCGCCAACCGATCGGTTTGCAACAGATTCAATTAATGGTGAATTTCTCTTCCTTTTGGCTAGGTTTGATCCAATGGTTCACATCAACTCCGTTGGGCTATAAATAGGGTGAAGGCCGAGTGTTTTGAGTGTGAAATATTTTGTAAAACTCTATTTGGAGAGGAGGGTCACTCTTAATTGAGAAGACCTTTCAAAAATTGTAACTTTTGTTACACAATAAATAAAATGTTTCACCCTTCAATTTCCTTTCTCTTCTTCTAATCCAAGGACCAAAAGGAGGATTAGATTAAGATCAGAGTTGTTGGTTTCTATTTTATTTCTTTTTCATTTTCTTCTTTATTTTCTTGTTTGTAGAATAGATTTACTTTCATGCAATTTACTTTCTTGCAATTTACTTTCATGCAATTTAGTTCCTTGCAATTTACTTTCATGCAATGTATTTAATTCTTGTATTTACTTTCTAGAATAGATTTTCTTTCTTTAATTCACCTTGAGGCTAGAACCCTCTAGGGAATTACCCTTTTCTAAGTGTGGAGCTAATACTGTGGGATCCCTAGAGATTGTTTGAAACTAGCTAACAAATCCAACTCATTTTCATGAGATTGAGATAAGCTAAGTGGATCTACTCTAGATTCTTCATATCTTTAATTAATCCTCCATACTTTACCTTCTTTATTTTCCTCTTATCCTTGTTTTTCATTTGTTTGTTATTTTCCTTTATTTTTGATTTCATTGATTTTACTTCTCTCTCAATTTCATATTCCCTTCATGTGCATATAATCTCAAACCTAGTTTTGTTGTTATGTGCATATAATCACAACCACATTCTCAACATCATTCTCTCCTCTTTTGCACATAATCCACATCCACTCTCTCTTATCTCTCCACATCCACTTTCACCATTTTCTTATTTTCATTTTATTTGTACATAAACTCCTAATTGTCACGCGCATAATTTGAGAACCAAACTTGAGCAAAACTCTTCCTACTTCCCGTTCCTCGTGGGATCGATAATCTTTTATACTATAACTTGATAAAGGTTGTATACTTGCAACTTTAGGAGGTAATCATTTATTTCCCATCAAGTTTTTGGTGCCGTTGCCGGGGAACGGTGCATAAGTAGGATTTTGATTAAGTTTGGTTTCTTATTTTGTGTGTTTTCTTTTGTGTAGGAAACTTGGAGCTTGAAGATCAAGAGTTGAAGATTCAAGATTGAAGAATTGCCTCCAACGAGGCTTTGCATTGCTTTTGCGTTGGTAACTTCTCTATCTAGTATTTTCAATTCCACCCTTTAGATAGTTCATATACATTAGAGACAATTAGGATAAAAAAAATAAAAATAAAAATAAAAATAAAAGGATTTTTTTTCCTTGTCGACCCTAATAAACTTCATTTTTTGATTGTCGACCATAATAAAAAATAAAAGATTTTTATTTTTTGCATCCTTTTAGTTGCTTTTAATTCTTAGGGTTGCATTTCATATAATAGTAGGAATTCACCAAGTGATTTGAGCATCTTGATTTGGCACACACTTGAAAATATCTTAAGGGCAAGACCCATTAATCAAGATAAGGTGAGGGATTTCATCACCCTTTCCTTAGCCCAAAATCACTAATTCCTCACTACACATACCCAAGCCTCTTAAAATTTGATTAGACGTTGGCCCCTAAGGATTCGAGCTCATTAAGGAACAATAATTTCTTAAGTGAACCGGTCCAAGTTTATTTGGATTAATTGGTGTCTAAGGCAAGGTTTAGGGGTTGCGAAGGCTCCAAAGGAAAGAGGTAC
Organism: Asparagus setaceus; assembly: GCA_012295165.1. NCBI lineage: Eukaryota > Viridiplantae > Streptophyta > Magnoliopsida > Asparagales > Asparagaceae > Asparagus > Asparagus setaceus. The sequence goes on from CM022701.1 coordinate 50,928,346, forward strand.
TTAATTGATCTTTGATCTCCCTCTAGTACTATCCTTACGGCTAATTACCCAAGTAAACTTTGATCTTTTCATTAAGGAAATTTTTGGTTAGGAGCTGGTCTAAGTCAAGTTTAGGCTTAACTCTAGAGTTAGGTGATTGGAAAGTGATTGCCTTGATTTATTTTAGTTAGTTTTTCCTTATTTTTTTTCTCATCATCTTCTTAACTTTTTCCCTTATCATTTTTCAAATATAAAAAAAAATTTGATTTTGATGTATGCAAACTTGGGTTAGGGATAATACTAATCGCTTAATTGCTTTGATCCATCTCTTGAACCAAACGAAATGGCTAATACCAACCCACCTGTTCTTCAAGATGTTTGTTACCCCACTAGAAATGCAATCCCTTTTGCATAAAACTCCCCGAGGTAAATGGAACCAATTTTGAACTTCGATCGCATTTCATAAACATGCTTCCCAAATTCTTAGGAGTCGAAACCAAGACGATACATCTTTATCTCCGAATTTGAAGAAGTTTGCCTCATGATTAAGATGAGGGACTTAACCGAAGATGCGATCAAACTCCGATTTATTCCATTTGCCCTTAAGAACAAAGCCAAAAATGGTCAGATAGCTTGCTCACGATTCCATCTCAACTTGGGGTGAATTTGTAAAGTTTTTCAAAAATTCATTCCTATCCACAAAACAATCAAGCTTAGAAACAACATTCAAAATTTTAAAATTGTCTCTGGAGAACCTTTTGGAAGTATTTTGACAAATTCAAAGATCTTCTTATCCAATGTCCTCACCATGGTCTTGAAAAGTGGCGATTATGCCAAATCATTTATGAAGGATTGGATTATTCTTCAAAACTTCCTTAGAGTCAATGTGTCAAGGGATTTCATGAAGAAAAATGCCGATGAAGCTTGGGACTTTTAGAGAGTTTATCCAGAAAACCATGCAAGGGGAACATTGTGATGACCGTGTTTCATCGGCTTCCCAACCCAAAACCAGTGGTCTGTCCTTAGAAACGAACATAGCCTCGAAGTAAAGATGGCTACAATCATGCGTAGGTTAGAAGCTTTAGAAGTCAAAGAACGAGCTCCACTCAAATCAACCAAGTTTCGGCCAGTTGTCATAACTGTCTGTCTCCATCTCATGTTTCAGAGGAATGTCCTCTTTAGGATCCGGTCACCACTAGGTCGGATAAATTTGCATTTGTTGTCCGTTGAATGATCCATTTTCTCCAACCTACAATCCGGGTTGGAGAAATCAACCAAATTTTGCATGGAACCGTGGAAACTACTCAAAATCAAAATTTCACTCCCTCTTGAACCAAACGAAATGGCTAATACCAACCCACCTGTTCTTCAAGATGTTTGTTACCCCACTAGAAATGCAATCCCTTTTGCATAAAACTCCCCGAGGTAAATGGAACCAATTTTGAACTTCGATCGCATTTCATAAACATGCTTCCCAAATTCTTAGGAGTCGAAACCAAGACGATACATCTTTATCTCCGAATTTGAAGAAGTTTGCCTCATGATTAAGATGAGGGACTTAACCAAGATGCGATCAAACTCCGATTTATTCCATTTGCCCTTAAGAACAAAGCCAAAAATGGTCAGATAGCTTGCTCACGATTCCATCTCAACTTGGGGTGAATTTGTAAAGTTTTTCAAAAATTCATTCCTATCCACAAAACAATCAAGCTTAGAAACAACATTCAAAATTTTAAAATTGTCTCTGGAGAACCTTTTGGAAGTATTTTGACAAATTCAAAGATCTTCTTATCCAATGTCCTCACCATGGTCTTGAAAAGTGGCGATTATGCCAAATCATTTATGAAGGATTGGATTATTCTTCAAAACTTCCTTAGAGTCAATGTGTCAAGGGATTTCATGAAGAAAAATGCCGATGAAGCTTGGGACTTTTAGAGAGTTTATCCAGAAAACCATGCAAGGGGAACATTGTGATGACCGTGTTTCATCGGCTTCCCAACCCAAAACCAAAGGTCTGTCCTTAGAAACGAACATAGCCTCGAAGTAAAGATGGCTACAATCATGCGTAGGTTAGAAGCTTTAGAAGTCAAAGAACGAGCTCCACTCAAATCAACCAAGTTTCGGCCAGTTGTCATAACTGTCTGTCTCCATCTCATGTTTCAGAGGAATGTCCTCTTTAGGATCCGGTCACCACTAGGTCGATAAACGCCGCATTTCGGTCCGTGAATGATCCATTTTCTCCAACCTACAATCCGGGTTGGAGAAATCAACCAAATTTTGCATGGAACCGTGGAAACTACTCAAAATCAAAATTTCACTCCTCTTCAACCCAACAATTCTCTAGGGCAATATGCTTCCTCTCAATTTTCAACAACCAAATCGTCATTTCAAAATCGGTCTCCTCATCACCAACTGCAAATCACCCTCCTCAAATTGCTGATCATGATAAACGCCTTAATGTTCGAAAAGGGTCTAGAAACTTTGATTAAAACCTCTACACGCACCACGAACTTATTGACTCAAACATCAAACACGTTGAATTCCTTCATGCAATCAACCGCAAATCCTCACTTCCAACACTCAAGCCATAGCTAGGTTAGAAACCCAACTTGGTCAACTAGCTAATGCCATGAGTGAGAGAGAGAAAGGAACTTTTTCGAGTCAACCCGTGCCCAACCCAAGGACACGGATCAAGTTCAACCTACTGCTGAAGTGAATGCAATCCATTCACTACGGTCGTAGACAGTCGATAATCGGTTAGAATGCCTCTAAGTGAAACCCTTGAACCGAACAAATTCTCTCCTTCCGATATCTCTACTCGTAAATCACACCCTTCCGATGACTCCTAACCCGAATCCGTAACCGCTGCTCCTTACCCTGATAGACTCGTGCCTAGGAAGCACTCCTCTCAGGAGGAGAAAATTCTAGAGACTTTCAAGCAGGTTAAGGTCAACATTCCTCTTTTAGATGTCATTGAACAAATTCCTTCTTATGCCAAATTTTTAAAGGAATTATGTACCAAAAAGAGGCAAATGAATGTTCCAAAGAAAGTCTTTCTCACGCCAATATCGCTGAAGTCCTCTCAAAGTCCGTACCATTGAAACATAAGGATCCGTGTTGTCCTACCATCTCATGTATCATTGGTAATACTGTATTGATAAGGCGCTTTAGACTTAGGGCCGTGTCAACTTGCTTCCATATTCAATCTACCAACAACTAGGTGTCGGGGAACTCAAGCCAACTAGATGCACACTTCAGTTAGCTGATAGATCTGTTAAGGTCCCTATGGGTGAAATAACAGATGTATTGATAAAGGTTGGAGACTTTATTTTTCCTGTTGATTTCGTAGTCCTGGAAACGCAACCCGTTTCCAATCCCAAAGGACGATACCGTGATCTTAGGAAGACCGTTCTTAGCCACTTCTAATGCTCTCATCAATCGTAGAACCTGGTCATCTTTAAAGGGTGGAATGAATCACGAACTTAATATTTTCAATCCAGAAATAATATTGATAATCACTTTCAAATCAATTACATCCAAGAAAGTTTAACAGAAGTAGAGAATGAATCTGACAATAGTTTTGAGGAAATCTTTCATGAGGAACTGGAAATTTTAAAAAATTCAGATTTTATTTTTCAAAATGAGGAAACTGTGTTGAATACATGCCTCTTGAATGCAACATTCGAAGAACTCTTTTCTGATGAGCTTAGATTTTTGAAAGAGCAACCAAAATGTCAAATTTTCATTAATCAAAAATCTAAGTTCAAAATGCATAACACCAATAAGACCTACCTTAATTTGCTGCAAAACACATTGCAAACCTTGGAATTTTCAGAATTTGAGAACATCATTGATTATATCATCTTGAAATTATTTAAATTTCGGGTAGAATTTTCAGAATAAGGTAGGATTTAATGTAGAATGTGAGCTTCTCATGTTTCATCTTTTATTCTACATTTTTATTTTTGTCCCACAATAATAATAAAAGAATTTATTCTTCTCTCATGTGAGAGTTTCTTGTTCTTTTCAAAAAAAAAAAAACATATGAAGAAAAAAAAAAAAAAAAAAAAGAGAGAATAAATTTTTGACTTCACCTTCTCATACCAAAGGTAATTACAGAATTTTTGTCATTGTTCGAAGTCGACCGAACAAATGTAAGTGCTTCCATTCTTATCTGTTTTTACTTTGTGCATAATAGAATTTGCATTGAGGACAATGCAAAATTTAGGTGTGGGGTGGGAATTAGTCATTTTATCTTTATCTTAGTTATCTTTTTTTCCTCTTTTCTTACCATTTTTTATGTCATTTTTTCTCTTTTCATCATAAAAAAATAGTCATTTGCCAACTTAATAGAGTTGATTAATAATTGATCAATTTGATAGAATTTAAGTCTTCTAATCCTTAGTTAGTTCTATACTCAAGTTTACCTTTTATGATAACTTCAAATAAATTTCTTAAGAAATGATTTTCAAGTAGTATACTTTACTTAAGTTTTAACTTAGATTTTTAATTAAAGTAATGGAATTTTTGCATGCCTAACTTAGAGTTGAAAATAATTTTTCAAGTTGTCTTGATCCAAATATTGTTCAGAATATATATACATATACACATATATATATTATACTAACTTAACAAAAGAAGAAAAATTTCTCTTAAAATCATTGGTGGTTCTATTTTACTAAGCCTAAGTTGATGAGTAATTAAGCCCGAGGAGTATTTCTATACTTAATGACCTAAGTCCAATTGGGTTGGGATTCATTGGCCCAAAACTCGCTAAATGGTCACTTAGAAAGCCCGATTAAAAAGAACAAAACCACCAAGGAATAAAGAGTTAAAAAAATTGTCATACTAATCATGTTTTTATATATAGTTATATTTGTATATGTTCTTGAAAAATTAAATGGATTTAAAGACTTGAAGTTTGTTTAAAACAAAGAGTTAGCATGTTCTTTTCAAAACTTTCAAATTAAATTTTGAGTTAAACTTGGTTTTGTATAACTATAATGAAAGGATTTTCTTAAGAAAATTACATTGGAGTTATGATAAAACGCTTTCTTGAGTATTAACCAACTTCAATTGGAATGTTTGAAGATATCAAATGAATTAATTATTTTATTAATTTTTTAAATTGGCAAGTTGACTGAATTTTATGGGTATATTCATCGCAAACCCTCACGAGACTACAACTCGCCCACTAGGGTAACCTAGGGTTTAAAGGCTTGTTGTATGTGCTAAATACAACCGCGATTCCTCGCGAAAGTGAGTTAGGTTTTCTTTTTATTTTCTTTGCTAGAGGACTAGCAAAAGTTTAGGTGTGGGGGTATTTGATTATCACATTTTAATTACATTTTTATATCCTTATTACCTATGTTATATGAATAACGATATTACTAATAATCATTTTTATCTTATTTTGCGTGCTAATGGAGTATTATTGAATAAGAGCCCAAATGAAGATTATTTCAAGCCCAAAAGATCTCTAATGAAGCCTAGAATGCATAAATCCAAAGCCCACGACTAAGTTTAGAAGCAAAATCTCAACACACATCACTTTCTTGGTCAATTATTAATAACTTGGCTTACAATTGAGAATCAAATCAAATATGGAAAAAATAAAGTCAAATTCGTGCTGGATGGTCAACCGAAAGAAAAGGCTATCTCTCAACTGGAAGAATTCAACATATTATATATGAAAATCGCCATCTCGACGAGAGACGGAGCCATCCAAATTACCAGATTCTCAAGATTTCATCAGCAGCAGTGGATTTTGATAGAAATCCGAATTTAAGTGATATATATTCAATTATTTGAAGGCCAAGTTAAATTCTAAAGCCTAAGAGCATTTAAGAGAAGCCCAAGAGTCTTAAAGGAATTAAATACAAAGAAATAAAGCCCACAAAGCCCATCTCTCAAGGATTAAATCAATGGTCTAGATTATTTGGAGAGATCCTATGGCATGATTAATTTAAGTGCTAACCTAAATCCTATGGTTGTGAGTGTTACTTGGGGCCAAGGCAAATCCAAAGATTGTGAGATTCTTGTTATCTATAAATAGAGGAGTAGAGTGAGGTCAGAGATTGTGAAATATTTTGTAAAAACTCCATTTGGAGAGGAGGGTCACTCTTAATTGAGAAGACCTTCCAAAATTGTAACTTTTGTTACACAATAAATAAAATGTTTCACCCTTCAATTTCCTTTTCTTCTTCTAATCCAAGGACCAAAAGGAGGATTAGATTAAGATCGAGTTGTTGGTTTCTATTTTATTTCTTTTTATTTTCTTCTTTATTTTCTTGTTTGTAGAATAGATTTACTTTCATGCAATTTACTTTCTTGCAATTTACTTTCATGCAATTTAATTCCTTGCAATTTACTTTCATGCAATGTATTTAATTCTTGTATTTACTTTCTAGAATAGATTTTCCTTTTCTTTAATTCACCTTGAGGCTAGAACCCTCTAGGGAATTACCCTTTTCTAAGTGTGGAGCTAATATTCGTGGGATCCCTAGAGATTGTTTGAAACTAGCTAACAAATCCAACTCATTTTCATGAGATTGAGATAAGCTAAGTGGATCTACTCTAGATTCCTCATATCTTTAATTAATCCTCCATACTTTACCTTCTTTATTTTCCTCTTATCCTTGTTTTTCATTTGTTTGTTATTTTCCTTTATTTTTGATTTCATTGATTTTTACTTCTCTCTCAATCTCATATTCCCTTCATGTGCATATAATCTCAAACCTAGTTTTGTTATTATGTGCATATAACCACAACCACATTCTCAACTTTATTTTCTCCTCTTTTGCACATAATCCACAATCCACTCTCTTTTATCTCCACATCCACTTTCACCATTTTCTTACTTTCATTTTATTTGTACATAAACTCCTAATTGTCGCAAGATAATTTGAGAACCAAAACTTGAGCAAAACTCTTCCTACTTCGCTCCTCGATCGATAATCTTTTATACTATAACTTGATCAAGGGTTGTATACTTGCAACTAAGGAGGTAATCATTTATTTCCCATCAAACCCCACAATAAAATGAGATTGTTGAGAGGAAGAATCAGACTTTATAAGAAATGGCTTGAACCATGTTAAATAAGTATAAGTTGTCAAAGTACTTTTGGTCAGGGTCATAATATAGCATGCTATATAAGTAATAGAGCTTATCTTCTACCAATGCTAAATAAGAGTTCTTATGAGCTTTATTATCAAATATCCCCAAATATTTTACATCTTGTGTTTTGGTTGTAAATGTTATCTTCTAAACACGAAAAACCAATTAGGAAAATTTAGTTCTAAAGTTGATGAGTGTGTATTTTGGGATACTCTTCTTGTAGTAAAGCTTATAGAGTTAAAACAAAAATAAAATTCTTGAAGAGTCTATCCCTTAAGTTTGACAAATCGACACTTCTAATATTTTAGTTGACAATGCAGATGACTATCATGTGATGAATCCAAATGAACATGTTGAACGAGGAAAGACTTTGGAGGAAAATGAGAAGAAAGCACAAGATGAGGTAAAAGACAAGGATGAGGAAACAAAGGACAACACTGAAGACACAATTACTAAAGACTCAAAAGATACCCAAGTTTCAACTTAATCAGAAAATCAGCAAATAGTTTCAGCAAGAGACTATCCAAAAAGAAATCGTCAACCACCTACTCGTTTAATATTGCTCAATGACAACTATAAAGGTAGGTGAAGGTAAAAATTCTCATTCCTTTCTAGGTAAATTTTGTGCATATGTGAATTTTATATCTGAGATTGAACCAACGAATGTGAATGAAGTAATAAATAATGAAAATTGAATAATTGCCATGCAATAAGAGCTTAATCAATTCACAAGAAATAAAATTTAGAATTTAGTTCCTAAGCCTAAAGATCATCCTATTGTAGGAACTAAATGGGTCTTTAAAAATAAATTGGATCAAAAGGGTAATGTTAGAAGAAATAAGGCTAGACTTATTGCTAAAGGTTATAATTAAATAGAAGGGATCGATTTCGATAAAACTTTTGCTTCAGTTGTTAGACTTGAAGCCATCAGGGATTTGCTTGCATTTTCTTATTATAAACGCTTTAAGTTCTATCAAATGGATGTAAAAAGTGTCTTTCGAAATGGGTACCTGAAGGAAAACGTCTATGTAGAGCAACCCATTGGTTTCATTGACTATATTTTTCCAGATCATGTGTATAAGTTACATAAAACTTTGTATGGTCTTAAACAACGAATCGGTTTAGTATGATCGTCTAAGTTCTTATTTGCTTAAAAGGGGTTTGCAAACAATACCTTGTTTGTTAGATTTATTGGTAAAGATTCTTATTGTGCAAGTATATATTGATGATATTATATTTGAAGCTACAAATAACGATCTTTGCCATAAGTCCAAAAGTTGATGTAGGACAAATTCAAGATGAGCATGATAGGAGAGCTGAATTACTTTTAGGGTTTCAAGTAAAGCAAATAAAAATGGAGTGTTTATTTCATAGGAGAAATAGGTGAAAGAGCTTTTAAAATGTTTTGTTATGGATGATCCGGAATCGCTATAACTCCTATGAGTCCTTCTAAGAAAGCTTAAAAGGATGAGATAGGCGTGTAGATTGATGAAAAGAGATCGAGGAATGATTGATAGTCTCTTATATCTTCTTGCTTCTCATCCAGATATTATATTTTTGTGTGTTTGTGTGCTAGGTTTCAAGCCAATCCTAAAGAATCACATTTGAAAGTCAGAAAAGAATTTTTCGATATTTAATTGGAATGCAAAATTTTGGTTTATGGTTTTCTATGTATAATTCTTTTGATTTACTTAGATATTCTGATAGTGATTATGCCGGGTATTATACCGATAGAAAGAACACTAGTGGAACAAGACTCTTTTAGGACATTCTATAGTATCTTGGTCTAGTAGGAAACAAACCGTAGCTTTGTCTACTACAAAGGCTGAGTATATTGGTAGTTATTATTTACAAGCCCTTTGGATGTTTTTAACTCTTTAGGGTTATCGCATTACCTTTAAGAAAGTTTCTCTTAGATGTGACAATAAGAGTTCTATTGATTTGAATAACAACCTAGTCTATCATTCACACACAAAATACATAAACGTTAGACATCATTTTGTTAGGGACCATATTGATAAGGAGAATATTCGAATTGAGTTTGTCTCCACTGATGAACAACTTACAGATATTTTACAAAGCCTTTGCCTCAAGACTGTTTTACTAGACTGAGATAAAACTTAGGCATTTTATCTCTTGATAGCTAGCATGTTGACCTAGCATATTGTATGTATATATGATTTTTTTTCCTCTTGATTTTTTCATGATTTTTCTTTCTTTTTTTTATGTTTATTGATTTTTACTTTATTTTAAGATTTTTAGATTTTTTATATATATCAAAAACAAAACAAAAATTTCTCTTTCTTTCTTTTTATTTTCTTTTGAAAAATAAAAAAACTTTTGGACATGTCTATGTACATGCTTGTACAAGATAGATTTAGATGTTGTTATCTTTTGGTATATAGGCTTGATTATATCATATTGGTTCACATATTATTTTCATATCTATTTACATATTATATGTGCACACAAATGATGAAAATATGATTGCTTAACACATTGTTTTACGAGATTTTTTCATATTATTTCTCACACACCTAGTTTTATACTTATTATGTTTAGTGTTGTGAAATAGTGGTAAATGGTTTTATATGTTGTTCATAAAGTATTCTTGAATATATCACAAAGTTTGAGATTTTTACTTGATTCAGCACCAAAATTTCTTTACATTTATAAAGTACATAAGTGCTATACAAATTCCAAGCTAAAAGAGTGTATTTATAAAAGATGATCAAATATCCATACTCTATAAATCCATGATAAAATTGAGTGTATTTGATAAAAAATAGTCAAAGATCCACACTATCAAAGGGTTTGTACAAATTGAGTGTATTTGATAAAATTGAGTGTATTTGATAAAAGAATGGTTTGTACAAATTCCAAGCTAAAAGAGTGTATTTGAGATATACTTGTACATATCTCAAAGGGTATCCATCATCTACTAAATATTTTCTATATTTAGAGATGGTGTACATCACCCACCAAACACTATCAGTCTTTCTCTTAAAAATCCTATACGGTTGATGTGATAGGGTGAGATTTTGATCCTTAGTTCTAAGGTTGAGATAATTCACGTTGTGTTACAAAACTCAAAACTATATATGATATATCTGAATTTGTTTTATGAACTAATATAATTATTTTATTATTTGTTTCTCAAACTTTCCTATGATATTTCATCATTTTGTGTGTGATTTTTAATATGATTTTTTGTACGTGTTTCATGTGTTTTGAGGTTATTGTGCTATTTTTCTACAAATCTCTTTGTGAACCGGTGTGTATTTCTCTTCCTTACACCTTTGGATGATTTTTTTATCTAGATTTTTGAGTATAGAGTGTACTCATTGGTGTGTTTTCATCTTTGCTAATAACAAAAGGGGAGAACAGTTAAAATTTGAAAAAATTTGAAATTGTATGAGTGAGTTTGTTCATTTTAAGAGTTGTTCAAAATGGTTTCATGTTTTATGATTTTTTAAAATTTTTAACGCTGATGAATTGTTTTAGGAGGAGTTTTACTCCCCTAAAACAATGTTTACACTTTCATGTTTACACTTGCATGAATGTAAGGGGAGCTTTGCATATCTTTTTCCTTTGTATAAAAAGTGTTTATGTGCTTTATTTGTTGAATATATATCTCAAAATACATATATTTCTGTATTTCAAATTTTAAATTTTGTTATTATCAAAAGGGGGAGATTGTTAGAACATAGTTCGTATAATATCTCTTATTTGTGTAATAACAAACTCTCATGTGTTACTGATGATTGTTTAAGATGATATATTTGAGGTATAAACAGGTATATGAAAGATACGAGGTGAAATGATGCAAAAATCAACATTCATATTGATTTCAGCCATCACACCATCGATGGTCATGAGGACGCCATTGATGGTCATGAGTCAATCAATGGATTACAGTGCACAATCGGAGAAAAGTAGAAATAGGAATCAAAATCATCAATGGACTACGAGGAACCATCGATGGTTAGTTATACCATTGATGGACAACAGTGCGCATTCGTTGAATTCCATAAACTAGATTTTAGCTTATCGATGGATTATAGGGTAACCATCGATGGTGCATAAGGGTAACCATCGATGGACTAATTGATGCATTACAAGGTAATCATTGATGGTGTGTAAGGGACCATCGTTGGTTGTGCTTAACCATCAATGATGACGACGTATTTGGCAGATTTAAAGTTTTAATCTCAACCGTTCGTCAACCCTTTTTATCTCCAACGTCTACTATAATTCCTATATCTCTTTCCTTTATTATCAAAGGGTAAAAAAAGAGAGATTTTATTCTAAGGTTTGTGTGAAGTTGATTTGTGATTCAATCCCCGGAGTCTCATCAAACTCTTTCTCGTAGCACTCAGCATCTTCAAATCATTTCAACGAGGAGAGTTGCCTTGGATTCAGCATCATCACCGCTTCTTCATCGAACTTCGCTATAATTCTTTTGAAGAATGGTTTGTATAAAAAAGGGCTGTAAGATCTTTTAATTGGCGTTTAAATTGTTTGGTTGGGCTTCTTTTATCTTGTTTTTACAGCTCAAGCCGCTGATAATTGAGGGTTGGGACTAGCTAGGGCTAGGTGTTACTCATCTGTGAGGAGTTAGGTTAGATGACTGGTTTCGGATAGATTCTAGAGTGTGGTCTGTTCGCGGTAAAAGTCGGGATGATTGTCATTGCTTGAATCCGTTACAAACTTCAGTCGCTTACAACGAGATTCATAAAAAAGATCGCCTTTTTATGAGGCTTACAATGAAAATCAAAGAATTACAACTTTTATCCTTTTGAACAAACGCGGGATCCGTTTATCGAACCCTCGCTTGCGTGGGTGTCTTTGCGTGTTTCGAGGACTTTATTCGTCTGTGGACCGCCGCGTAATCATGATCCAAAGAGAGATCTACACGGTAAACGGGGGTTATTTCACAAAGGAAATAACAGCCCGAAGCGAATAAGATCGACCAAGCGAAATCAAAGCTCTTCTCGAGATCAAAACAAAGTTTAATTTTGAGGAATCTCGTGTAGATCTTGAGATCCGATCTCTCAAACCTTTTTGAGGGGATTATCTCACGAAGGAGGATAATAGCCCTGGGGATTATCTCACAAAGGAAGATAATAGCCCTTAAGAGTTCGCCGAGATCTGGATCTGGTGTCGAAGAAGATCGGTCGTCGCTCCCAAATTTAGATCTGAGGTGAGAAGGCAATTTGGCAGAGCTTCAGCTTCTCCAAAATTTTCAGATCTCAACAAATGAGCCCCCTCCCTCTGATTTATAGCCTCAAGGCGGGTAAAGCGGGCGAAACGGGCGAAAAGCCCATCGAGACACCTCAAGGTGTCTCGGCCTTGGCTGAGGAGGTGTCTCGGCCTTGGCCAAGACACTTTGAAGTGTCTCGACCTCGGCCGAGACGCCTCATGGCTCTCTCGCTCATTTTTTCGGGTCCGGGAGTTGATTTCCGCTTGTTATGCGAGCTTGATTTGAGGCTTCACGGTTTTGGATTTATCCCGTCGCTTGCACGCGGCCCGTCGCACACGATTTGTCGCTTCGGAGTTGGGTTTATCCTATTGTTTGCACACGATTCGTCGATTCGTTGACTCGAGCGTATCATCGCCTCACCCTTGCTTCATACGCTTCATCGATATGTCAGCTTGGATGCCTCGTCGACTTGCTTCATGCGCTTCGTCGACTCGCTCACTTTTGATGATTTGTGGATACGTCATCGGACGCTCGTCGATTGTCAATTTATTGTTGCTACGTTATCGATGGCTTTGTCAATTGACTACCCACTATCACGAGCTATGTCGGGGACTTAGGCAATTTTTTACGTCTACAGATATCCCCTCCAAAGTGTTTTGGTCTTGCTCTTTTATAGAAGAAGCTAAAATTCTTTGGATATGATAGGCCCCAACCTTCAGTCGGTATAATAGGACCTAAAAATGGCTTCAAATCTTGACTTCTCCAATTCTCTCGGGCTATCCAGTGCTTTGTAGGATGACTGAAAGTATCATGGTGCTGCATTTATTGTCTGACCGCTGTTGAAGTCTTGAATCGAAAACTGATGAATGAATTTTCTTGTTTTAGCTCGCGTTGGTGAGTTGTCATCGGACTGACCATCCAATTTCGTGAGGCTTAACCCTGAACTGACGAATTCTTCGTTGCGTCGCTTGCCATAGCAGGAGGAATTTTTCTGAGATTCATCTCTTAATCGGTGAATTCTCTATTGCGACGCGTTGACCGGCGTTAGAAATTTTTTTCTTGAACTCTAATCGGCGATTTTCACTGTGACGCGTTGTCCGGCGTCGTAAAACTGAACATAGCGGGTGTAAATTGAGGGTTGTCAAGTTATCCTTAAGAATATAAAATATTCTCCAGGAACTCCTCGACAGAATAGGAAATAGTTTATATTCATATACCTTTTTGGAGTAAATAACCACCGTGGGAGGAGATTTGAGGATTGTCGAGTTATCCTTAAGAATATTTTATGAAATATTCTCCAGAAACTTCTCAACAAAATAGGAAATAGTTTATACTCATGTACTTTTTTGGAGTAAATATGAGGCTTGCATAATTCGAACCAGATAAGAATTGACCCTTGATGGGTGACGACCTCGTGTGGGAGAGAGAAAACTGATGAGGCAAGTGAATGGGGATTCGAGTTTGGTCGAATTCAACTTTGACTAAAATTGGCCCTGCTGTGACTAGGATAGGCGAAATCCTGTTGTGACTGGGATAGGCAAAATCCTGTTGTGACTGGGATTCTAAAATCCCCTTTGACTAGGATAGGTGAAATCTTGTTGTGACTGGGATAGGCGAAATCCTGTTGTGACTGGGATTTCAAAATCCTGCTGTGACTAGGATAGGTGAAATCCTGTTGTGATTGGGATAGGCGAAATCTGTTGTGACTGAGATTCTAAAATCCTGCTGTGACTAGGATAGTTGAAATCCTGTTGTGACTGGGATTCCAAACACCCTTTGATTATATTTAGCTGAATCATTCTTTGATCAAGTTTAGTTAAATTCACCCTTGATTAGGATTCCAAACCCACCATAACTTGGTTTGGTCAAACCTGCCTTCAACTAGGTTTCCCCTTTTTTTCTTCTCTTTTTTTCTTTCCTCCTTCTATTGGGTTTGGGCCCAAATAAAACCCTCTTCCCCTATTTAATAGGACCGGCCCCTAACTTTTTTTTCTCTTTATTTTTTTTTCTTCTTCTTTTTTTTTTTTATTTCGGCGGACCCCCCTCTCTAGGGTTTTGGCCAGCTGAAACCCCTCCTTCTCTCTTGTTTTCTTCTTTTTTCTCGCCTCGTCTCCCTTAAACCCTAAATAGCTTTAGAGATTCAAGCTTCCTCCAGGCGTCGGACTCAAGAATTCCTCCAAATTTACATTCTTTTTAAGCCTTCTCAGGTCTCCCGAGCACATTCTTTCAGATTCAAGCCCTCAGACTTTTGCTTCAGGTAAACCCCCATAACTCTTACATATTTGATCTTTATTTCATCATGCAAATCAGAGGGTAGGCATGCAACAAATTAGGGTTTTGATTTCACGCCTCAAATCGGGGTTTTTGAGGGTGAAATTGCATGAAATTTGAGGGATTTTGGTCATGAGAAAGAGGGTTGAAATTTGAGGGATTTTTATGCAAAAATTGGACTGTAGTTTGAAGGGTTGGTATGCCAATGGTCACTAGAAATTCCTGAATTTTTATTTTGGCCAAAATCCGGGGGGTTATATGTAAATTGTGGCTGAAATTCAGGGGGTTTTGTGCAAAAAAGGCTGAAATTCAGGGGGTTTTGTGCAAAAATAGCCCCAAAACTTTGGGTTTGAGGGCTATTTGGGTGGCTAAAATTTTTAGACTTGAAAGTGACCTAGATGGCCGAAATTTCAACCTGGGCCCAGGGGTATTTTGGTTATTTTATGGCCAAGTTTGATCAGGAGGGGTTTCTGAGCAAAATTTGAACCTGATGTCGGCGCATATGCCCCTTGTAGGTTTAACTAGAATTTGACCAAGAAATCCCTTATATTCTCCTAGGATTTTTGGTTCGAAATTCATAATTTCCCCTTTATGTTTCGGATTTGACCCGTCTGGTTTCTTTTTGCAGGTCAAGATGTCATCAGGAAGATCTCAGGAACCGACCCGACTATCCGTCACCCAAAAGTGTGCCTCCATCACTTTCTAGTGAGATTTTTCTATTCCTTAGTGCATTCAAAGTTCGCATATAGCATATTGCATCCCGCTTTGTTCTCCTTTGTGAGGCAATTGGGAAGAGCCGCGATTCTCCTTCATGAGGGTCTCAGCTTAAAAGATGGGTTTTGCTTGGTCAACACCTATCTTGAGGGGGCGGTATCATGCTGTATTGTACTTCGTAGGGCAGGGTATATTATCGCTTTCTTTGTGCGATGATATACATTGCCTTATGAGTGCACAATGCAGCTGGAATCGTCTCCCTCGTTATAAGGCAGTGACTCTATTTCGTAGATTCGCGAGACGAGTTCGACACCTCATATAACTGAATCTAACAAATATTTATTACTCATTTTCAGTTGCATATCCCTCTGGAGCATTTCCCTCTTACGCGGTTGACGGGCGTCGCGGCGAGCATCATGCTACTTCCGATGTTCCTTCGCCCATCTTGGTCACTCCTCAGTTTGCACCGGGTACGTCAGCGGAGACCATTCGGGTGGTACGTGAGGGGAGTGCCCGCGTGCTTCGACTGTTGATCACTGACGCACCACTTGTGAGAAACACTAGTTCCAACCAGCCTCTTAAGAAGACGGACTACTTATTTGGTGATTCTGTTGAGGACCCAGACGCAATCTTTATTGCGAGAGAGCAGTGGCTGCATAAGGATGATGGAGAGCACTTGTACCTACCCCGGATACCTCGTCATCGCTCCTTGGCCAAGCTAAGGCGTCAGGCTGTGACCCAAGAAATGTCGTGGCGTTTGACGGAGGAGCGTGACGGCATCCATTGTGGGTATATTACCCACCAGGCGATCCCGGGCTTGAGTAGGGAACGTGTTATCGGATTGCATCCTGGTGTGTTGGGGTTAGACGCACCACCCCGCGATGAGCTTTTCACTGTCGCTTATACTTTGCAGAACCGTCTCGCAAAGCTGGGGCGAGAAATGCCTGCAACCGGTCACAGACCTTTTGGTTGGCTTCATTCATCAGACAAGCACAGGTGGGCTCGTATGACGACTTACATTCTCGGCTGATGGGGAAGGAGTTACAGGCCCGTGGTCTTTACGCCGTGATCCGTGCCACCATGTATGGGCTGCCGGTCAGTACCAATCACTTCCTCGCGTTGTTGGAGCTCTATGACCCGGATTCAAATACTTTTCTGACCAAGCACGGGGAATTGGGGTTACCTCTTCATGAGATGCACCGAGTTTCTGGTCTACCCATGGGGAAGATGTTATATCAGGAATACTTTCCTTCAAACCGTGACTTGAGTCAGCTGAAGGACCGCATGCCCGACCGCTATGACACCTTATGGGATCTTACTTGCCATTATCATATTGCTTTGTCGATGGCTGGGCTATTACCCAAAAGGACCAAGCCTCAATTGAGTCTGAAGCACTTCGCAACTTACTTGTTCAGGCACTTGGAAAGCAATTCTAGCGAGGCGATCTGCGAATTATCACCGTTCACCCCTTCCGAGGTTAATGAGCTAATCGAGAAATCCAATGCTCACTCTTATACCATCAATAGCACCGAGGGTGGTTTCCTTGCGGGGACCAAATTCAAGACCTTCTTGTGGCATGCAGTGAAGCCGATTGAGCCGATGACTCTCCTAGCCGACTACCTCGCAATCTGGTTGAAGAAGTGCGTAGTACCATATCAGTCTGGTGAGGCACTGCCGTTAGAAGTACTTTATCCTGCAGTTCAGCTCGCTCACAAGAAGGAATTTTCTCTCCTTCCGGTGATGGTGGCTAATATTCATCGTGGACTTCGGCAAGTAGTCAATGTCTCCACTCAAGGGGAGGATAAACCTTCGAAACAAATTCCTCTTGCCAAGGTGGAGCTTCCATACACTTATTTGATGGCGTGATTCGTCCTTCACTGCTCAGATATCATGTCGACAGCACCGCTAACCAATCCATCCCTTTGCTACAATCGTTAGAGAATTACAAATGGAAGGGGCGAGGATTCACGGAGATAAGCGATTCTTGATTCACAAAGGTTGAGTTTTCTCTAGATGTTTCCCGCGGTTCTCTGGTCAGTACGGCGAGTCTTTGCTCGATGAGGAGAGGCCGAAGGCGAGCCGGACTTCTCTTGATGTCGGCTGTTTCAACTGGCTGATGAACATCCGGCCGGGTTACCTGACATTCTGGGTGAGGGATGAGTATTTCATCGAGCCGTATCTACCTAGCCGATTCGCCCGCCAGTTTGGTTATGACCAACTTTATGTTGGCAATCCGAATCGGTACCTTCGGACTCACGGTGGCTTAGTGGACGACGTTCGGGCATGGCTATGGAGTGTGGCGGGGTGCACTGGTGCTAGGTTTAGCCTTCAAGTCTTGGCGTCATTTCGGTGACATTTTGTCTTTGCGTGGTTGTTAGCGACTAATGAACTGTTGGTGAGGCCAATTTCGGAGTTAGTGGCTGAAGAGGCCTCCCGTGCTAATGCTCAGAAGATTCAGAAGGCCGCTCGGTCACAGAGGAAGCGACGCAATACTCGTCAAACCGACGAGGAAGAGGAGGAGACCTTCAACTCTGCCAACGAAGCCTCCGGAGGAGATCATGGCGACAATCCTGAGGAGGACATTGGGACATGTTTACCCATACTTACTCCCTCTTTTTTTTTCTTTCTTCCTTTGGATTTATTGGTTCTAACACCAATTTTGAAGCTTCAGGCATGTCAACCGAAGAAGAGGGACTTCACAACTCTCGAGCGGGGGCTCAAGCCATTAAGCAGAAGAAGTTAGCCCACAAGGTGCACGTAGACCCGCGGGCTTTTGTGATGGATTTAACCGGTGATGGCTTTGTTGGCGAGGAAGGTAATGCTTAAGCATTCCGTAGTTCCTTTGGATTCAGGACTCATATCTCTCCATTTTTTTATGCAGGAGAGTGCGAAACCAACTTTGACATTCCTCATCATGATTTCGCCCCTTCCGCAGACCTCAGTTTCACTCAGCAGATGTACGAGTCCATGGCAGAAGAGCCTGTGGTATCTACTGAGATTGGTGAGACCACCAATGTAGGACCTGATCCAGCAAATCCAGGTACATCTATCATTCGCAATACTTCATTTAGATGGCAGGAATTGAACGACTCGGAGTCTATACCCCCCCTAATTATCTCTATGCTTCTCGCTCTTTTAGAGAAATTGCAGGGAGCAAACGTGGATAATGGAATTAGAGAGACTGACTTTCCTGTAGGAGGTAAGCCATTACTGTCAATCGCAGGTTTTTTTTTATTCTGTTTTCTTCACTTATATCCTCTCGTACCAGATTTTTCGATAGAGGATTTTGATGAGGATAGCCTGCTTATGGACACCCCCATAATCAATTCAGTATATGACTCTCCCTGAGATGAGCATCTCTCAGATGACATGCCGCCTGAGCCAGGGATCCCCGAGCATACTGGGGTTCATTCCTTTAACCGTACGGCGTCTTCCTGTTGATTGTAGGACTAGTCCTGTTTTGACTAATACAACTACAATCTAATGAAGCTAAGGAATTCATTTTATTGCCGGCAGGAACTCCTACTGAGGCTCATTCTCTGATTCCTCATTCTGATGCCCCTCTAGAATTAGGTACCATGATGGTCGCTGCGTCTGACGAACATGCCGTGAGACCAACTGCAGCAATTGGTGCGTCAACGGCGGTTCCTCTACCGATAGACCCGATAACCCATGAAGCCATGCTGATAGAGCAAGGTATGGGTTATCCAGCTAATGACATCTACACCGGCCTTTGACTTTTGATTTTGACATATTCGCCCTTTCATCTTCTTACAGGGTTTACCTCTCATCTCCATGATCTGGCCAGGGCACTGATATCAGATGACGACCAAGATCGGATTATCATCTGTATGGAGGTCCAGTCGTTCTTTTCTTTCATGAACCTGATGATTGACAAGATTCTCCATAGTGGGCTTTCTCTTCATCGGTTCAGGTCAGCCCTTGACTCTAGAACGGCTTTGATACGGGATGCTGGTCACCCTCAGTTAGCCAAAGCCATTGCTGATGACCTTGACTGCCTAGAATTTAAACTTCAGAAGTTTCAGGAATTGCAAGCAGCAGGTGCTTCTTCGTATATAGTCAGTCAGGTGGAGTCTCACTTGGAAGCATGGCGCGATGCTCGGGTCGATATTGGGCTCGAGGTTCAGATACAACGGGGCCGAGTAGAATAGGTTAAGACCGCGCTTACCGAGAAATCCGCATCCCTGAACCACATTTATTCTTGCATCGCATTAAGTGAGGCTGAGATAGTGCAGCTTAGGCAGGAACTTCAGGCGAAGGAAGATAACTTAAGTATCTTAGAGCTGACCAGGGTCAATGAAGAGGGAGCCCGAACCGTCCTATCCAAGAAACTAGAGCTCTCGGAATAAAAGCTAGCTGAAGTTGAGGAAAAAGCTGCGAAGACGCTGACCATTTCGGAGGAATCTTTTAGAGCTGAATTGCAGGAGGAGTACCAAAAAGCTTACAGCGATGAGCTGTCCAAATTAGAACAACAAATCTTTTGCCATAAATTTGATGTTTGATTAGCTGCAATTTAAAAGACTCGACTCTTGAATAAATTTTCATTCTCCTTTTTCTCCATTTGTTGTTTATTATGATTTCTCATTTCGCTTGAAATAATCCATCATAATACTTATAGGATTTTTGGCAAACCCTCAGCCATCAATGGATTTGATGAGCCTTTACCGACTATTGTTTGAATCGGGCTAGCGTGCGGCTTATCTATGCCCGTTCCGCACGTGACGTTGTGCTAAAAGAATGAAACTCTTTTAGGCTTGATGCTATGATGTTGAATACATAGACTTTGTCATCTTTTACGGGCAAGAGACTAACCGGCGACGCTGCGTTAGCGCTGGCTTTATCCCTTCTTAGGCTTCGGATAAAATACCCTAAGATGAGACTTGGTGTCTTCTTCAATCGAAAAAGACTAAACCGCAATGCGTGGTAGGCGTTGGCTTTATCCCTTCTTAGGCTTGAATAAAATACCCCAAGATGAGACTTGGTGTCTTCTTCAATCGAAAAAGACTAAACCGCAATGCGTGGTAGGCGTTGGCTTTATCCCTTCTTAGGCTTGAATAAAATACCCCAAGATGAGACTTGGTGTCTTCTTCAATTGGAAAAAGACTAAACCGCAATGCGTGGTAGGCGTTGGCTTTATCCCTACTTAGGCTTCGGGATAAAATACCCCAAGATGAGACTTGGTGTCTTCTTCAATTGGAAAAAAGACTAAACCGGCAATGCGTGGTAGGCGTTGGCTTTATCCCTTCTTAGGCTTCGGGATAAAATACCCTAAGATGAGACTTGGTGTCTTCTTCAATCGAAAAAAAGACTAAACCGGCAACGCGTGGTAGGCGTTGGCTTTATCCCTTCTTAGGCTTCGGGATAAAATGCCCCAGAATCAAACTCTAGTGTCTTCTTCAATCCGAAAAAACTAAACCGGCAACGCGTGGTAGGCGTTGGCTTTATCCCTTCTTAGGCTTCGGAATAAAATACCCCAAGATGAGACTTGGTGTCTTCTTCAATCAGAAAAAAGACTAAACTGGCATAAAGGTGAAAATTGACGTGGGAAAGAAAGAATTTTATATTCTGTTTCCCGACGGTGGAGAGGAAGAATTTTATATCCTATCTCCAAGTCTTCTTTTAGGATAAAGACAAACCCAAAACAAGAGAGTAAGAATTTTATATTCTATCTCTTGCTTCTGAAGAGGAAGAATTTTATATTCTATCTCCAGGAAAAAAAAGACACTAAAAGTGGGATCTCCACTTCGAGAATCGCAGGAGGTGAAACTAAGAGTGGGATCTCCACTCCGAGAATCGAAAAGATTCAGGTAACTTTCACTTTTATAGGATTCGTCACCTGATCTGAAGTGAATTTCTCATTTATCGAGATGAAATTCTAACTTCGACCCTAACCATGGGAAGGCGTGACTGAAGTGGAAGAAAAGACTCAGATAGCTTTCGCTTTTATAGGATCCGCTACCTGATCTGGAAATAACTTTCTCGTTTATCGAGATGGAATTCCAACGTCAGCCCTAACCGTGGAAAAGCGTGACTGAAGTGGAAGAAAAGGAGCCCTCTTGTTTATCAAAAGGGGATCCAAACTTTGAAAGTGGACCTCTTGTTCATGGAAGGAATCAAGAGGGGATTTTGCTGGTGGATTGGACCAAAAGATTTTTTTTGGACTCACTGTCGATGAGTTTGATCAGTGAGGGATATTGGGGTGGAGAATAAATTTTAGGGTCATCCTCAAGGACAATGAGTGAATTATTTCCTGAGAAATTTCCCCTCAAGACAGGTTATCCCGAATGTACTAAGGGTAATACTTCTTCAGGAACTTCCCATTTATCGACATTAATTGCCTGTCGCCATTTTGATCGATTAGGCGATATGTACCGTTTGAGTAGACTGTCTCTATCACAAACGGTCCTTCCCATTTGGGTTTAAACTTACCCTTCTTCTTGGAAGTGAGAATTATCGATCATTGAGCAGCGAGGACCAGGTCTCCTTCTTTGAAGGTTCTCTGTCGGACCCTCTTATTGAAAGCTCTCGACATTCTGGCTTGGTAAAACTCGATGTGTTGCTGAGCTTCCAAGCGTTTCTCGTCCAACATCTCGAGCTCTCGAAGACGCCTCCGGTGTTGTTCCTCCATCGTCATCTCGGCCATGTAGGGCTTATACGGAGCGACGGGATTTGATCTCTAATGGAGCACGACTTCACATCCGTGATACCGTAGAATACGGGTGGCTCCGGCGGCTGCGGCGAATTGTGGTGCGATATGCCCAGAGTGTTTCTCCAAGTTTATCGTCCTAGTCACGCTTATTAGTCTTCACGAGCTTTGACAAGATCTTAATGATTGTCTTGTTGAACGCTTCCGCTAATCCGTTTGCAGCGGGATTAGAAGCCGTCGATGACACGTCTTGGATCTTAAATTTCTCGCAAAACCTGATGAAGGCATTGCTGACGAATTGAGGACCGTTGTCATGTACAATCCGTCTCGCACCGCGGTCGTTAAATGACGTGATGCTTGATGAATCTGATGATGTTGTTCGTCTTCACCTCCTTAAGTGGAATTGCTTCAGCCCACTTGGAGAAGTAGTCGGTGATTGCGAGGATAAATAGGTCACCTTTAACTGACTGGGGAAAAATAGGACCTACAATGTCCATACCCCATGTCTCGAACGGCCAAGACATAGCCGAAGGATGCAACTGCTCTAGGGGTTGATGCATGTAATTTGCGTGTATTTAACACGCGTAGCACTTTCTAACGTACTCGATTGCATCATTAATCATCGTTGACCAGAAGTATCTCATTCTTCTGACACGATCATAAAGCTTGGGACCAGGTTGGTGTGCACCACCCTCTCCTCCATGCGCTTCCTCAAGGACCTCTTCTGCTTCTTTGTTCGAGAGGCACCGAAGCAGCAGGCCATCATACACGCGACGATATAATGTCTGAGTCTCCGCATCATAAAAGAATCTTGGCGCTCGTCGTCGGATCGATTCTCTCTCTTTTACGTCCTCTGGTGAAATACCATGCAGGACATAGTCGATTATGGGAAATCTCCAATCCCGGGGCTCTAGTTCAACTCGGGTTGAGTGCACTTCTTTGATGGCTATCCTTTTATCATCCTCTTCTTCGTTATATATTGGCACGAAGAGTTGGTGAGTTCTTACAGTGACTAATTGCTCAGTCTCAGGAGGTTGTGCCAACGATACTGCTAACGCTGCTAATGCGTCCGCGTATGCGTTCTAGAGGCGTGGAATATACTCGATGAAAAATTCTTCAAATGAGTCTGCCATCTCGACGGCCGCCCGGTGATACGCGATCAAGTCCGGATTCCTGACTTCGTAGTCCCCACGAACCTGTTTGACGATGAGTTGGGAATCCCCAAAGGCTTCGAGATATTCAACCCCCAGCTCTTTGGCGAAACTAAGTCCAATAAGTAGCGCGTTGTATTCGGCCACGTTATTGGAGCACGGCTCGCTTAGCGAGTAAGCCCGAGGCATCACATACTTCCCTGGGAAAACTAAAATAACTCCAACTCCGGAAGAAATCTTAGAACATCCAGAGGTGCTGGCCACGTTGGTTGCTCGAGAAACTCCGTCAAAGTACGACTGCCATACTTACTGGTGTGACGTAGTGTTGACCTCGTGGGTTTCATCTGGCAAGTCATCATACAACTCAGTCGTATCTGTTGTTGGATTAGTCGTTAGGAGGTCGCAAATTGCCTGTCCTTTGACCGACTTCTGTTGCTTAAAGTGTAAGTCATATTGAGACAAGAGCAAAGCCCATTTCGCTAAACGCCAATTCATGGAGGCTGGTTGTGTCATGAATATCCGGACTGGATTTACGCTGGAGATGACGTAAATCATTTGTCTTACTAAGTAGTGCCGCATCTTCTGAATAGCGATGACCAATGCTAGGCACTCCTTCTCGATCATCGGATAGCGAGATTCAGCACCTACTAAAGCCCGGCTTAGGTAATACACTGCCGTGACCGTTATCATCGTCTTGCATGAGTAAAGCGCTTAACGAATGGTTCATCGCCTTGACATAAATCAAGAATGGTTTACTGGACTTCGGTGCAATGAGAACGGGAGGATTCGCTAGATATGCTTTGATATCCTCGAATGCCTTCTGGCAGGCATCGTTCAGACGAATGATACACCTTTCTTGGTTAGCTTGGAAAACGGCTGGTATTTTTCGTAAAGGTTCGATATGAATCACCGGATGTACGCTAATCGCTCTTGTAACCCTCTGAGTTCTTTTAGATCTCTCGGGGGTTGTAATTCATTTATCGCCTTCACTTTGTCTGGGTCGATATGAATACCCTTAGTGGTGACAACGAATTCGAGGAATTTGCCGCTGGATATTCCGAAGAAAGATTTGGTAGGGTTCATCTTTAAGTGATGGCTCTGCATGAGATCAAACACCGTCCTCAGATCTTTGATGTGGTCATTTTTATTGTGGCTTTTCACGACTAAGTTATCGACGTAGCACTCGACTGTTTTCCGGAGATGTTCCTAAAAATCTTAGTCATTGCTCGCCGTACGGGCGCCGCGTTTCGTGACCGAACGGCACGACCGCAGCGTAAGACGCCGAGGGGAGTTCTGAACGCCGTGTGTTTCTCATCATTTGGGTGCATCTTAATCTGATTATAACCCGAAAAGCCATCCATAAAGGACATTCTCTCGAACCCACATGTATTATCAACGATCACGTCCGTGATTGGGAGGGGAAAATCATCCTTCGGGCACGCGATATTCTGATCTCTGTAATCGATGCAGATTTTGATTGTCCCGTTCTTTTTTAGAACCGGGACAATATTCGCAAGCCAATCAGGGGTGTTGTTCTTCCCTGACAATTGCTTTCATGATCTGCGAACGAAACCGTCTTTGTTGTTATTTGACCGGTTTAGCATCCGGTTTAATATTGAGGCGGTGGGTAACCACATTTAGGTCAAGCCCCGGCATATCTTTGTAATTCCAAGCGAAAACATCAATATACTCTCGAACAAGAGCAATCAGTTCCTCTTTCTCCTCTAGGGAAGGGTGCCACTCATGAATATGGGCTTCGGATTAGCTTCGTCATCCATATTGACTTGAACCACTATGTCTTCAGTCGGGGGTTCTCTCTGTTCGAACCGGTCCCCATACTGCATGTTTAGGTGATGAACCCACGGATCTTCCCATGTTGGCATCTGTTCATCGTCCTCCATCGTGGGGGTCAGCCGTAGTCATATTTGACATCAAACCTTTGAACATCTCACCAATACTGATGTCAGAGTCCCAAGTAGAGGAATCGGACGAATAACCATCTCTATCCGAATTGGGTAATTGGTCATCTACCATCCAGCAGCATTCCTCATCTGAAGAAGAGACGTATCCTAGCCCTCTCCTGAATCCGTAGTAGTTATCAGGCTTTCCTTCGGGGACATGTGCAGCCTTGGGTGGAGTTCGAGGACCTCGACCGAAACAGAGACCCTCCCCTAGCGCCTTGGGCCAATGATTCAGTATCGGACTCGTTACCGTAAAGGAGGGAGTCAGTAAAGTAGTTCTCCAACCCCTTGAACGGTTGCTTGTCCGCGACCACCGTCTTGATTTCATTATTTGAGTCTACGTATTTTAGACACTGATGAAGGGTAGAGGGGACTATAACATTATTATCGATCCAAGGCTGACCCAATAATAAGTTATAGAAAGTCTCTGCATCGATCACATAGCATGTGACTTCAGACTTCAAGTCTCCCATTTGGCACTTCATCCGGATTTTACCTAATGGCCGAGACCCACTGGTATTGAATCCATAAATCACCGTGCCTGTAGATGCTAATTTGCTGGCAGGAATCCCGAGGCTGTACATTAGGCGAAGGGGCATGATGCTCACAGCGGAACCCGGATCAACTTGGATCCGATTGACTTCGCTGGAGCCAATGTACCCGATAAAATACAGTGGCCTGTCGTGCTTTGAGTTCTTTGTCTGCATGTCCTCTTTAGTAAAGGTAATGCAGGGGAGGTGCTTGGTTGCGAGATTGCACTACTGAGCTGATAACTTTGGTTCTTCAGGAGTTGGTCTGACCTAAGTGAGAAACACTTCAGAATCAGCCAGGGCTTCTTGTAGGGCTTCCCTGGTTTCCTTCGACAGTCGGAGTAACTCATAGAGTGTTATCCTTGCTTGGATATTGGCTAATTTTGCCATAATATTGAAGCAGTGGTGGGAGTTCGAACTTTCCGGTTTGTCCCTTCCAATCGAGCGATTGAAACGAGACTGCTTCGAAACTTGAACCTCCTGTTGTTGGGGTTGCTTCTCCTTAGCTATGTCCGCTAGAGGCGATAAGCTTCTTCTTGTGACCTTCGGTAGCGTGTAGGAGGGTTCATTGCCACCCCCAGCTCCGTCAGTGTCTTGGCATCTGGATTGGAAGCTTCAGGATACTTGAACTTGTACTCGTGTCCGCTCCTAGTGGCGAAGACTTCATGTTCCTCTTCAGAGAGCTGGAGCGTCATCATCTGTTTGTCATCCTTCCCAACGATCGCCGAGGTGGCATGAGACAGTTTGCCCTTGCCCTTCGATTTCTTCTTAGAGGAAGAGGCCGCCCACTGATCATCTTCTAGCAAATCAGGGTGAACCCATAGGATTTCACCGTTCGGGGCCGTATGCAGCACAAGCCCCTTCTCACATTGCTCATGAGGATCGTCATTCACCGCCTTCATTCCTACCTTCATGACGGGCTCCACTTGAAACCAAGACACAGATACTGATCCGAAGCTGATTGACGTTGCGTTTGCCCCCACCTTCTTTTCCTTGGACGGCTTTCTGTTAAGTTGACATTATTGTGACGACTTGACTCGCCTTGGCGATTCATTATCGCATGGATCTGTTGGTCATGCATTGCTCTCATCTGCTGCATGGCCAGGTCCATTTCAAGCTTAAAGTTATCCCTTTGCTTGGTCAGGACCTCTTCAAGCATCTAGACACTTGTTCCGCTGATCATGAACACCTCACGGGGTTGTCCTATGCTGGAAATTGTATTATCGGAAGCCATTGCGGAGCCGACATCCGACACTTCATCATCTGAGAGTAATCCCCTCTACATCTTGTGATAATTGGGTCGTCTAACAGTCCCGGACCGCAATCAAGTCATTCGTTGCGATGCCTCGGGAATGGCAGGTGACGATGTCCCTCTGCTGGTCATATTGATGGTAACACTCGGCAATTCATCGCCTTGAGGTACCAATCTCTTCTTGCGGAAGCGTCTTGACCTGGGTTCTGGCATTCTAGAGCCGAGCCTGTCAAAGACCGACGCCTTCTCCGGAGTCATTTTAGCACAGTTGCACTCTGATAACACTGTCTTGATCAGTTTTGAGCACAAGCAAGGCATGTTTGGTTCTGGGGCATTCCTCTTCGATTTACTCAGACTTCAAAGACGATAGTACAACTCGTCGGCATGAATACCGGAGTAACCTATCATGTGTTGGCACGACTTCTTAGGTATAACGTCATCATCATCAGATGAGAACGTCTCCTTCTGAGGATGAATAGGCCTTTCGTAAGTCACTCGTCACGACGTACGCCTTCACGAGTGTGAATCTTCGACAGGCTCTTGGACTTCGATTCGTAGCCCGGTGTAAGCAGCTGCAGGATTCTTCTTATCTTGGTTGAGGTGGGTGCGACCCCCTGTGTTGGGAGTGACCCGGAACTTCCTCAATGGGCCCAAGTATTCTTTAATCGGAATTTTACCTCGATTCTCACGCATTGGGTCGAGGCGCTCTAAAACCGTCTTCTTGTTTCGGGACGAACCGGCAGGATCGACCGAAGGGGGCTTTGAGGTGGTCGGCAATTTGGATGTACTCGTCGGTGGTAGAACTGGTGCTGAAATGGATTTCCTTTGCTGGAGACCATCCTGAGATGGCCAAGTTTTTGTCGAGTCAGCTTGGGGTGGCTGACCCTTTGTTGAATCAGCCTGGGGCGACTGATCCTTTGTCGTTGTGGCTTTGGCTTGAACCGTTGCTCTTGGTTTCGACCTCCAAACTTGGCGCATTCTTGGTGGCTTCTTGGCCACGTCTTCCTTCTTCAGCTTCTGGGCTTCTCGAACTAAAGCCCGTGCGTGCGCAAGCAATGCGCGGCGCTTCCGGATGCGCTCTTCCAGCGTTGATCGGCTCCGTTTGACGCAGACCCAATCACTTGTCGACGGCTTGGAGGGGCCGCCAGTCACCTGTTTATGAGGCCTTTCACCTCTCCTGAATTTAAGATCCGCCTCGTAATGGATCCCGTCCACAAACTCCATGGCTTTGGCAAATCGGCGTGCCAAAGTTTGGCGCCGACGCTGGCGGGCTCTTTTCGAAAATACCGGCACGCCATCGGCGATTTTCTCCTTCGTAAAGGAGTTGAGATCTGCAGATGCGGCCATCTCGAGGCCGCAAGTGCCGCTGCGGACTTTGGCGGGCGGATAGGAATCCTTGCCTTGGGATTCAAGATCCGAGGACCAGCGAATCCTCTTTGCAGCGGGGATCCTTTTGGATCTGCGGGGGGAGGACGATCGTGACGAGGACGAAAGATACTCCTCAAACTTCTGTTGGTCGAACTCGTATTCGACCTCTTCTTCGATCGGGATCGGGATCCGCGGTTGTGACACGACGATCTCAGATCTGAGACCGTTTGCTCCCACTGTGGTCGCCAGCTTTTTCGCGGTAAAAGTCGGGATGATTGTCATTGCTTGCATCTGTTACAAACTTCAGTCGCTTACAATGAGATTCAGAAAAAGGATCACCTTTTTATAAGGCTTACAATAAAAATCAAAGAATTACAACTTTTATCCTTTTGAACAAACGCGGGATCCGTTTATCGAACACTCGCTTGCGTGGGTGTCTTTGCCTGTGCCGGGGACTTTATTCCGTCCGTGGACCACCGCGTAATTGTGATCCAAAGAGAGATCTACACGGTAAATGGGGGTTATTTCACAAAGGAAATAACAGCCCGAAGTGAATGAGATCGACCAAGCGAAATCAAAGCTCTTCTCGAGATCAAAACAAAGTTTAATTTTAAGGAATCTCGTGTAGATCTTGAGATCCGATCTCTCGAACCTTTTTGAGGGGATTATCTCACGAAGGAGGATAATAGCCCTGGGGATTATCTCACAAAGGATGATAATAGCCCTTAAGAGTCCGTGAGATCTGGATCTGGTATCGAAGAAGATCGGTCGTCACTCCCGAATTTTGATCTGAGGTGATAAGGCAATTTGGCAGAGCTTCGGCTTCTCCAAAATTTTTAGATCTCAACAAATGAGCCCCCTCCCTCTTATTTATAGCCTTCAAGGTGGGTAAAGCAGGCGAAATGGGCGAAAAGCCCACCGAGACACCTCAAGGTGTCACCGGCTTTGGCCGAGACACCAAGTGGTGTCTCGGCCTTAGCGAGACACTTTGGCGTGTCACCGGCCTTGGTCGAGCACCCAAGGTGTCGGCGGCTTTGAACACACGGGTCAATGTCGACCTCGGCGAACAACTCACGGCTCTCTCGCTCATTTTTTCGGGTCCGGGAGTTAATTTCCGCTTGTTATGCGAGCTTGATTTGAGGCTTCGCGATTTTGGATTTATCCCGTCGCATGCACGTGGCCTGTCGCACACGATTTGTCGCTTCGGAGTTGGGTTTATCCTATTGTTTGCACACGATTCGTCGATTCGTTGACTCGAGCGTATCGTCGCCTCACCCTTGCTTCATACGCTTCATCGATATGTCGGCTTGGATGCCTCGTCGACTTGCTTCGTGCGCTTCATCGACTCGCTCACTTTTGACGATTTGTCGATACGTCGTCGGACGACTCGTCGATTGTCAATTTATCGTTGTCACGTTATCGGATAGCTTTGTCGATTGACCACCCACTATCATGAGCTATGTCGGGGACTTAGGCAATTTTTTATGCCTACATGGTCTTTATATGCCTACTGAATCGGGTTGTGATTTTGGTGAACTCTTGTCATAGTAAGGAAGCCCCTTCGTGAGAAGAAAGAGTGAACATAGGATTTCTATCCGAGCCACTATAAAATCTTTCGTGTTCTCTGGTTTGTTTTTGGCTTGGTTTTTCACTTTTATTTTTATATTATTTCCACTATAAATTCTGTATTTTAGCAAAAATCTATAGCAAACCTATTCACCTCCGCGCCCCCCCCCCCCATCTAGGCTTGCATCTCAGGTCCAAGAAATTATAAGTTAGTCCATTGGACTATTTATCAGTTTCAAACCCATTTAAGAGAGAAAATGATACTAATTGATAATGTGGGATATTTTAGTTCGGTTAGAATGATAATTGGTAAATTTTAACCTTATATCTTTTAGATATTCTTTGCAGCCATTTAGCTTTTGACCATAGTTGACTAATGGGTCTATTTTCAAACTAGTTACATATTTTAAGGCATACTTTTGCCTCAACACATTGGTTGTTGTTTTAGTTGTATATGGAGACCATCACATTTTCTCTTTAGAGATTGACTTGCCTTTGGCTATAGAATATAGAGTGAACTGTTAGGAGTTGTTAATTATTCGAAACCCTTTTCATTGGATTTATTTTTGATCTCACAAAATTTTCTCCTTTTCTTGTAATCGGTTGTAAAGAGTCTATAAATATAGAGAAAAAGATGATTCAGGGGATCATCGACAAATTAGTGTAAAAAAAGGAAAGAGTGCTTGTAAGAAAAGGAGAAAAATTTGTGAGATCGAAAGTGGTATCAGAGCCGAGTTGCAATCTTTCCGGGCTATTGTAATTATCTTTGTAAGTTTTTCTTCTTATTAATTATATGCAGTTCTAAGTTCTTGCTTTCTCCAATCTCTGTTTTTATTATGGAGTTTATCTCTACTATTCTGTTTATTAGTTATAGTTCTTATCAAGCTACGCCTAGAGGTAGAAAACGAAACTAGGTTGTGCTCTCTCTCTCTCTGAAGCAGCATGCTAAGATTGTGGTTAGCTATAGTAGCATGAGTGCTGCTGGCTCAAGTCCTTAGTCTGAAGAGAAAGTCACCTTCAGACGACGCGGTGTTTAGCCGGAGAGAAAAGGGTCAAACCCTTGATAAGAATAGTAAAGAATAAACCGAAATAATAGAAGGTGAATGGCATAATAACAGATAGAGAAAGGAGAAAGACAAAACTGCTTTAATCATGTCCAGATTAATAATAGAAACTTGCAAGCTAAGTGCTGAACCAAAGAGTTACAAGCACTTGCTCCATTTACCCAAAGACTCTACCGAGTCACCAACTACCCAGGATTTAGCCTCCATGCTAAATTCTATAATTGATATGGTGTATCCCTTAGAGGATATGAACACCAATATTCTGAATCTTTAAAAACAAATTGAAGAAATCAGATCCTTGAATACAATTGATATTCTAAGGAAAAATAAAAGTCCAACCTATAACTCGAGATCACCTCGAAAATAGTACTAGACAAATAATTTAAATATGATGATGAAAATGAAGGGTCTAACAGATATCCTTCAACCATAGACTTTCAGTCCTGATAATAGAGTCGTGTTAAGACAACAGTTACACACCTTAACACAACAAGTACAAGATCCACAAACGGAGTTTGCTGCTTTACAGCAAGCAAATCAGATGTTGGATAATAATAGTTCCTTAATGAACTATTACTCTGATGAAAGTCAATATGATTCATCATCAGATTTAAGTGAATACGAGGACACCCTCATAATAAATATGGTTGAGGTAAATATGATAGAAGGCAAATCTTCTGTTACGGGCAAACAACCACAGCCCACAACTAACCCAGCTCCCCCAACAGGGCAAGCTAGACCTAGATTTGGTCAATTCGATTTCTTGGCCAAAACGAGAATTGGAACTCGTTTTTTCATATACTAGATTTTATGAAATCTGAGTCAAAACCATCTTCTTCGTAAAAACCGTGAAGAGACTTTCATTCTCATATGCGGACCAAATACAAACAAATGTATGAAGAATCCGCAGTACATAAGCCTGTCAGCACGGGAGGACTCTATTTCAATATAGACAACATCCCAATTAGAGAAAGGACAAATTATGTCAATAGATGAACCCAACATATTGTTGGAATTATGCATTTCTATGAACGAGATACAGTCGCGTTCATAGAATATGTAACTTCCTTGTTTGACGGCATGACCACCGATTGGGTAAAGTTGGTAGAAGTCACTAAAGATGACAACAAAGAAAAATGAAAGCTACCACACCAGAGGCTGCTCTGGCTGTAATAATGAATCAGCTTTGTAAAGACCTTTGTGGCCAACCGTTGGACAAAACAGATTCTGACATAGAGAAAAAACTCATACAAATGAGGCTATGTCAAATCTGTTATATTGAAGAATTTTTAATAGATTACTTCAAGTTAGTCTATCGTCTTGAAAACAAGCAACGAATGGACTGGTGGACAGAACATGTCTTCAAAAAATTACCTAAACCATAGGAGACTCTTCTAGAAGAATCATATCTAAAGAAAATCCCTGAACTGGAACGTTCTAGTGGCGTTGTTTCAACTCTTTATAATAAGAGAACTAGAACAGTACTGTCAGCTATCCAAGGCTTTTAAACAAACAAAAAGCCAGCTCAAAGATAGCACCCTTGGAAAAGCCTGTTGTGATAAAATTCAAGGATATCCTTTTAAATATGGTTGTTTCAAACAACCATACCAAAGACGAAAGACTTATAAAAGGAACTTCCAAAAACCATATCGGTTTAGAAAACGAAAGTTTTCTAGACAAAATAAAACTCCTCAAAGGGGAAAATAGGTATTTTTAATAGGATGAGGACATAGAAAGGCTAAAATTAGCCATTCCCAAACCTCATCGAAATGATGTTTATAGGAAAATAGATATTTTTAATACCAAATTCCTCAATAAACATTATTATATCTTTGATCGAGTCGATGGAAATATCGAACTACATGGGGAAGACAGCTTTAAAAGCATTCCACTCCTCAATCAAAGGAAGATAAATAAGTTGAAAGAAAAATATAAAGATATGAAATATCTTCATCTTGGACTGATCCAAGTAAAAATAACTAGACAATTTAAGTCTGGCATTGATACACCTATTATGGTACTCTGTATGGATGAAAGAATAATTTCCAATCCATTAGACGTCGTAATCGGAGGATTCAAATCCAACCTTGCTAACAGAATTCTCGGTGTCAACATACACCCAGATTACTCTGTTGCACTTAACGATCCTCACATATGTGATGTGGCAAAGTTAAGCATCAATCTCAAAGGCATTGAGATGAAACTAGGAAGCCGAGTGCTAGGAATAAAGTGGGAATCTGTAATTGCACTCAGCCAAACATGTACCTTCTTTAGCAGAATGTCTAGAGAAGTAATCAGTTTATTTGAGGTGCAACCTGGAAAGGTAATACAACCTCAAACAGTTAACCTGAATGATCTTAAACTTGATCTCGATTTGAAGATCAATTTAGATCATTTAAAACTAGATAAACAAGTATAAATGCCAGAATAAATATTTATAGTCTCTGGCAATACTATTAGAACAATATAAATGGATCACCCAAGGAGTCTCTCTTTCAGACAAGAGGAAGGCTCTACTTCTTCTTCCAAAGAAAATGAAGAAATCTTGAATCCACGGAGAAGCATCTACTTTCCTATGGAAAAACCAAGATGCCCTGTTATTACACCTGAAAACTAATGAAAATTAGTTCGGTAAATTTAGACAAAAAAAATAAGGGTCAATTGTTTCACAAGTGTAACAATTGCATACCCAGAATACAAAAGCTTTATGCTCCATACATTAATAGATACTAGAGCCAATATAAGCATTATTAGAAGAGAATTCGTTCCTTCTGGTTATAGAAGAGAATACAAACATCCTCAAATTATTACGTCCTTTAATGCAAAGGCAACGACTATGATTGAAAAGGTCCACTATCTCCCTGTTATCTTTGAAACCATTGATAACAAGGAAATTTCTACGACACTTTCTGCTTACATCATGGAAAGTGATCATATGGAAGATATTATTATTGGGAATAATAACATAAATCGCTGGTTTCCAATCACCATCGATAAACATGTTATTAAATTCAAATTTCTTCCCAACCAGAAGAAATTTCCTATTCCCAAAAATCCGTTCATGCTCCGCATAGGGAAAGGTTTTACCCTCACTCTCGCAGCACAGCTTGGTGAAATTTCACCCCAAATAGAAATCAAGCAGCTTAACTACAATATCCCTATTGCTAATGATTTTGAACGAACTCTTTATACAATGTTATCACCACTATACAGTGATAACCCCTTGTTGCATTTCAACAAAAGCCCCAGATATTGTACAATCCTGCTAAAGGACGATTACAAAGGGAAAAATATCAGGGTTAATCTCATAGTGGCAAACCTTGTAGATCGAAAGGAGTTTGAAACTCAAATAACAGAGCTCTTCAAACTATATTTGATTTGAAAAATAGAATCAAACCATTCTTCTCCCGCCTTCATGGTAAGAAACCATGTTGAGCAAAAGAGAGGAGAGGCATGGATGGTCATAACAAGGTTAATGAAGCCACCAAATTCGACGGATTCTTCATCCCAAATAGCGAACTGCTATTACATAGAATTCAAGATGCCAGATAGTTTAGCAAGTTTGATGCTAAGTCTGGATTCTGGCAAATAAAAATAAAGGATGAAGAAAGTAAGAAGCTAACAGCATTCAGTTGTCCTAACGGAGGACATTATGAATGGAATGTTATGCTATTTGGTCTCAAGAATGCTTCTCAAATATTCCAGAAATGGATGAATAGCATTTTTGGGCACTTACCCTTTATAGTTGTCTATATAGATGACATCCTTGTGTTCTCTAAAACCAAAGAAGAACACAAAGAACACCTGATGGTCGTAGCCCAGCTATTGCTAAATCATGGTATTATATTATCCCCTAAAAAGATAACTCTTATGAAAGAGGATATCAAATTTTTAGGTAAAAGAATACAAAGTGGTCGTATTGAATTACAAGACCATATTATTACAAAGATCAAAGAGTTCAAAGATGAATTTGAAACTCTAAAAGATCTGCAAAGCTTTTTAGGCTTGCTAAATTATGGGAGACGATATATACCCAATCTCTCTGAAAAGGTTTCTTCACTTCAGAATAAACTTACTGAAGAACAGAAGAAATAAAAGAGACAAATAATAAAGGCGTGACCAGATGGGACACGGACAAAATTAGAATTACATTGAATAATGAGCAATTACAAGAAGTTGCCAACATTAAAAAAGAAATAAAGGAACAAAAAATCCTTTATCAATCACAATCTGAAATACATTGGTTATACAAACCGATGTTGTGGATACACATTGACAGGAATCCTGTTTGCCATTCCACCTAAGCATCCCCATGTCAATTCGGTATCTAAGCCTATATCAAAGGCAAAGATCAACCAATTAGCTCCTGAAATAAGTGCATATTGCTCTGGGAAATTTAAAGGACCACAGAAAAATTATGCTACATATGATAAGGAATTATTAGCCATCAAAAATACTATTAATTCCTTAAAAATCTATTTATTATCATCTAAGTTCTTTATTGAAATAGATAATCAAGCTATTGCACAGTTTCTTAAAAGGAAAACTAATTCTTTAATTGAGAAAAATGTGCGCAGAATTAGATGGTCCATGGAATTAGAAAACTATATTTATACTGTTCGCTAAATTCTTGGGTTCACTAACATTGATGCTGATTTTCTCTCCAGACATGGCTAGTTCGTCAGGTGGAAAACAGCCAGATAAATGCAAAGCACCTATTCCTCCTCAAACTGAGGTAACGAAAAAAGGTATGGAAATTACATTCCCAATACGACAAATAACTCATGTCCTTAATAAGCATTTAAATACGGATACTAAGGAACTGGATATTGAAATTATTTCCCGATTCCTTACTACACCAGGAGAAATGCTTACTGAAGGATATAATGAAATAATGAAGTGGTTATGTTTCATAATAAATCTGGAAGAACCAGAACGAAAGGATTATACTCATCAACTAGCTGAGTATATCAAAATCATTACATCACCTGACGATATCTATGAATGTCCTCATTGTATCAGGTGCATCAAACACCAAAGAGACCCCAAAAAGGGAGGCAACTGCACATAACTTTGTCACCGTAAAAGGCAAGACAGAGAGAAGCAGAAGAAAAACTGCTCAGAACAAGAAGCCCAATGTGCCGCAAGGACATTAGAAAAATCCTCTTCAATTCAAAGACGTTGTAGTCCGAAACTGGTACAATACTAGTTTACCTGAAAATGA
This sequence comes from Asparagus setaceus, assembly GCA_012295165.1. Taxonomy (NCBI): domain Eukaryota; kingdom Viridiplantae; phylum Streptophyta; class Magnoliopsida; order Asparagales; family Asparagaceae; genus Asparagus; species Asparagus setaceus. Next base: position 50,964,413 of record CM022701.1, read on the forward strand.
CTACAACACAGTCAACAACCTCTGGAAGAAGCTTCAAGAAATGAGAGTTTCCACTTCAGAAACTAATGCCCATCTATCGGCATTAGAAAAAATTATCAAAGAAAAGAATCAAAAAATTCAGGACCTTGAAAACGGTTACCATCGATGCAGAAGCATTGTTGAAAACCTAATGTGTAAATCATCCTTGACAATGTCAAAGGCAATGAAAACTCAAAAGGAACAAATGCGAGACTCTTTGCGATCAACCTCTCAGGATCTGAGACATATCCTAGAAGAGATTGACATCAAAGACCTGGCAATCTCCAAAATTAATGACTTTGTCGAACTCGTTAATTACTTCAAATTTGATATTTCAAAATATCAAACACAACAAAAACTAAAAGACATGTTAGACAGCTATCAGAGAAACCTGATAAATGATCAGGCAATGCTCGCCTTTTTTGATAAACTGAAGGATGATGGGATATGCTCATTATTCCAATCAGCATCTCAGGTCATTTTAAATCAGTATGACCGACCTCGGGTACTAGCCAGCTTCGAGCTTATACCCGCACACAAAGACCATATTCAGAAGGGCCTAGTTCACAAACTTTATCTCAACAAAACTTGACCCGACGAATACAAGGCCTTCATTCTTGAAATCTGCACTCAGGCACTTGAAGAAACTGGTAAATTCCAGCGAGTTTTTGAGTTCACCATATGGTCAAATATGGGAAGAGCGAAATCTATATGAATTTTATCCATCCTACCAAATTTGGAGAATTGATCCATTGGTAAGGGAGCCCCTCTTCAAACATATTCAATTTAAAGAAACTGAATATGACCTTGAAGAAGAAAACGAATCAGCAGCAATTGAGTTCTTTGAAGCTTTACACTATAATAATGGGAAGATGATAATTAAAGGTAGCACTATTCTATATCTTCCTCATCTAATCTTCAAAGAGAAGGCGCTGCAATAAAAATTTTAAGAAGAAATGGTCCTCGAACCCTTAGCCCGCCAAGCAAAAGATCAATATGAGTTAATGATGAGCACCGAAGGAGGCACGTCACCAGTTCGCTCGTTTGATCAAGAAACTGCTCCAGAAATAGACTGGAGTGTGGTGGGACCAAAGCCTGACTCTAGAAGCAACGGGACTAACGCAGAAGACACTAGAAAGCCACGACGCTGGACGGCCACTCTTCTTTGTCAAAAAGTCACTTTAATAAAGCTTGACAAGTCACTTTTAGCTTTATTAAAGTTTGTCTATTACTGTATGTAGAGTCAATTCATGTAATAGTGTCGGCAACTTTATGTAAAGTCGTTGTTGATTACTTTATGTAGAGTCCTTTTCTTGTAATAGTTTGTCGGTTGTAAAGAGTCTATAAATATAGGCAAAGAGATGATTCAGGGGATCATCGAAAAATTAGTGTAAAAAAAGGAAAGAGTGCTTGTAAGAAAAGGAGAAAAATTTGTGAGATCGAAAGAATATATAGTGAACTGTTAGGAGTTGTTAATTATTCGAAACCCTTTTCATTGGATTTGTTTTTATCTTGTTAGTTTGTAAATACCGTTACCTAAATATTTGAGGACAGTTGAATTTTATAATTAAGTGTACTATGTTAATTTTAACCTGAGCAACAAAGAATTAAATGAGAAAAGTTGTATATTCCAACTCTATTTAGAGTCCTTTGTTCATCGTTGCTCTTTTTCGATATATAGGGTGATTTTTGGTATTAAAACCTCATTATTGAACAAGTTCTAATTTAAACTGCTTATAGTAAACTAGACTTTATTGAACTAGTTCTAATTTAAACTCTGTTTGGCTAATTTGTATACTAGACTCTATTTTAACTAGTTCTAGTTTAAACTCAATTTGACAAAATTTTAGACAAGAATGGACTGAAGTTGGTAAACACACATGTATATAGGTAATCTCCTACTTCATAATCAAATTATTTTCCTTTTTCATGGACAATGATATGAAAAAATTTCTTTCTCACCATATAATTATTTACAAGAATCAATGGAGATTAAATGATCTTAGTTAACAAACACCATCTCACCATGCAACATCGAATAAGGCATCATGATTAACAATAGAAGAAAATGCACATGAAGCAAACACGGTTTTTGAAATCATCTATTAGAATACAAGTCACTCTATTAGAATTTTAAAAAAGTATCATAATGAATCAATTATGGCCAGATTCCTCCCACATCCAATTAGTGATTGACCGCCACAAATGAGTAGTGATCATCACATTTTATTGCACTTTTATACCCTCATTATCTATTTTATTTAAATAAATATATCTGCTAATAATATTTTTTATCTTAATTTGCAGGTAATATAGAATTATTGAATAAGAGCTCAAATGAAGATTATTTCAAGCCCAAAAGATCTCTAATGAAGCCCAGAATGCCTAAATCCAAAGCCCGCGACTAAGTTTAGAAGCAAAATCTCAGCACTCATCACTTTCTTGATCAGAATTATTAATAACTTGGCCTGCAATTGAGAAGTAAATCAAATATGAAAAAAAACAAAGTCAAATTCGTGCTCAAGATGGTCAATCGCAAAGAAAATGCGATATCTCCCAATCTGGAAAGTAGAATTCAACATATTATATATGAAAATCGCCTATCTCGATGAAACGGAGCCATTTAAATTACCAAATTCTAAAAATTTCATCAGCAATAGCAGGTTATGATAGAAATCTGAATTTAATTGATATATATTCAATTATTTGAAGGCCAAGCTAAATTCTAAGAAGCCCAAGAGCATTTAAGAGAAGCCCAAAAGTCTTAAATGAATTAAATATAAAAAAAATAAAGCCCACAAAGCCTATCTCTCAAGTATGAAATCAATGGTCTTGATTATTGTGAGAGATCCTATGACTTTAAGGATTGTTTGGGGCCTAAGTCAAATCCTATGGTTGTGAGGGTTACTTAGGGGCCAAGATAAATTTAAGGGTTATGAGAGATTCTTATTATCTATAAATAGAGGGGTAGAGTGAGGGATTAAAGTGTGAAAAATTTTGTAAAAATTCTATTTAGAGAGGAGGGTTACTCTTAATTGAGAAGACCTTCCAAATTTATAACTTTTAGTTATAATTAATAAAAGAACTTTTTTCACATCTTCATATTTTTCTTTTCTTCTCTTTATTTGCTCATGAAGATGAAGATAAGATTAAGATGAAGATCAAGATGACGATTTGCCTTCATCAAGAGGCTAAAACCCTCTTGAATGTAGGTCTTCTCTTTTATCTTTTATTTTCTTGTATATTTTCTTTTCTTTTCTTTTGGTAGTTTAGATTTATTTTGATGCATTGTAAAATAGATTTACTTTCATATCTTTAATTTCTTGCATTACTTTCTTGCAATTTTTAGTATAGATTTATTTTCTTGCATAGTTAGATTTACTTTTATGTTCTTTTTATTTTTATAATTTAGATTTATTTTTATGTTCATAGTTTAGATTTTACTTCTTTGTTCTTATTTCTCCTTTTGTAATTAGTTTCTCTTTCATTCTCTCTTGTTTTTATTTTTCTTTTAATTCAATAATGTGGAACTAAAACTTGTAGGAATTCTAGAATTTGTATGAAACTAGGTTAATCTCGTTTATAATTTGTGGATTATTCTCTTGAGCTTAAAATGATCATGTTTAGGATAATTAACTAGAGAACTAATTGGTAGAAGAAGAATTTGATAAATGTATGCTTATCTTGAGTGGTTTAATAGGTTATAATGTATGAATTCTAGAATTTCTATCTAGTTGTTGTTCTTTTCATGGGTATTAATTTTACTTGGATGATAATTTGATAGGTTATACTTTCCTTAAGTGGTTTGATAATCTATACTTAATAAATCTAAAGTAAAATATGATAATAAGATAATAGTTCATATTTTATAAGTGAGATAATCTAGTGGATTCAATTCTAGATTCCTCATATCTTTAATTGAATCCTCCATCTTTTACCTTCTTGGTTTGCATCTTTATTCTTAATTTTCTTTTCTTGATTTTATTTTATTTTACTTCTCACTCTCTCGTAATCTTGTTTTGATTTTTTCGTGATCCACTCTTTACCTTCCCACTTTCAATCTCATTTTGCTTTTATTTACATTTAATCACTTCCACACTCTTAATCTCTTCACGCTCACTTTCATTCTCATTTTGTTTTTATTTGCATTCAATCACAACACTCTAATCTCTCCACATCCACTTTTATCATGTTTTCCTCCTAATTGTCACACACAACATAAGAACCGAATTTGAATAACTCCTACAAACAACTTCCTCGTGGGATTGATAACTTTTTATACTATAACTTGATGGTTGTATACTTGCAACTTTAGGTTCACATTATTTAGTTACCAAGTAGCTTTACTCTCTTGGTTACTTCCTTCAAGATTAACATCTTGACCATCTTTTGTTTCACCCTCTTCATCTTCTTCTTTGTCTTCTAAATTGTGCAACAAATCATTTACATTCTCACGCCTAATGTGATTGTACAGTATACAACATGCAATCACTAGTTTCACTTATGCTTTAAATGAATAAGGAGGAGCTATTGTTAAAATTGGGAGACTTTTTTTGACAACTCCAAAAGTATGCTCTATCACACTGAAACGATGAATGATACTCATTGAGCAACTCTTTTGCATTTGTTGGAGGATTATCACCTCGAAATTTGCTCAATGATATCTAACACCATGATATGGAGCAATAAAGTTTGGTATATTACCATAAACTGCATCAATAAGATAATATTTTCCTACATAATAAATATTCAATGAATCAGCTCATATTATTGTCTAAATCTTACAACAAAATATGGTAATTCTAATTTATTATTTACTAAAAAGAAAAAAATATCAAGTACTTATTATTCTAAGTACTAAATCTTCAAAGCAAGCTCATGGAGAGAGGGCGATCGCAAGGGCGATCGCGGGGCGATAGGAACAAGCGGGAGTTTGTGGGAAGAGAGTTCGTGGGAAGGAGTTATAATGCAATAGGAGTTCATGGGTTTTATAGGGTTAAACCATGTCTTAGTGATAATCTTAATTTATCGAGGAGATCAGTGGGCAGGTATCATTCTCGAGGTAAGCAAATCAACTTTTTGGCTTCTGTCAGCCAGCAACGGGGTATTCTAGGCCCTAAACCGCCATCTAGTGATCAGTCCACTCGCAATCCCCTATTCTTCAAGAAATCTTTCTCTTCTCTATTCTCCAAACAAAATTCCCTTCGTCTCCCTGTTTCTTCCCATAACCCTAGTTTGGTACCAGATGACCAGGGATGGATTCAGGTGGTGAACCGAAAAAAGCTATACAGAGATAAGAAAATTCCTCAACCGCTGTTGTCTTCTACCATCAAAAGGTGCTATCTTTATGGAGATCCGAAGCATCTAGCCAACTCTTGCTCAATGGGAGATATCGTTTATTTCAAGTGCAATAGTCTAGGGCATATTGCTCGAGAGTGCCCAACATCAATCAAGCTATTCCCATCGTTCCTATACCGGCAGGGATAAGGGATCATATTTCTACCCTCTCGTCCTTCGCCATTTTCTATGTTTGTCGAGGACAACCTTCCCTCTCAGAACTGAGAGAGACGCTCTCTTTTAAGTTCAACACCAAAGGATGGCTTCATAGAGTTACTAAAGCTGACGGTAATAGTTTTCTGGTCCAGTTCCCTGATTTGGACATGATGGAGAAGGCAGAGGAGATGAAATTGATAGATATGGGGGATTTTATGGGTCGATTTCTTCGTTGGAGAGAAGATTTGGGACTCAAAATCATCCCTGATCCTGTTTTGACCTGGGTGCATATCTCCCATTTGCCATTTCATCTATGGGATTGGGAATTCTTTGAGATACTATTCAAAGATGTTGGGGAATGCATTACATACTCGAATGATGTGGCGTTCAAATCTCACTTCTCTAATTGTAAGGTTCTGCTCAAGGTTAGAAATCTATCTACCATTCCTCGAGACATTAGATTTAGATACCACTCTCCCTTCGACAACAGTTTGCTAGAGGGTTACGCCACTCTTGAGGCCATTGGGAAACAAATCAAGGAAAGAGACTTCGATAACAAAGCTGAGGTTAGGGAGCATGCTTTCAAATGGGAGGGTGAGGAGTCCTCATCATCAGGAGGGGTTGAGCAAGTTCAAGAGGAAGAAGTTATCCAGCCACCTCTGGCAACCGGCATTGTTCAGGCTACAGCGACAGGGTATTCGTAAGGGTAAAGTGGTAACTTTCACTTTTTCAAATTTCAAGTTAGCAGGAAATCAGGAACTTATAAGGAAATCCATGGATTCTCAGTGTATCCCCAACCAAAAACTCATTGCTCTTCCCCCTGCCTCGCCGCATATCTCTAATGCAGATATTCCTGAACTGATTGAAGTTTTCTAGAATGGGAATCCTCTAACTGTGGAGATATTTCAGTGGGAGGAATTTCTGTGAATTCAGGGAGTGGGTGGTTCAAATTTGGCCCATCAGCAAGTGGCGCCATCTAAAATTATTCCCTCTGTATCCACATCAGACTCCACAGATGAGTCAGCTAAAGTAGGTTCCAACTCTATTTCCCTCCGTCCTGGATTTGAGAAGTATGCCAAGGAAAAGAAGAAAAAGCCTATTGGACATTCGAGATTGGTCAATAAACCCATCAGCGCCAATAAGTTCCATAAGTTCCTAGCAGCCTCCCGCTCCAAAGGATTATCAGCCAAGAGGGGTAAGTCTGCATCGTCAACTTCTATTTCTCTTCCCATCAATGATAAGTCTAATATAGAAGTTGCCAACATCTCTGTGAATTGTGGTATGAAAGACCCTACACCTTTGGAAGGTATTCTTAAACTTAAAGCCATGGATGTTGAGAGAGATGGGGGATTATCCTGATTTCCAATCTTCTCCCTCGCTAGTTGTCGAAGTTATCAGGTTTTTATGAAGATAGGTTCATGGAATGTTAGGGGTCTCAATAATTTTGCTAAGCGTAGACTCGGTAGAGATGGTATTTCCTTTGCTTGTTTTGACATAATTGGAATTCAAGAGTCTAAACTTAGTTCTATCAGACCTTTCACTCTTAAGAAATTAGGAAGTAATAGAATTTCATCTTGGCTAACTTTAGATGCTAATGACTCTAGAGGTGGTGTACTATTAGGTTGGAATAATTCTATGTTTGATTATTAAGAATCCTATATTGGTATTTTCTCTATATCTGTCATCCTCATTCATAAACTTCTAATTGGAAGTTTATGGTGTCCACTGTCCATGCCTCTTCAGATAATGAAGATAGAAAAGTTTGCTGGTGGGAGATAGAGAGAGTTCGTAGTCTTTATCCTTTTGTTTGGCCCTTTGTGGTGATTTCAACGTTAGTCTTTATGCTATAGAAAGGAGTGGGTGTGCTGGGTCTCTCAGAGATATCCGTAGCTTCAAATGTCTTATAGGCAAGCTTTCCTTAGTTGATCTACCCCTAAATGGTAGAAGTTATACTTGGTCTAACTTGAGAGCCTCTCCTGTTCTAGCTAGACTAGACAGATTCCTTGTCTCTATAGATTTTGAATCCAAATTCCCTACATTAGTTCAATACACATATCCAGCAGCTTGTTCAGATCATTGCCCTATCATTCTAGATACCTCTTGCATTAAACCTTTTCCTTTATTCAGATTTGAAAAATCTTGGCTGAGCCATAATTCTTTTCCTGATTTTGTTAAGGATTGCTGGCTCTCTTTTGTATGTAGAGGCTCTCCTATGGTGTGTTTTTTCTCAAAAATTAAGCTTCTGAAAAGAAGAATAAAATGGTGGAAAAAATACATCTTTGGTTCTATTACATGCTTCAAAAAGAATATTCTTTCGGAGATTGATTCTTTATCTATCCTCAAAGAGTCTCGCTCTCTTTCTCAAACAGAATTATCTCTTAGAATCAACCTCAAGTCTAAACTCTTTGACATTTCCAAAGCAGAGGAGGTTTATTGGTGCCAACGTTCAAAAATATCTTGGCTCCAAGAAGGGGATTCTAATTCTGCTTTCTTCCAAAGATTAGCTTTAGCTCATAGGCGTCGCAACTTCATTCCGTCGCTGGTGCATAATGACTGTTTTCTTAATTCTCAGAGAGAAATCCAAGATACATTCCTCTCCTATTTTTCTTCCCTTTTCAAATCTCAGGCTTCATCATCTTTTGTTGTTGATTGGGAAGCTCTGTATCCTCAAAACTTGGATTCTCTCTCAGGGTTAGATGCACCTTTTTCTCAGACAGAGATTAAGAAAGCAGTCTACTCTCTTCACCTAGATAAATCCCCTGGCCCTGATGGATTCCCCATTCTGTTCTATCAAGTCTTTTGGAAAACTATTAAAGAGGATCTTTTTGGCTTCTTCAATAGTTTATATCAAGACCCTTCTTCTCTTCATTCTATCAACTTTTCCTATATCACCCTCGTCCCTAAAGTGGATGGAGCTAACCAAGTCAAGGATTTTAGACCTATTAGTCTTCTTAAAGGCCTCTTCAAAATCATTACCAAAGTTCTTGCTAACAGACTAGCACCTCTTCTCTCCTCTCTGGTAGATCAGACCCAATCAGCTTTCGAGGCAGGGAAATCAACTCTTGACTCTATCATTCTAGCCATTAAAATGATTCATCATTGTTGTTCTAAGAGAAAAGAAATTTGTATTTTCAAACTTAATTTTATGAAAGCCTTTGATTGTGTTAGCTGGTCGTTCCTTCTTTCTCTTCTTAGAGCTAGAGGTTTTGGTTCTCGTTGGTGTTCATGGGTTCATCATTCTCTCTCTTCTACCAAATCTTCTATCCTTGTTAATGGCTCTCCATCTAAATTTTTTCAATGTGGGCGTGGTCTTAAACAAGGGGATCCCCTGTCCCCTATGCTATTTATCTTGGTAGCCGATGTCCTCAACAAGATGATCTTAAATAGCGTAAATGTAGGGGACCTATCTGAACTCCATCTTAAAGAACCTCTCAATTCTATTAGATCTCTGTAATTTGCAGATGACACCCTGATTTTCTGCAGAGCAACCCATTCAGACATCTCCAACCTTAAAGTGTTATTTTACATGTTTGAGGATATTTCAGGTTTAAGCATCAACTTTGCTAAAACCTCTCTTTACTACTGCGGAAGGAACAATCACAGAGGTGCCATATATGCCAATTTAATGAGATGCTCTTTAGAATCCTTTCCTTTCAAATATTTGGGCCTTCCTCTCAAAATGGGTTCCCTTTCCAAATCTGAATGGCAACCACTTATTGATTCCTTCTCTCGTAAGCTCTCTCTTTGGAAAAGTAAATATCTATCTTTTGGGGGAAGATTAACCTTGGTTAACTCAGTTTTATCTTCCTTACCTTTATATTACATGTCTTTTTTTCAAACTTCCTGGGTGGGTGATCAAATCTATAGATAAAATGCGTCGTAAATTTCTCCGAGGGCATTTTTCTGATAACAAAAGCAAAGCTTTGGTCAATTAGTCAGCTGTTTGTAAATCTAAAAAAGAAGGGGGTCTAGGTGTTCTGAATTTAGCAAACTTTAACTACGCTTTATTATCTAAATGGGTTTGGAAAGTTCTCAAACATGATTCTTATGTAGGAAATACTATTTTCACTCTTTATAATCTTCAGAATGCAGCGGTTAATAGTACACCACCAACCTCTAGATCAGTATCTAAATTTTGGCATGATGTAGTATCTGTTAGTCTAATTCTAAGGTGTATGGTAAGATGGTATCTATGTAAAGGTTCTAGGACTAGATTTTGGGAAGACAAATAGCTAGGGAACTTCACTCTGACTAGTTTATATCCAGTAGCTTACAATCTAGCCTTCTCTCGCAATGTTCTTGTGTCTACTCAAGGTTTATTGAGAAAAGATATATGGGTTTGGAAGCCTATTCTTAGAAGAGCTATTACCACCATTGAAATTCAACAGGTTGAGGCTCTATTTGATATCTTATCTTCGACTGCACCTGTTTCTGATGTAGAGGATTTACCTTCTTGGCCTTTAATGAAAGATCACTCTTTCTCTGTGCACTCCCTCTACATTTTTCTTAACTTTAGTGGTGTCCAATATGATTTATATCAGTTTATATGGCAGTCTTGTACTCCCCTTAAGGTCAAAATCTTTTTCTAGCTTCTATCCAAGAACAAACTTCACACGAAAGATAACTTGCTTAAGAAAGGTTGGATGGGGGATCCTGTTTGTCCTGTTTGTCAAGAAGTGGTAGAAACTACAGATCATCTCTTCCTCAGCTGTTCATATGCTCGGGATATTTGGAATTATTTTCTTCCTAAATTGGGTAACATTTCTCTACATAATGATTTTTTCTATGTGATTCAATCAAAAGGTCAGTTCATCTGGGAACAAGATTGCCGTAACATCTGGTCTATTCTCTTGCCTACTCTATGTTTGTGTGTATGGCATGAAAGGAACAATAACATTTTTAACAATGAAATTCGGGATTCTAGTAAGGTGGCGGCTAATGCTGCCTATTTTATTTGTTTCTGGACAGGGCATTCTTGGCAGAAGAAGTCTATGAAGTTGAATTCAGTTATTCAAAAGAGGGGGATAGAGGAACTTCTGAGCAGCAATGACGAGAATGTTTAAGGGGTGGTTTTCCTTATCCTCTCTGGATCAGTGGCTTAGTTGTTGTTGTTCTTGGATTTCTACTTATACTTTTTCTTTCTTGGTTTGTAAGCTGATGGTGTATCAGCAGTTGTGGTCTTTAAGTTTTTTGTATATAGGTTATGTTGTTTCTTAACCATGTTAGATTGTGATAATTAGATTGTTGAAAGAGGTGATGGTTATGGTCCTATCCCTCTTTCCTTTCTAATTTTCATAATTTTTCATTTGGTTACTCCTGTATACCTTGGTTATATATATATATATATATATATATATATATATATATATATATATATATATATATATATATATATATATATATATATATGTGTGTGTGTGTGTGTGTGTGTGTGTGTGTGTGTGTGTGTGTGTGTGTGTGTGTGTATATATCTTTTAATAGGGCTTTCACCCTATTTTTAACTTCAAAAAATCCTTATTTAAAAGTTTACCTTCAGGGACTCTAGATTGTTTTCTCTATTAATTGCAAAATCTAGTACTCTTGAGTCTGATGTGGAACCTTCCTAGCTGGTAAGAACATATTAAAATTGCATATCAAATAAACAAGCTACTAATACATTTTGAAAAACCACACCTTTTCTATTGTGATATGTTCATTGGTTATCAGCACACACCTTTGCTGGAGTATGTGTACAATCAATTGCTCCCACACAATCCTAAAGCAAATACATTAATAAAAAATAAAAATATAAATTATTATCAGAATCATTTAAATGAATATAAATTATCTTAGAATAAAGTATTACCTTAAAGTATGGATAAAATCTCGGGTTATGCAAAATCTCATCTAGAGTATTTGTACTGGGCTTTCTAAAAAATTCAGAAGAAAGTGCTACAATTGCATTTAAGACATTATTAAAATGACGATTGACCATTTCATCGGTATGTTAATATCTTTCTTGAACCACACAATTGCGTTCATTTTGACTTATAGTTAACAAGAACATTCCTACTTAATCCTCTACGTTAACCATCTCACACGACTTAGCAAGTTCTTAATATTAAGCAATTGATATAATTTAAGAAAAACATGTTTATCCATTCGAAAACTCTCTCGACTACGTTCATTGTGACCATTTAAAACTTCCTGAATATATACGCATCCAGGTAATTCCGAGTCACGACAAGGAACCTTTGAAATATTTAGTTGATAATAACTTGCAACTGTTTCAGCTATATTAGTAGCCATCAAGATTATTAATTCCTCATCATCATCGCAAGTCATTATATGATCACCTACAATTCAACACTTTTATTGTTATAAGACCTTGCAAAATGGTCTTTGTAACAAAACAATGTCCAAAGTAACATAGCCTTAAATAACAGAAAATTTTTGTCAAATTGAACTTTTAACTGATATGCAATTCCAGATTCCATTACAAAATAATGTACTTCATGATAATTCATGATTGAAAGTTTTATAAGTGAAACGAAATAGACTTTTAGATTGCATCACAAAAATATGTACAGACTCATGTAATTTTGGTCTCAATCACATGCAAAAGACAAATGCAATCATAACCATCTGGGACCCTAAGCATACATAATACAAGCTTTCCATGATAAATATACAAAAGTCAAGTTTATACCCATCACCAACAATGCCTAGGTGAACCATTGAGTTGATTTTTCCTTGTCATAGCTAAAGTCATCACGTCGAAGCTTTCTTATCAGCCATGTTTTTCTTTTAGAAATATCTAAAGTAAGTAACACATATTTTTGCTTTTTCATTGTCTTCAAGAAGGTCGCATGCATCCATGTAAAGATCTTCGGCCAAATCAGGAACATCACTAATAGCATCAATTACATTATTATCTGCTTCTATTTTTTTTTTTAGCTATTGATGCAACAGCCGAAGCCAGTACTTGAAGAGCCTCAACCATGCCAGCACCTATACTTTTCTTAGGCTTTTTTTCAGACTTTCGCGACCTTCTCAACATCCTCGTCAAATTGAGATTCATCATATAATCCACCTAGTACTTCTTCATTGATTAGGTCCACAAGAGGCTACTTCAGAGGCTGAACATTACCGTTCAAATCATTTCCACATAGATTATGATGTCCAGTTGCAATTGAACCAGTGTAAATATCATGCAAGGCATAATAGTTTGACACCTGGGTGTTCCAGCATTATAGAAATAAGAGGTTTTGCCATGTTCTAAATCTGTTTATAACTATTTAAAGAAATACGTAACAATAACTCACCTTTAAGTACTCATCCCAAACTGTATTACTTGTGGTCACCATTTGTCGTGATTCATCCCACCCGAATCCATTAAGGTCTAGAAGTGCCTTCATAGTTGTGAAGGTTTGTCTCATCTTTTGGTGTCTATTCTTTAGTGTGTCCTTCGTCACTTGCACACCAAAGTTTTTGTTAAAGGAGTCTGTCATAAAATCCATGCATGCCTAGTAAATGACTTTTCTTTTCTTTGTCCTCTTCAAACTTGTTCCAATAAAAATTCCATTAGAAAGTTGTCCATGGTCAGTGTCCAAGAAGTCCTCATGATTGAAGTTTGACTAGTTATATCTTCTAGAAAGTTTTAGAACAAAATTGAGCAAAAGTTGATTCTATATGCATGCAAAAGTTAATCCTATATGCTTTACTCAGAACTAGCTATACTGCTAAATTCTTAAACTTTCGACTCATTGCTGAATCCTACAAGGCGTGATAAATACTTTTTTACTTAACATAACATTTCCAAATGTTCTGAGTCTGTCATGTTTACATTTTCATACATCTTAGATTGGATATCTACAAGTCCATAATTTGCTACTTCATCATTTCCAGACTAGTATAAGAAAAATTAAACAACAGTTATTCTGATTATTGAAGTATCACATGTAGTGTTATTATTTGGGCTAATTACTAATAGACTCCATGTAGTATCGTTGCTTTGAACTTACTACCCTCTACGTTTGTTGTCAGAATGAAAATTTTTGACTCTTTTATCTTCAGCGATCTATTTGTCAAAAGATGATCTTCTCTTTCTTTGAGGGTAAAAGAGTCAACAAGTTCACTCAGAGGTCTATCTACATCCATAAAATTAGAGGTGTAGTAAGTTCAAAACAACATGACTAGGGAGAGTTTATCCGCAATTAACGCTTATTATTATTTACTGCATGCTTCTTTTTGAGCAGATATTAGACATCCACTCTGAATTTTCAAAAAGTTAGCCATGAGGCCATGAGGTAAACTCCCCTCATTAAAATAAATAACACACAAAAACAACAACAAGAACAATATGCAGTTGATTAGGTAACTATAGTCTATGTCTAAAGAAAAGCAATACTACTTTCAACATGATGAATCAAGTTTATGTTACAATAAGAGCAAGAAATATGAACTAGTTTTTGTTCTTCTCAATATGATTTGATAACGTAACCAAGCCCCAGACATTCCAAGAGTAACCTTAATAATAAAATTGCATTATAACGGATTGATATGTTCTAACTCCAACATTACCAGTTACTGGATTAAAAAGTAAAATTGTAAAAAATGCATAAACAGATGAAGAAGTCATATTAATCAATGCAACAACCTTACTGTTGCGCCAAGGCTCACCCTCAATCAAGTACTCTCTATATGCATGGAAAATATAGCATTAAAATTTGAGAAACTGATATATATATATTATGGAAGATTGGAAAAAGTTCTAATAATTATTTCAAATCACCTATCAAAAAAGCATGCTAGGAATCTATAATGTCACATCAAAGTCAATTATTCTAGTCTGCTTATTGAGAGAAACTGGGCCACAAAAAGAACTGGTTTATTTCATTTTTCATTTGCCAAACAAGGAATGAGCCCACAGGCTCATTTTCTATTCACGAAAATAGGTTTACTCAATTTGCCAAATAGACTCTAAGTGTCATTTCAAGCCCAATGTACAACTTCAAGTTGCATTTATCCAACTTTGTCTGACCATGCATAGCCATGTGAAAAGTTTTTAGCTGCCCAATTCAAATTTCTTTAGGGTTTTGGCCTTATTCGAGTGTAGCCAAGCACATGACCGGCCCTTTTAGGCACTTGTGCATCGTAAGATATATATATATATATATATATATATATATATATATATATATATATATATATATATATATATATATATATAGAAAGGCCCTATAAACTTAAGTTGATAAGTAGGAGTGTCCATCAACTTTATATCCATTGATCTTGCCTTGAGATCCGTGAAATCAAGATGCACACAAATCTCAAAGTGGGCTTTATATCTTTCACGGAACCCAAGGCAACATCAATGGATGGAAAAGTTGGTGGATGACTATTCCCTATCAACTTAAGTTTATAGAGCCTTGCTCTATATATATATATATATATATATATATATATATATATATATATATATATATATATATATATATATATATATATATGAGAGAGAGAGAGAGAGTAATGATATTATGAGATGGTGAGCTCAAATCTTATCGTCGCCTAGACTAATCGGGTCATCAAATTCACGATCGACACCATATATCTTGTTCAACACGTCATGTAATGTATATGATAAAATTTTCACATAATTTGAAGTCTTCTTGAATATGAATCAAACTAGTTTGATATGTTGAATTTTAGATCTTAATGTACTGCCCCTTCTACAAGATAGCTAAAACAATGGTCAAAAATTTCAAAATAATATATTTTTTTCTACATGTAGATTATGATGAGTACAAATCATAATGGATGGTGCTGATCATAATAATATAATTTCAAAATAATATAATTTTTTCTACATATATATATATATATATATATATATATATATATATATATATATATATATATATATATATATATATATATATATATATATATATATATATATATATATATATATATATATATATATATATATATATATATATATATATATATATATATATACATGAGCTGATAGTTCATTTTGTCAAATGGGCTAAGCCTATCTTTGTGTGAGCCCCTTCTAGTCATATCGATGTGGGGCTGCATGTGATGGGTTGGTAGCCTATTTTGCAAAAAGGATGCCACTCATTGTTTGGGTTGAAAGTTGTTTCCATTGTAAAACTTGAGAAAATTACACTTTTAATTCTCGAGTTACAAAGAAATTTAAGTAACTCTCTCAAACTTCGAGCGAAGAGGCTACACGCGTAGATCTCCGCTTTTGTGGGTCTTTGCGTCTTGGGGCCATGTCAGAGTGGACCACCGAGCAACGATCGTCGAATCGACGGTTTAGTTGATGCTTCGCAAAGGAAATAAGAACTTAAGCAAATATCTTAGCAAAGTAAGATATCTACTCTTCTCAAGAATAAGTCAAAACTTAAACTCGAGGAATCTCCGTGTGGATCGTGTTCTTGAACTCCTAAGCTTGGATTCTCTCTCTTTGCAATAGCTCTGTGATCGATCTCGATTGCCCCCTCGCCCTAGTGGATGTAGAGGGTATTTATAGCCTTTGGGAAACGTGCCCTCTGAAGAAACACAAGGGTCATAAGTGCCCCATACTTTTAGTTAGCGGCTCGAGCGCCTCGCGCCAAGCTGCTGCTAGCGGCGGCGGTGTAAGTTTACTGCTAGCTTGCGGCGGCGGTATAGAGACGCCTCGCTAACTAGCGGCGATGTCGAATCTCCAGTTGTTGTAACGGCCTGCTTTTAGGCACGATTAAATGCCCTAAAATCCGCTAGTGGTATTTTCAGCGTGTAACCGCCAATTAAAGTAGTTGAGCGTCTCTTTGCATTGATAAAGTCAATTGGGCCCCACCGGCATTGATTTAGACCCTTCAAGAGCTCATTTCAAATATTAAGGGTGTCTGCGCTTTGGCGAGACCTATAAAGCCTCGCTATGCGAGACACATCAATGTGTCTCGCTAGTAGCGAGGCACAAACAAGTGTCTTGCATTATGGCGAGACACATCAAGGTGTCTCGCTAGTAGCGAGGCACACACAAGTGTCTCGCTAACAGCGAAACACAAGCAAGTGTCTCGCTTGTAGCGAGGCACAAACAAGTGTCTTGCATTATGGCGAGACACAATCCTCCCCAGTGTTGACTTCTTGATATTTTGACGACGTTGTCCTTCGATCTTCTCATTATTTAGTCATATTTGAGGTTCTTCAGCAATTTTTGATGCCTACAGATACCCCCTCCAAAGTTTTCAGACTCCGCTGTATTTTATCGAGGAGTCTCGAATACTTTGGATAAGATGAGTCCTGCTTCTGCCCAACGTTGGACTTCGTTGAATGGACTCATGAATTGCTTCTTATTTACGGCTCGGCGATAAGCTAACCATCTTTTGAAATCAAGAGCTATTGCAGTTGTGACTAAATTGGTTGAAATGATGAAGTCGAATTTGAACTGATTATCTTCATCTTGATGGTCACCACTTGGGTCATAATTGAGTGTTTTGAGAACCATGTTGTCTCAAGTTATTGCTTGTACGATAGCTATAGGATTTTTGGCAAACCCTCAGCCATCAACGGATTTGATGAGCCTTTACCAACTACCGTTTGAGTTGGGCTAGCATGTAGTTTGTCTAAGTCCGTTCTACATGTTACGTTGTGCTAAAAGAATGAACTCTCTTAGACTTTATGCTACGATATTGAATACGTAGACTTGATCAATTATCACGAAATTGACTACCCGGCAGCATGTGTTAGATGCAGACTTATCTCTGGTAAGGGACAGAGATAACATCCCTATGCATGAAGGCATAGTTTAGGTGTCATTAGGTAATAACATCTATGCTACAATATTGAATACGTAGACTTGATCAATTATCACGGGAATTGACTACCCGGCAGCATGTGTTAGATGCAGACTTATCTCTGGTAAGGGACAGAGATAACATCCCTATGCATGAAGGCATAGTTTAGGTGTCATTAGGTAATAACATCTATGCTACGATATTGAATACGTAGACTTGATCAATTATCACGGAATTGACTACCCTACAAAGATGTGTTAGATGCGCACTTATCTCCGTAAGGGACAGAGATAACATCCCTATGCATGAAGGCATAGTTTAGGTGTCATTAGGTAATAACATCTATGCTACGATATTGAATACTTAGACTTGATCAATTATCACGGGAATTGACTACCCGGCAGCATGTGTTAGATGCAGACTTATCTCTGGTAAGGGACAGAGATAACATCCCTATGCATGAAGGCATAGTTTAGGTGTCATTAGGTAATAACATCTATGCTACGATATTGAATACGTAGACTTGATCAATTATCACGGGAATTGACTACCCGGCAGCATGTGTTAGATGCAGACTTATCTCTGGTAAGGGACAGAGATAACATCCCTACTACGCATAAATAGGCGTAGATTTAACAGATCATTAAGTCAATAATGGTGGCTATATATTGAATACATAGACTTTATTTGTTATTTTTGTCTTCTCATGGGGTGAAGGCGAACCCGTTGTGTCTTCTCTTGGGGCGAAGGCGAACCCGTTGTGTCTTCTCTTGGGGCAAAGACGAACCCGTTGTGTCTTCTCTTGGGGCGAAGGCGAACCCGTTGTGTCTTCTCTTGGGGCAAAGACGAACCCGTTGTGTCTTCTCTTGGGGCAAAGACGAACCCGTTGTGTCTTCTCTTGGGGCGGCGAACCCGTTGTGTCTTCTCTTGGGGCAAAGACGAACCCGCTTGTATTGAAGAAGAAGAAGGTATTTTCTTATCTTCCGCTTCAATTGACAACTCCTTGTTCCTGGCCGAAAGCCAAAAGATTCCTCGATGCACGTGCACTAAGAAATCTATAGAGAAACTCAAAGTGGGATCTCCACTTCGAGAATCAAGTTGAGTCGGCCACGTGGCATTGACTCAAGATACCTTTAACTCATGTGAGTAAAAGGTGGAATTTGGATAACCCTAGCTGCATGAAGGTCCGATTACCCAATTTACATGGTTTGGCCCTAACTATTGAAAGTTTTGACCAAGTGGGAGTGAAAATTTAAAATGACCCTAATTGTTTAAAGGTTTGGTCAAGTGAAGAATGACCCTAACTGCTTAAAGGTTTGGTCGTCTTGGATCAGTGGGAGTAGATTTAATTTCTAAACTAAGAATTAACTATCGAGGTAATAGTTAACATGATAGTTATTTTCTTTGTGGTCCTGCCATCCTATTGGGGAGGCGTGTCCGTGGACCACCGAGAAGCAACGATCGTCGAATCGGCGGGGTTTAGTTGATGCTTCAAGAAATAAGAACTTAAGCAAATATCTTAGCAAAGTAAGATATCTACTCTTCTCAAGAATAAGTCAAAACTTAAACTCGAGGAATCTCCGTGTGGATCGTGTTCTTGAACTCCTAAGCTTGGATTCTCTCTCTCTCTCTTTCAATAGCTCTACTCGATCTCGATTGCCCCTCCTCTAGTGGATGTAGGAGGGTATTTATAGCCTTTGGGAAACGTGCCCTCTGAGAAGAAACACAAGGGTCATAAGTGCCCCATACTTTTTTAGCTAGCGGCTCCCGGCGCCTCGGCCAAGTCGCCTTGCTAGCGGCGGCGGTGTAGTATGCCTTGCTAGCGGCGGCGTATAGTCGCCTCGCTAACTAGCGGCGATGTCGGATCTCAAATTGTTGTAACGGTTTCCCCGCTTTTAGGCACGATTAAATGCCCTAAAATCCGCCTAGTGGGTATTTTCAGATGTAACCGCCAATTAAAGTAGCCGAACGTCTCTTTGCATTGATAAAGTCAATTGGGCCCCACCACATTGATTTAGACCCTTCAGAGCTCATTTCAAATATTCGGGTGTCTCGCCTTTGGCGAGAACATAAATGTCCCTATTTATGAGACACATCAATGTGTCGCTAGTGGCGAGGCACACCTAGTCACCAAGTAATGAGACACATCAAGGTGTCTCGCTAGTAGCGAGGCACACAAGTGTCTCGCTAACAAATGAAACACAACAAGTGTCTCGCTTGTAGCGAGGCACAAACAAGTGTCTTGCATTATGGCGAGACACAATCCTCCCCCATGTTGACTTCTTGATATTTTGGCGCGTTGTCCTTCGATCTTCTCATTATTTAGTCATATTTGAGGTTCTTCACAATTTTTGATGCCTCTGAGATACCCCTCCAAAGTTTTCGGACTCATTGTATTTTATCGAGTCTCGAATACTTGGATAAGATGAGTCCTGCTTCTGCCCAACGTTGGACTTCGTTGAATGGACTCATGAATTGCTTCTTAATTTCTGGCTACGCGACGTCGCTAACCATCTTTTGAAATCAAGAGCTATTGCAGTTGTGACTAAATTGGTTGAAATGATGAAGTCGAATTTGAACTGATTATCTTCATCTTGATGGTCACCACTTGGGTCATAATTGAGTGTTTTGAGAACCATGTTGTCTCAAGTTATTGCTTGTACGATAGCTATAGGATTTTTGGCAAACCCTCAGCCATCAACGGATTTGATGAGCCTTTACCAACTACCGTTTGAGTTGGGCTAGCATGTAGTTTGTCTAAGTCCGTTCTACATGTTACGTTGTGCTAAAAGAATGAACTCTCTTAGACTTTATGCTACGATATTGAATACGTAGACTTGATCAATTATCACGGAAATTGACTACCCGACAGCATGTGTTAGATGCAGACTTATCTCTGGTAAGGGACAGAGATAACATCCCTATGCATGAAGGCATAGTTTAGGTGTCATTAGGTAATAACATCTATGCTACGATATTGAATACGTAGACTTGATCAATTATCACTGAATTGACTACCCTAAAGATGTGTTAGATGCACTTATCTCCGTAAGGACAGAGATAACATCCCTATGCATGAAGGCATAGTTTAGGTGTCATTAGGTAATAACATCTATGCTACGATATTGAATACGAGACTTGATCAATTATCACGGAATTGACTACCCGGCAAAGATGTGTTAGATGCGCACTTATCTCTCGTAAGGACAGATAACATCCCTATGCATGAAGGCATAGTTTAGGTGTCATTAGGTAATAACATCTATGCTACGATATTGAATACTTAGACTTGATCAATTATCAGGGAATTGACTACCCGTGACATGTGTTAGATGCGGACTTATCTACGGTAAGGACGAGATAACATCCTATGCATGAAGGCATAGTTTAGGTGTCATTAGGTAATAACATCTATGCTACGATATTGAATACGTAGACTTGATCAATTATCACGGGAATTGACTACCCGGCAGCATGTGTTAGATGCAGACTTATCTCTGGTAAGGGGCAGAGATAACATCCCTACTACGCATAAATAGGTGTAGATTTAACAGATCATTAAGTCAATAATGAGACTGGCTATATATTGAATACATAGACTTTATTTGTTATTTTTGTCTTCTCATGGGGTGAAGGCGAACCCGTTGTGTCTTCTCTTGGGGCAAAGACGAACCCGTTGTGTCTTCTCTTGGGGCAAAGACGAACCCGTTGTGTCTTCTCTTGGGGTGAAGGCGAACCCGTTGTGTCTTCTCTTGGGGCGAAGGCGAATCCGTTGTGTCTTCTCTTGGGGCGAAGGCGAACCCGTTGTGTCTTCTCTTGGGGCGAAGGCGAACCCGTTGTGTCTTCTCTTGGGGCAAAGACGAACCCGTTGTATTGAAGAAGAAGAAGGTATTTTCTTATCTTCCGCTTCAATTGACAACTCCTTGTTCACGCGAACTGAAAGCCAAAAGATTCCCGATGCACGGCACTAAGAAATCTATAGAGAAACTCAAAGTGGGATCTCCACTTCGAGAATCAAGTTGAGTCGGGCCACGTGGCATTGACTTCAAGATACCTTTAACTCATGTGAGTAAAAGGTGGAATTTGGATAACCCTAACTGCATGAAGGTCTGATTACCCAATTTACATGGTTTGGCCCTAACTATTGAAAGTTTTGACCAAGTGGGAGTGAAAATTTAAAATGACCCTAATTGTTTAAAGGTTTGGTCAAGTGAAGAATGACCCTAACTGCTTAAAGGTTTGGTCGCATCGATCCAAGGGAGTAGATTTAATTTCTAAACTAAGAATTAACTATCGAGGTAATAGTTAACATGATAGTTATTTTCTTTGTGGTCCCGCCATCCTATTGAAGAGGATTGGTGGGAGAGTTTAGTGAAGTTATCGAGATAACTTTCAGCCTACCATTCGCTGATAACTTTCTTGTGGGCCTACCATCCCGCTGAATAGGAATTGTAGGGATTTTGGAAGAGTTGGCGTAAGATGAAGGAAAGAAGGTATTTTCTTATCTTTCGCTTTACGGAGTTTGGAGACCGTGACTATTCAAAAGTTTGATCATCCAAAATAGCTCTCCTTCCAATTACTACTAACGATTATGGATCTCACATCATCATAATCAAATTCATTCTCACTTTCACCTCCCTCCTTCCCTCGAGTGTTTTGCTTCTTCTCGCCGCCGCTTCTTCTTCTTCTTCTGAGAGTAGCTGCTCGAGGGCTTATGAGGCGTTGGAGCCTGAGGGATGATGGGTCTGACTTTGGCGGTTTATTGATGGAGGTTGGATTTGAGAGGAGACTGCTGTGATGATGATGATAATGCAGAGGGCCTCGGGTGAGGAGGCTGTAGGTCTCGGCCGGGCTGAGGTGGAGGGTCTTGAGAATGGAGTTGAAGAGGAGTGAGGTCGAGGTAGCTTGAATGGAGGATGAGGATGTTGAAGGAGTGAGGGGAGGTCAGTGAGGGGGGAGGAGGAGGGGGGAGGGATGAGGGGAGGGAGGAGGGGTGGAGGAGGAGGTCGGGGATGGAGAGGTGAGGGAGGAGGGAGGAGGAGGAGGTCGGGGAGGGAGGGAGGGGAGGGAGGAGGGAAGGAGGAGGGGAGGGGGGAGGGAAGAGGGAAGGAGGGAGGGAGGGGGGGAAATAATGGAAAAGATGATAAATGGAATATATAGTATATATATATATATATATATATATATATATATATACATGATGATAGTTCATTTTGTAAATGGGCTAAGCCTATGCTATAAGAGCCCCCTCGCTAGTCATATCGATGTGGGGCTGTGATGACAGGGCCATGCACTTATTTTGCAAAAAGCACAATACTCATAGTAGATTCATCATATATATATATATATATATATATATATATATATATATATATATATATATATATATATATATATATATATATATATATATATATATATATATATATATATATATATATATATATATATATATATATATATAAAGGACATAAAATGAGGGAGGATGGAGGGAGGGGGGAGAGATTGGAAAGAAGAAAGAGAAGGAGAAAATAGAGCTCGAGAAAGAAATACTTGTGAATCCTCATTTCCTTCAACTCGTGGAGTTTATACAATAGTAATGGAGGAAATTGGATCTCATCTCGAGGATAATGCATTAGATCTATAGTGGTAGATCCCAAGGCAAGTACCACTTGCTCTTTATTTTCTTTTTTATTCTAGAATCCCTTACACATGTTATACATAAGCCACAGCTTTATTTGAATTGTTGTGATGATTAAAACCCTAGAATTCATACTCCTTTAAAAGCACGAAGTTTGAGAAAAGCTTTCATGGTCAATATTACCCTTCACTATTTTAAATATTTCATTTAAGTTTTAATCTATCCTAATCATAATTATATCCAATACTAATCACATGTGAACTATCTATTGCTCAACAATTTTAAAAAATATTAATGAAATATAAAAATAGCTTTACGGTACTAGTTTGTTAAGGTAAAGAAATTATAATGTAGCTAACATACTATAATATACTAAGTATTGCAAAAGCCCTAAAAGTTTTAAAATTTCACAAAATACCCTCAAAAGTTAAAAATTATAAAAACATCCCGATGTTTCAAAACTTAAAACATGAAACTTTACACCAAGAAATTAACAAAGAACTGCTAAGAATTTAAAATTTACAGTTAACACCCTCAATGTCTCAAAATTATAGAAACACCCTCAAAATTTCAAATTACAACAACCACCAAATTCTAAAATTTCAAAACTTGCAAACAACATAGATTAATTCAAGGGATTGCCATGATGCACCTGAAAATTTCTGACATTTCAAAACTTAAGACAACAAATATGAAATAAAAAATTAACAACAAACTCAAGAATTTAAAATTTACAGTTAACACCCTCAATGTCTCAAAATTATAGAAACACACTCAAATTTTCAAATTATAAAAAGCACCCTAAAATTCTAAAATTTAAAACTTACAAACAACATTGATCAATTATCACTGAATTGACTACCCTAAAGATGTGTTAGATGCACTTATCTCGTAAGGGACAGAGATAACATCCCTACTACGCATAAATAGGTGTAGATTTAATGTATCATTAAGTCAATAATGAGACCGCTATATATTGAATACATAGACTTTATTTGTTATTTTTGTCTTCTCATGGGGTGAAGGCGAACCCGTTGTGTCTTCTCTTGGGGCAAAGACGAACCCGCTGTGTCTTCTCTTGGGGCAAAGACGAACCCGCTGTGTCTTCTCTTGGGGCAAAGACGAACCCGCTGTGTCTTCTCTTGGGGCAAAGACGAACCCGCTGTGTCTTCTCTTGGGGCAAAGACGAACCCGTTGTATTGAAGAAGAAGAAGAAACTAAGCATGTGGGAGACGCCACCATGAAAATAAAAAATATATGAAATAATAAAGAAGAAGAAGAAACTAAGCATGTGGGAGACGCCACCATGAAAATAAAAAATAAAAAATATATGAAATAATGAAGAAGAAGAAGGTATTTTCTTATCTTCCGCTTCAATTGACAACTCCTTGTTCACGCTAATCGAAGCCAAAAGATTCCCGATGCACGGCACTAAGAAATCTATAGAGAAACTCAAAGTGGGATCTCCACTTCGAGAATCAAGTTGAGTCGGCCACGTGGCATTGACTTCAAGATACCTTTAACTCATGTGAGTAAAAGGTGGAATTTGATAACCCTAACGCATGAAGGTCCGATTACCCATTTACATGGTTTGGCCCTAACTATTGAAAGTTTTGACCAAGTGGGAGTGAAAATTTAAAATGACCCTAATTGTTTAAAGGTTTGGTCAAGTGAAGAATGACCCTAATTGTTTAAAGGTTTGGTCAAGTGAAGAATGACCCTAACTGCTTAAAGGTTTGGTCAAGTGAAGAATGACCCTAACTGCTTAAAGGTTTGGTCAAGTGAAGAATGACCCTAACTGCTTAAAGGTTTGGTCGCATCGATCCAAAGGGGAGTAGATTTAATTTCTAAACTAAGAATTAACTATCGAGGTAATAGTTAACATGATAGTTATTTTCTTTGTGGTCCTGCCATCCTATTGAAGAGGATTGGTGGGAGAGTTTAGTGAAGTTATCAGAGATAACTTTCTTGTGGGCCTACCATCCTGTTGATAACTTTCTTGTGGGCCTACCATCCTGTTGAATAGGAATTGTAGGGGATTTTGGAAGAGTTGGCAGAAGATGAAGGAAAGAAGGTATTTTCTTATCTTTCGCTTTACAGTGGGAGTTTGGAGACCGTGACTATTCAAAAGTTTGATCATCCAAAATAGCGGGGGTAAAATTGATGAATAGTATTCCTAGGCTATTGGAATATGATAAACCTGGGTCCTTCATCATAAGACGGGTTATCCTGAGTACACTAAGGATAGTATCTCTTCAGGAACTTCCCATTAATTGGCATTGTGATCTTATCACTGTCCTGCTACCACGTTTAGCCAACAAGCCGGATCTCGCCGCACTCGCTGTTTGTAGGTATCCCGCCGTAGTAATGATAGGCCCGAAGAGCTTCACCAAGTTCGTCACTTTGACGTTATGATCCCGGCGTCAATTAGAGCCTGGATACTGTCTTTAAGGACAAAACAACTTTTGGTAGGATGATGGACCCTCCTGTGGTATGCACAGTATTTAGGATCTGAAGTCTTGTCAGCCTCCTCCTGATTTGTAATAGGAGGTAATTTAATCTTATTGTTATCTAAGAGGTATTTGAAGATAACTGGTACTTCTTCCTCTTTGAAAGTATATGTCCCGTGGAATTCTGATTTAGAAGCTTTTTGTTGCTCCCGAGGTTGTTGGCGTGGTCGTAATTGCGACGTTTGATTTACATCAACAGCAGCCACAGATGCCTTTCCTCTATTGCGAGAGGCAAAATTTACTTTTGAGGGGTCAGCCATCTTTTCGCCTCTTTCAGCTTTCTTCCTTTTGAGGAAATGTTCGGCTTGTTCTCCTCGTATTTTCAGATCTTTCCATGTAGTTGGTGGGACAACCCCCATGACTTCCAACAGATCAATGGAGAGATTATTGTGGCACGCCCGCAATATGAATTCTCTGATTGATCTTTGCGCTTTATGGCCTTATTATAAGCTTAACTAAACGCTTAATCGCTCTCCACTCTTCTCGCTTTCATCCAAGAGGGTTCCGATCAAGACTTCGTGTCGCCATCGAAAAATTATTGAGAAACGAATTTTCCATGTCATCCCAAAGAAGCTAATGCTCCCCTTTGAGTCTTCGATACCAATCGGCGTACTCAAGGGTACCGACGAATGACCGAACCATCAAAGGTCCGCTTCCGAGATCACCCCAAATGAGACTTGAAATAGATCAAGTGTCAGTGTGCTAACCCCTCCCGTCAAAAGGTGTGAAATTAATCAAACTGAATTTCACCGGGTAAGGGATTGAATCCCACTCTCTCGGATATGGACACGGGATGCCGGTCTTCTTAACCTCGTGAGTAGACATTAAAGCATTGATTTTATCTTCAAGCTCTTTCATCTTTTCGCCATCATCCTCCCCTTGTTTTGGATTACTTCCAATAGGAAGAATTGGACCATTTCCACCTTGAGCACCGTGACATTTCTTTGGAGGTTGATCGTGAAATGTGTTCATCTATTTCTCAAACACTATCATCTACATGATGGGTAACATGGCGACCGGATTCACCGGTCAGATGAAGCGCTTGATTTTGCAATTCCTCATCTCGCCGCATGGCTAATTCCATTTCCATTTTCATTTCAGCCTTAAGCTCTTCTCTTTGCTTGACTAAGGCTTCTTGTAACATTTGAGCCAGGACATCGGGAGTAATGGTAAAAGCCTCCCTATAGTGACGACTCATACTTGAAACAAGATTGTCCGGCTATTGCCGAAAGCAGCATCGGAATTTCGCCTTCGGATGACTCTCCTTCATGCATTCTTCTATAGTCAATACGCCGCGTAGCTCGCAATTGCAATCGAGACATTCTCCGGGAAATCCAGAGCTAACTCTTCCTCCAGAGTGAAGTCGATCCGTGATCCGCCGGTCCTTTCCCTTTGTTCACCATGTTGATAGTCACTTCGGAAACTCATCAAATTGGATGGATGATCTCCTTCTTCTTCGATGTCGCCTTGACTCGCTTCAGATCTTCCACGCTGGCGTGGAAAGCCTCTCTATCAACGGCTCTTTGTGATTGAGCGTTTGATTCAGAACAGGCACATCCTGACAACAACGTCTTGATTAGTTTTGCACACGAGCAAGAATAATCTATTTCATCGATCATCCTCTTTCGTGTGTTGCCACCCTCGGCCTGATGATATGGTTGGTGTGGGTTATTGCAAGTAACATTTCCACCCCGTGTAACTCGTTCTTGACCGAGGACGTCTTCTTTTGGGGGCATCGACTATTGGAAGTTGCTGCTGCATGAATAACAAGCGTTTGATCGCCTTTGGTGACTTTGCAAATCACACGCTTCGTTTTTTCTTTATTAGCAGACTCACGGACCCCCTTAGGGATACCCAAACGAGACGCAATGGGAACTCTTTCAGTTTGGTATGCGTCAGATGGCTCGGCATATTTCTGAACATCATTTAGAATTTGGGTACGGCCCCCAACCTGTTGTTGTTTATGAATCAGGTGACCCAAACGTTTCATTACTGGTGTTTTGACTTTAGTTCTCGACAGGGACTGCGACATGAACACCGAAGTTGAAGGCTTCTCAATTGATGGATCAGCAAGAGAGTCGCTAACGAAGTCGAAGAAGAACTCGGCCGAGACAAACCGGGGTGTCTCGCTAAGAGGTTTTGGCCAAGTAGTTGTAGTGTCGCGGGCGCCAAGTGGTGCTCGGCTGCCGCTGGTCCGGGCGCTGCTCGCTCGCTACGGCCGGCAGCTTTGATGCCGCTCGTACGGGGCGGCCGCCGCCTTGAGCACTACGCGAAAGTTTCTGGTCCTCGCGTGCGGACTTCGGGGTCCATACTTGGCGATTTTGAGTAGATTGCTGGGTTGATTTTGACTCTTGCGCCTTGCGTATGATAGCACGTGCACGAGCGGTGCGTGCGCAACGTCTCTGGGCACATTCCTTCTTCGTCAAACGAGTCCTTTTAACAAGAACCCATTCTTCCTTGGCAGGAGTGCTGACGAGTTGAGAGGCTGCAGTTTGTTGATGCCTGTGATTATACGAGTTCGCCTGATAGTGAACTCCATCCGTCGACTCCAGGGCCTTGGCTAATTGACGAGCCATCTTTTGACGTCGTCTTTGGCGAGCCCTCTTTGTCAGAGCGGTTGAGATCTTGTTGAATGACTCCTTCTTCTGAAAGGAGTCAACTTGAGCAGAGCTCCCGGCTTTGAGATCCGCCGGGGTGTTGTTGCGAGGGGAAATCGCCTCTGTCGTAAGTGAACGAGACTCATCGCGCCTCACAACAGAACGAACCTCCTTCTTTGGAGATGAGATCCTCCGATGCTTGTGGGGCGAGGGGGACTTCGATGAAGAAGAGGAGAGATATTCTTCGAACTTGGCTTGATCGAAGAAGTAGTCCAGTCCATCGACCATGAGGTCGGCTTGATCGCCGCAGGTCGCGACACAACGATCTCGAAGCTCGAGACCGCTGGCTCCCACCGTGGTCGCATCGTGTTTGGGTTGAAAGTTGTTTCCATTGTAAAACTTGAGAAAATTACACTTTGATTCTCGCTACAAAGAAATTTAAGTAACTCTCTCACAAACTCAACGTAAGAGGCTACACGCCAGATCTCCTCGCTTGTGGGTCTTTGCCTGCGTCGGGACGCCGAATCCGTGGACCACCGAGCAACGATCGTCGAATCGACGGTTTAGTTGATGCTTCGCAAAGGAAATAAGAACTTAAGCAAATATCTTAGCAAAGTAAGATATCTACTCTTCTCAAGAATAAGTCAAAGCTTAAACTCGAGGAATCTCCATGGATCGTGTTCTTAAACTCCTAAGCTTGGATTCTCTCTCTGCTTGCAATAGCTCACTGACCGATCTCCGATTGCCCCACCAAGTGGATGTAGGAGGGTATTTATAGCCTTTGGGAAACGTGCCCTCTGAAGAAACACAAGGGTCATAAGTGCCCCATACTTTTAGTTAGCGCCAACTTCGAATCGCCAGCTAAGCCGCTTTGCTAACATGCGAAGGTAGTCAGCTTCTTGCTAGCTACGGTAAGATAGCCGCTAACTAGCGAGGCAAAGCTGTCGGATCTCCACCGTTGTAACGGTTTTCCGCTTTTAGGCACGATTAAATGCCCTAAAATCACGCCTAGTGGGCGTTTTTCCGCGGTAACCGCCAATTAAAGTAGCCGAACGTCTCTTTGCATTGATAAAGTCAATTGGGCCCCACCAAAGATTGATTTAGACCCTTCAAGAGCTCATTTCAAATATTCGGGTGTCTCACCTTTGACGAGACACAAGTAAGTGCTCGCTTATAGCGAGACACATCAATGTGTCTCGCTAGTGGTGAGTCAATACGTGCTTCGCCAAGCAACAGACACATCAAGGTGTCTCGCTAGTAGCGGATAACATTAGTGTCTCGCTACAAATGTAGACACAGCAAGTGTGTCGCTTGTAGCGAGACAAAACAAGTGTCTCGATTATGGCGAGACACAATCCTCCCTCGTGTTGACTTCTTGATATTTTAACGACGCTGTCCTTCGATCTTCTCATGATTTAATCATATTTGAGGTTCTTCAAATAATTTTGATGCCTACACTCATAGCCGCTTCATCATATATATATATATATATATATATATATATATATATATATATATATATATATATATATATATATATATATATATATATATACATGAGCCGATAGTTCATTTTGTAAAATGGGCAAGTTTATGCTGTAGGAGCCCCCGCTAGTCATATCGATGTGGGCTCGTGATGACAAGAGGTTGGCAAACCTATTTTGCAAAAAGGCTATCACCATAGCCGCTTCATCATATATATATATATATATATATATATATATATATATATATATATATATATATATATATATATATATATAGTAGCCTTATGAACTTGTTCATATGAATAGGAGGCACCAACTTTTCTAACCACTCATCTTGCTTTGGGATCCGTGAAAGATATAAAGGACACTTTGAGATTTGTGCATCACAAATCTCAAGGCAAGATGAGTGGATAAAAAAGTTGGTGCACCACTATTCATTATGAACTTAAGTTCATAGGAGCCTTACTCTATATATATATATATATATATTAAGTTTAATTACAAAAAACCTTTTCTCCATTCTTTTATTGCTACTGTTTCTTTTTCTCATCTTGAGTTCGACCAGAGAGGGATAGAATCATAGAGGGAGTGTAGGGGGAGAGGGGAGGGAGAGATTGGAAGAGAAAGAGTAAAAGAAGAGAGAGAAAAGGAGAAAATAGAGCTCGAGAAAGAAATACTTGTGAATCCTCATTTCCTTCAACTCGTGGAGTTTATACAATAGTAATGGAGGAAATTGGATCTCATCTCGAGGATACGTACTGGAGATCTATAGTGGTAGATCCTAAGGCAAGTACCACTTGCTCTTCAATTTTTTTATTCTAGAATCCCTTACACATGTTATACATAAGCCACAGTTTATTTGAATTGTTGTGATGATTAAAACCCTAGAAATCATACTCCTTTAAAAAGTACGAGTTTGAGAAAAGCTTTCATGGTCAATATTACCCTTCACTATTTTAAATATTTCATTTAAGTTTTAATCTATCCTAATCATAATTATATCCAATACTAATCCCATGTGAACTATCTATTGCTCAACAATTTTAAAAAATATTAATGAAATATAAAAATAGCTTTACGGTACTAGTTTGTTAAGGTAAAGAAATTATAATGTAGCTAACATACTATAATATACTAAGTATTGCAAAAAGCCCTAAAAGTTTTAAAATTTCACAAAATACCCTCAAAAGTTAAAAATTATAAAACATCCCGATGTTTCAAAACTTAAAACATGAAACTTTACACCAAGAAATTAACAAAGAACCTGCTAAGAATTTAAAATTTGCAATTAACACCCTCAATGTCTCAAAAATTATAGAAACACACTCAAATTTTCAAATTATAAAAAGCACCCTAAAATTCTAAAATTTCAAAACTTGCAAACAACATAGATTAATTCAAGGGATTGCAATGATGCACCTGAAAATTTCTCGACATTTCAAAACTTAAGACAAAAAATATGAAATAAAAAATTAACAACACCAAGAATTTAAAATTTGCAATTAACACCCTCAATGTCTCAAAAATTATAGAAACACACTCAAATTTTCAAATTATAAAAAAGCACCCTAAAATTCTAAAATTTAAAAACTTACAAACAACATTGATGAATTCAAGGGATGACTACTAGGCACCTAAAAATTTAAAATTTGCCAAAATTAACATCAAAATTACAAAAATCACAAAAAATCCTTCAAAAGTTAAAAATCACAAAAACTCTATAATTTTAAAATTTATAACCGTACACGCCAACTGAAACTATTGGCAGATCGCTAAAATATGAATTTTATAAAAACAACCCAAAATTTTAATAATTGCAAAGGCACCCTTAAAATTTCAGAGTTGTAAGAAATATCCCGACATTTGAAAATTACCACCAACACATGAAATATAGAAGTTACAACTACCAAACTTAAAAGTAAATTTTTTAAAAACACTAACAAAGTTTTAAAATTGCAAATCACACCCTCAAATTTTAAAACCACAAAAAGGCTGAAATGTCAAAACTTGGCAAAGAAAATCATAATTGTTTGATATTCTTTCATTAAGATATATATATATTTAATTTCCAATTTAGGATTAACTATCCCTTTTCAACATTTAAAAATAGTCTAAGCCGACATCGGTAAAAAAAGGTAATAATAATTGATTAAAAATATCCGATTAAGGAATAAAATTTAAAAAATATATGACATCTTAAAATCATCATCAAGATATAAATCAAAGTCACCGTGATATAAATTTACTAATAAGTTGGAGTAGCAAAAATACATAAGTAACATTAATTGATAGAAGATTATATCCATAAACTGATAAAAACTATAATATAATAGCTTAGCATTAATTAATTATAATTTAGAAACATTAATCTTTGATGTTAACAATATTTATAGGGTAAAAGAAAATAAAGAATTACGATGGGGAAACTATCAAAATGTTTAGAGATATCCTTCAAAAGAATCAATTGCTATTTCCATTTCAAATGGGAAAGTGAAGGAAATAAATTTAAAATTCGAAAACATCCATGAATTACTTGAATTGACATTAACATAAGGCATATCTATCAAAAAGCACTGACCGAGTTCCATTGGAGAATAATTTAACAACTTTATCTTAATCAAAGAAGAATTCTCTATGAAAAATACAAGAAAAATTAGTAAGTATTCATAAATTTCATACTTTGTTCCTCAAATTCTTAAGAAATCAAATATTAGTATTATAATCTAAGGCAAATTGGCAATGAAAAATGTAGTTATTTAGTTCAGATCCTTGTGGAAATGATGAGATAGAGCAAATGTAATATTATTGACATAACAAACTCTTATTGGATGCACATCAAGAATTTATTATAGAGAAAAAAGAGGTAACTTCTATCAGATTTCAAGTTTGTGTTGAATATCAAAATACATTCAACTTCTTTGTGAAGTTAAACGAGAAGATAAAAGACTAACGAGCCCGTGAAAGATAACAACACAAAAATTTAACTCCACCGATGTCACAATCGATGTAGATGATGAAGACACTACTCTAGAATTACCCAGAAAAAGATAAAGATGAAGAAGGATTGATCTCAGCTCAATAAAAAATAAAATAGAAGGAATAAAAGACAATGTTTTTAAATATTTTATGAAATATTTTAATTATTTTGAGTGAAATTAGGAATCTTTAGAAGGAAATTTCATAAATTTTTTCAGTAACTTTATATGCTTATGTGGATGCTTTTATCATATAAAAGTATATTAAAGTTAACATTAATCTTTAGTTTATAATTTTTATGAAGTCTATCAATGATTAGGAACAAAATTCATATTCTCTTTTGTATCGCTTTTAGCATAATTTTAATCAATCATCTTGCCTTATTGGTTTTAAATATTCACCTTCCTTGTATAATACTATTTCAATGTTTTTCACTTTTGCAACACTGTACTTTCTCAAGTAAAGTTTGGTTTCATGTCGGTCCAAATATTATGAAAAATCAAATTGGCTTCAGATCATATTTGTTTCCTATCAATTTAATTATCAATAAGAAAATTTAAATTGGGTGTAGCCCATTCAAACAAACATAAAAGAAAATAAATAATCGCAATGTTAAAATTTAGAGACAAAAGTGAGCAAAAACTATTAAAGTGGAACCGATGAATAAATTTTAGTTAGGAAATAAGCCAAAAATACTTAACCATGGTATTTAACCACGTGCATTGCACGTGTATAAAACCTAGTTCATATAAAATATGTAGGATTTATAGTTGATGATTCTAGATATTTTAAAGTATAATAATATCACATTAAATAGGGTTTAATACCTCATGAACACTTTAAAATATCGAAATTTGTCGAAACATGCATGAAGGTGCACGAAATCCTAGTTTCATGTAGTTGCGTTGTTTTAGACTTGGCAATATGGTTTTAGACTTGGAAATTTGCACGACAAAGAAACATGCTGAAAGAGATTAATCGACAGGAGCAGCGATTGACACAATCGTCTGATCACTCGAAATCAGATGTCTGATTTGAAATCAGAAGTCTGGTGGTCCGACATCAGACATCTGATTTAGGAATTTGATATTAGGTCGGGAAAACGGAGACGTCTGAATGTAGTTGACAGAAAACGCTCTTTTTGGGTTTGTGTACAGAGATGTCCGGGTTGTTTTGTCAAACATCTGGCATCTGGTCTGGATTTTCAGGCATCTGATTTGGTTCTATGTCAGTTTTATCTATTTAACGAATTATAGTTTAGTCTGTTGGACTATTTATCAGTATCAAACCTGTTTAGGAGAGAAAATGTGACTAATTGATAATGTGGGATATTTTAGTTCAATACTGAATGATACTTGGTAAATTTTAATCTTATATCTTTTAGATATTCTTTCCAGTCATTTAGCTTTTGACCATAGTTGACTGATGAGTCTATTTTTAGACTAGTTACACATTTTAAGGCATGCTTTTGCCTCGACACATCGGATGTTGTTTTAGTTGTCTATTGGGACTCTCATAGTTCTTCTCTAGAGATTGACTTACCTTTGACTGTAGAATATATATTGAACTCTTAAGAGTTATTAATTATTTAAAACTATTTTTATTGGGTTTATTTTTATCATGTTAGTTTGTAAATATCGCTACCTAAATATTTGGGGATAGTTAAATTTTATAATTAAGTTTACTATATTAATTTTAACTGTTGAGCTACACTAATTAAATGAGGATAATTGTATATTTCAACCCTTTTAGAGTCCTTTGTTCATTATAGTCCTTCTCTGATATATAAGGTAATTTTTGGTATTAGATCCTCATATTTGCGTTGTAATTTCTAGAGAAAGGAGAAGAGGAAAAAAAAAGTTCAAAATGGAACCTTCCAAATACTATGTACGTGTCGTCTACTTTATCGCGGGCAAAATGATTTAAAGGAACCAATGAGTGATGGGGACTTTTGAGTTGTTGGCAGGTCCTTCTAGAAATTTTCCACACAGATACTTGCAAGCGTGGACGCAGTCGAGCACCATACGACCGACACCTCAGCTGAGCCCCACGTCTTCGTATACTCACTTGCATTGGTAATAGTGATCTGCTCATTTGAATTCCAGTACTCAAAGTTGTCCACGCGTTTAGATAACAGGAGGAAGAAGATCAAGCGTTGGCCCACATTTTCAAGTCACGTAGTTGATACTATATCGTGATCAAATTAATCAGGTTGTAAATTGGAATGATAAATTCAAACAAAAGATATAAGGTACGGGTGTACTTATTATGAGTCATCAGACTTAGACGGAAGTTGGTTCCCGCAAGGAGTGCGGGTCTTATCAAGACCTTTTGCAATGTATAATGTGAAAAGAAGGGCGATATTGATAATTTATTATTTATATAGATGGATCAGAGCACCCTATAATATAGATTGTTCTGAAAGACTCTCTAAAGTAGGTAATATGATGTCACAAGTGTGTGCTACTTTTTCCAACATTAATTTTTTTCTTCTTTTATAGCTGAATAATTTATATCAGAGAGAAACGAATGACTCGATGCTAACATAAAAAGCCATTGTGTCCATTTAGTAATGAACCAAATTTCTCACTGAGAGATGTGGTTTGATATTAAAGAGTAAAGCAAAGTCGCTAATTGTTGCAACAATAAGTAATTAACAGTATCAGGATATTAATTTCTTATCCTTCAGCAACAGGACAAGACATCTTTTAAATCAAGATAAGGACAGAATAGAGGCTGTTTAAGTAAATCTTTATACACTTTTCTTTGCGTTGGATCATTAAGATAAACCTTAAAAATATTAATTCAATATCTAAACTTAAAACAAAAATTTAATATCTATAATAGAGAAAAGATAATCCTAAGGAAAAGGTTTATCTATAATTAATTTCTCCTTAAGCAAGGTGAAGATCATTGAACCAATATATGATCGAAGTTACTTAATATATATTGACAAAAGGTTAACTCACAATGGTTTATGATGTTTACAAGTTGACAGTCAATTACCAAAATGAGCCACCAAAAATAGAGTGATAAGCCTCACTTTTGAATTTGACTAGCATGATTGGTATCGTTGCACTCTCAATATTTATATTCCAATAAACTCTTTTAACTTTACTTTTATCATGGGAATGCATAAAAGAATCATTATAAAATTTAGTAATTATAACTTAGACTGCAATAGTTAAAATTTTCATTGCACTTCTAAAGAGTAATGATGCCTAGACTATAAATGTTAAATCTCTTGTGAACACGTGGGGAAAATTGAAATAAGAAGTCTTTTGTTTTATTATTTTAGTCCCACATCGGGAAAGTTAAAGAAAAATTCTTAATTAATTCCCTTTAAATAGGGACTTAAACCTAGGATTTGTGGTGTGGAGAAAAGAGAGAAAAAGAGAGAGCTTGGAGGGATTTTACAAGAGAGAGGTCAATTTCTCTTGGGTAAAAATCAAAGTTTTTTTCTTTGGGACGAGCTTGTGGATTGTACAAGTCGTCGGTGTTCTTTATAGTCAAATCTCCCCTCACCCCCTCCCGTGGACGTAGGCAATTTTGCCGAACCACGTAAATCTCGTGTCTTTACTGTTTTGCTGTGAATTTGCTATTGTTTGTAGGTTCCCTTAATTCGGTCCTAGTACTGTTGAGAGGAAGAGTAGATATCTCACTTTGTTGGGATATTTTACTTTCTATTCTTGTTTCCTTCGTGAAACGGAATATACAAAGCCTTCTCTCAGATATATCGCCAAGGCCGCGAATGCGGATCCCGCGATCCCAACAATTGGTATCGAGCCGTTATTCGATTGGAAGTGGTGTAGCTTCGGTTTGAGGTGGTGCTCTGTAATTTCGAGAGAAGCGGGTTTATTAATACAAACGAGAATGGCGCCTACCAAGAATCGGTCAAAGTAGGAAAATTCGAGATTGAAAAGTTCAATGGGAAGAATGATTTTTCCTATTGGAGGATGCGATGAAAACTCACCGATTTCGCAAAAATTGCACAAGGCTTTGGCCGAAAAGAGAAGAAGCACAAGGATATGTCCGATGAGGATTGGGAGGAGCCGATCCGAAGAACGGGCGCCGATTATCCTATGCCTTGAAAGGGATGTAGCTTTGGTAGATGGAGAGGAAACGGCCGCGGTGGAAGAAGTTAGAAAGTACCTTCATGACTAAGAGTCTAACGAACCGATCTATTTAAAATCCAAATTGTATACTTGCAAGATGGAGGAGGGCTCATCAATCCGGGAATACATCAACAAGTTTGATAGGATCATATCAGACTTGAAAGACATAGATGTGAAAGTTGTAGATGAGGATCAGGCGCTTCTACTACTTTTATCTCTACCGAAGTCTTATGAGAACCTGGTGCAAACACTGATGCTTGTAGGAGACAATTTGAAGATGGATGAGACTAGAACGGCGCTTCTAGCGGATGACCTTCGAAAGATTGCAACCAGTGACATGACTACCGGTGGTAACAAAGAACAAGCGCAGGGATTGTTTGCTAGAGGAAGGAGCAATGAGCGAGGAAAAGGCAAGGGAGGAAAGTCTAGATCTAAATCGAGACCTCTTATGGAAAATCGTGGTTTCAAATGCGTGAAGTTGGGCATTTCAAGGTCGACCGTCCAAATAAGAGAGTAGGTGGAAAGAAGAACAACAACAACAAGACCGAGAGAAGAGAGGGCAAGGAAGAGGCGAAGCACGCTTCGAGGAAGGGAGCGATAAGGAGTGCTATGTCGCCACGGGTGGCGAGGATATCTCCTAAAGTGAATACTTGATTCGGTTGCTCTTACCACATGTGTCCAAATAGGAAGTGGTTTACTACCTACAGAGGCATTGATGGTGGAACCGATTGATGGGGAACAACCATGCTTGTAAAACGGTGGGGCTAGGTAATATCAAAATCAAGATGCATGATGGAGTGGTTCAACCTTGACGGATGTGAGGCATGTTCCCGACTTTGCGGAAGAATCTTATCTCGCTTGGTGCATTGACTCGGCGGTTGCAAAATTGTTACGAGAACGGAGTAAAGAAGGTTGTTCGGGTTCCCTTATAGTGATGAAGGGTATTCGCCACGGTAATTTATATACTCTCTCGTGCACGACGGTGACGGAGATGCAAATGTTGAACCGGCGAAGTGGTGGAGACCCATGTGAGCACACACGGTTATGGCATAGGCGCTTGGGCATATGTCGAGAAGGGTCTAGTTCGCTTGGTAAAGAGGGTCTCACAAGAATCAAGGAACCTAGCATGGATTTTTATGAGGATTGTGTGTATGGAAAGTCACACAGGTTCGGGCCGAGAAGCAAGTCTAAGAGCGAGGGATACTAGATTATGTGCACACGGATGTTTGGGGTCCGCCTGCACCACTTCTAAGGGTGGTTCCAGATATTATGTCTCGCTCATAGATGACTATTCGAGGTATGTTTGGATTTATTTTCTAAAGCGTAAGAATGAGGTGTTCGAGACATTCAAGAAGTGGAGAGCAATGGTTGAGAACAGACGGAAAGAAATTGAAGACACTAAGATCCGATAATGGTACGAGTATACGATGGTGCTTTCAAGGAGTTCTGCGGATCGAGGGAATTGTTCGACATCGACAACAAAGTTAACACCACGCCAGAATGGGGTCGCAGAGATCGAACCTAACATTGCGGAGAAAGCAATGAGTATGCGATCATACCGGATTGGGCAACGAATGGTGGGCGTAAGCGTGGCTACACCGTTACATTGTGAATCGCTCACCACATTCGACATTGATGGTGATACACCCTATGTGGTGTGGTCGGGAGCATGCGATTATGATAGGCTCGTAATTTTGAATGTACCGCCTACTATCACGCCAACGAGGGAAAGCTTGACATGAGGGCCAAGAAGGCAATATTCTTGGGATATGCGAGCATGAAAGGCTATCGCCTTTGGTGTACGAAAGATTCAAGTTCGTGATCGCCAGGATGTTACCTTTGATGAGAAATCCATGATTGCTAGGGCTTCAAGGATGATGGTGTTAGGACCGATGAGACTTCTAAGTCTCGGTTATTGAAATAGAACCTAAAGACCAACCAGGTTCTAGTCGTGTTCAAGTGGGAAGTCGTAGATGATGAGCTTGAGCAGAGGAGGTTCAGCAGAGAATACACAGCACTACAACAACAGCACTGAGGATAGTTTGGCTTCCACTAGGCCAAGGCGAGCATACAAGCAGTACAAAAGCCGGGGCTGATCAACCCCAAGCACTATGGGCAGGTTAATTTGGTTGAATACGACTCTGGTGGAGGAGGACGAGCCGGTCTCCTTCAAGAAAGCTATTCGACAAGGATAGTGAGAGTTGGTTGGTCATGATGGAGGAAGAGATGGAATCTCTTCGAAGAACCAAACATGGGAGGTGGTCCCATTGCCCGTAGGAAGAAAAGCTATTGGTTGTAAGTGGGCGTATAAAAGAAAAGAAGATCTTTAAAAGCTCGGTGGTACAAGGTACAAGGCAATGCTAGTGGCTAAGGGGTTTGCACAAAGAGAGGGTGTGGATTACAATGAGATATTTTCTCCGGTGGTGAAACACACTTCTATTCGGGTGCTATTGAGTATTGTTGCTCATGGTGATCTTGAGCTAGAACAACTCGATGTTAAAACGGCCTTCTTGCACGGAGACCTGGATGAAGAGATCTACATGCATCAACCTGAGGGCTACAAGGTTGAGGACAAGGAGCATCATGTGTATTGTTTGAAGAAGTCACCGTGATGGATTGAAACAATCTCACGCTGGTACAAGCGATTTGACTCCTTCATGCCGAAGCATGGGTTTTCCGGTTTAATTATGATTGTTGCGCTTACATCCGTAAGTTTCGTGGAGGTAATTATATCTATCTCTTTTGCATGTGGATGACATGCTTATTGCTTCTAAGAGTGGTGGAGATAGATAGGTCAAATCTCAATTTGGTGAAGAGTTTGAGATGAAGGACATGGGCCGCTAGGAAAATACCGGTATGGAAATTAGAAGAGAGTGAGCTTAACCGGCGATTGTTCTTAAGTCGAAGGGCTACATAGAGCGGTGATCGCGAGGTTCGGGATGCAAAGTGCTAAGTCGGTGGTGACTCCATTGGCTCCACACTTTAGGCTTTCTCGTAAACAATCTCCTACTACAAATGAAGAGAAGGCGACATGGAGCGCGGTTCCCTATGCTAGTGCGCTTGGCGCCTTAATGTACGCAATGGTGTGTACACGCCGTGATATTTCACAGCGTCATGGTCGTGATTCATGGCTTAACTGGGAAAGACGACTAGGAAGCAAAGGAAGTGGGTCCCGAGGTACTTAAAGGGTACCGCTGATACGGTCCGTGTTTTGGTGGAGAAACATGTCGATTGATGGGTTTGTGGACTCGATTATGCGGCGATCTAGATAGACTACGATCTACTACCGGTTATGTATTCGTGATACATGAGGCTCCTAAGTAGTTGGCGATCGATGTTGCAAGCTACAAAGGGCACTTTCTACTACAGAGGCCGAGTACATGGCCATGGCGAGGGAGTGAAGGAAGCATTGTGGTTGTGGGGTCTTCTAGATGATTTGGGGATTGAGCAGAGAACGTGAACTTGTGGTGCGACAATCGAGTGCAATTCACTTGGCGAAGAATCAAGTTCATCATGCTCGCACCAAGCATATCGATGTCGTATCATTTCGCGGGATGTCATAGAGGAAGGCGATATTTCTCTCATGAAGGTACACACGAATGAGAATCCCGCAGACATGTTAACTAAGGTGGTCACAGTAGCAAGTTTAAGCATTGCTTGGACTTGCTTCATATCAACCTGTTGATCTCGCCTAAGAGGGCATGACCTTCTGGCGGTGATGGGGTGAGGTGGAGACTATATGGAGAATAATTACGTAACTACGGTTAGCTTGATCCCTGGAGGGTAATGAGGCAAACCGCAGATAGTGGCGCACTGATTGGCCCGGTTTGGCCGATGGAGATCTCTAGTAATGTTCGCTGTGTTCTTCTGGTGTTCGTCCAAAATTTGAGGTTTATCAAATGATGTACGAGATGGAGAATTGTGAACACGTGGGGAAAACTGAAATAAGAAGTCTTTTGTTTTATTATTTTAGTCCCACATCGGGAAAGTTAAAGAAAAATTCTTAATTAATTCCCTTTAAATAGGGACTTAAACCTAGGATTTGTGGTGTGGAGAAAAGAGAGAAAAAGAGAGAGCTTGGAGGGATTTTACAAGAGAGAGGTCAATTTCTCTTGGGTAAAAATCAAAGTTTTTTTCTTTGGGACGAGCTTGTGGATTGTACAAGTCGTCAGTGTTCTTTATAGTCAAATCTCCCCTCACCCCCTCCCGTGGACGTAGGCAATTTTGCCGAACCAAATCTCATGTCTTTACTGTTTTGCTGTGAATTTGCTATTGTTTGTAGGTTCCCTTGATTCGGTCCTAGTACTGTTGAGAGGAAGAGTAGATATCTCACTTTGTTGGGATATTTTACTTTCTATTCTTGTTTCCTTCGTGAAACGGGAATATACAAAGCCTTCTCTCAGGTGATATCGCTTCCGCGGCGTGCGGGCGTGATCCCGCATCCCAACATCTCTCATCGCACTTCTCAAGAGAAGACTCCATAATTTTGTGTTTTGTAGTACAAGAGTAGTAGTATTGAGATTTTTTAGCCCTGTATTTCAGTCCAGAAGACATCTAAAGAGTTAGAAACATAATAGAAGCAGTGACACAGAGCTCTTGCTAGTAAACCGGCTAGTGCAAACGAGTTAGAAAAAGACTCAAAATTCTCATTGATTGTTGAACCACCGTAAATCTGCATCTTTGTATCTAGTATTTATTTTTCTGCCATATTGCTGTGGCTTGTTAATTTGTTCGAATTTGCTCTTCTTGTTGTTTTCCTATTATTAAGTAAATTGTTTGCCCTAGTTAGAGGGAGGAGATCTAATCGGAAGATCTGCCCATGTTTTCGCACCGGTTTTCAATAATTGGAATCAATTCTTATTGGCTCTGCATTGTAAAACTCTTTTTGTCTAGTTATAGCATTTTTCTTAAAAAAATTAATTGTTAGTCACTTAAGCTGACTACTTCCTTGAATTTTTAGACATCCGAGCTCTTATTACAATACTCTTCATCGAATTCCTTTGGGTGAGTGATTGTATTCAAATTCTTTTTCTTTTTCTTCCTTCACAAGAAAACAAAAATTGATAGCTTACATTAAAAGAAAGAAGAAGAGAAACATCTTAAAGAGACGAAAGAGTAAATCTTCATGTCCAAGTTAATATGTAAACAACCCTAGTGAAGAAAAGAAATCGTCTTTCAATTCTAATTGACCCCCTAGCTACATTATGCACATATTTGCCCCTAAAATTATAATAACACAAAACTTACAATTCTACAGAAGAAGACAATGTCATATACTTAAATTGACGAGTATCTGTCACCAACAAAGCCATAGGCACAAATCCAAGCCCCTGATTCCAAAATTCACATGAGCTTTTTCACAAAATCAAAAAAACAATCCCCGTCTACCTCCCTTTCCCCTGGCCGGCAATAGCTCCACTCGACACAATGGACATGTGACCTTCCCCATATCAATCCATCGATCAATGCAATGCTTATGAAATAAATGCCCACAATTTCGTAGCTCTCTCACCTTCTCCTTCAATCTAAATCCAGTTAAACAAATCGCACATATTGGCTCTTCATGATTATGGAAATAACCATAATTTTTCTTCAGAAACAAGCCGTAGGCTGCAACTGGAAGTGTGCTCTTAAGCGAACAAGGAGTACTCATTGCAGGAGGCGATGAGACTGAGTTCTCTATAGCACGATCTTCCCACGGAGGGCGTTGTAGTTCGAAAGAAGGGTAGAGGTGTAAATAGTAGAAGATAACGGAGATGATATAGCCGACGAGATCAATAGCACGGAGGAATGATATCAGAGGTTTTGGGATATGAAAGGCATAAGAAACGTAAGTGAGGTCCATGAATAGATTATAAGAGGGAGTTCGAGTACACAAGATTATAGAGAGGGGGAGAGGGTGGGAGAGGGTTTATTTTATATGCATAGAGAAGGGAAACTTAGAGAGAGAGTAGGAAATGTTGGTGAGTGGTTATATAATTGCAATAATTAGTGTCCGTAAAGGAAACTTAGAGAGAGTAGGCAATGTAGGTGAGTGATACTAATAATAATATTATTATTGGATTACTGTAGTGTCCGTATTGAATTTCTGTCTTTGTTGTGATTATAGTATGTCCTAATTAAAAGATGCCAATTACTGCCCTTTAGGCTGGGTGATCAGCCGGCAACGAACCTACTGAGTGAACTAGAGTGACAAGATTGGAGCTAGATTTTGTCGCCTCTTCTTGTGTTCTTTCATTAGAAGCATACTGGAAGCGGCTTCTTTTCTGGTGGTTTTTGAATTTAGAGAGGAATCAACTATGAAGTTATAGGATGCAGATCTGCACCGCTATCAAAAGTACAAGAGAGACCAATATTATATTTTTATCATAATTGCTAATTTGTTAAATGTGTAGTTGTGATCTATATCTAAGTAAAAATTATGAATTAGTGCAATTCATAGAGGGAATAATGAGTGCAAGATTTATTGAAAGTAAACTTGATTAATTAGCTTGCGAATTGGAAACGCCATTTAGTTATTAGAGGAGTCAAATGCATGAATATGTTAGATGCATTGTTCTCGAAAAGTCATTATCTTTTCATCGGTGAAATCATTCTACCTTGATGGGATTACAAATGAGTTTCAAATAAAAATCACCTTTTATAAGGCTTGTTACAATGAAAAAGGATAAAAATTACAACTTTCCTCCTTAGAACAAACGCTGATCCGCTTATCGGATCCT
Organism: Asparagus setaceus; assembly: GCA_012295165.1. Classification (NCBI taxonomy): domain Eukaryota; kingdom Viridiplantae; phylum Streptophyta; class Magnoliopsida; order Asparagales; family Asparagaceae; genus Asparagus; species Asparagus setaceus. The sequence continues at coordinate 51,007,758 of CM022701.1, forward strand.
CGCTATGGGATTCTTTGCCTCGCGTCGATGTGTTCCGTGGACCACCGCCATTCCTTTCCCAAGTGTTGATCAACGAGATCCGATCTCGATCTAGATCTAGAAATCCCTCCTTTTTACGGGAATTCTTAGATCGATCGATCCGAGATCTAAACGAATACGGAGATTAATTCGCCAAGGAACTAATCAACGAGTGAACGAGATCGGCTAAGGGAACCCATTATTCTTCTGGATCAAGGCCAAGCTTGATCCAAGGATGGTTTGTTGTCCTTTCCCAAGTGTTGATCAACGAGATCCGATCTCGATCTAGATCTAGAAATCCCTCCTTTTTACGGGAATTCTTAGATCGATCGATCCGAGATCTAAACGAATACGGAGATTAATTCGCCAAGGAACTAATCAACGAGTGAACGAGATCGCCAAGCCACCGTTTTTCTTCAGAAACAAGCCGTAGGCTGCAACTGGAAGTGTGCTCTTAAGCGAACAAGGAGTACTCATTGCAGGAGGCGATGAGACTGAGTTCTCTATAGCACGATCTTCCCACGGAGGGCGTTGTAGTTCGAAAGAAGGGTAGAGGTGTAAATAGTAGAAGATAACGGAGATGATATAGCCGACGAGATCAATAGCACGGAGGAATGATATCAGAGGTTTTGGGATATGAAAGGCATAAGAAACGTAAGTGAGGTCCATGAATAGATTATAAGAGGGAGTTCGAGTACACAAGATTATAGAGAGGGGGAGAGGGTGGGAGAGGGTTTATTTTATATGCATAGAGAAGGGAAACTTAGAGAGAGAGTAGGAAATGTTGGTGAGTGGTTATATAATTGCAATAATTAGTGTCCGTAAAGGAAACTTAGAGAGTAGGCAATGTAGGTGAGTGATACTAATAATAATATTATTATTGGATTACTGTAGTGTCCGTATTGAATTTCTGTCTTTGTTGTGATTATAGTATGTCCTAATTAAAAGATGCCAATTACTGCCCTTTAGGCTGGGTGATCAGCCGGCAACGAACCTACTGAGTGAACTAGAGTGACAAGATTGGAGCTAGATTTTGTCGCCTCTTCTTGTGTTCTTTCATTAGAAGCATACTGGAAGCGGCTTCTTTTCTGGTGGTTTTTGAATTTAGAGAGGAATCAACTATGAAGTTATAGGATGCAGATCTGCACCGCTATCAAAAGTACAAGAGAGACCAATATTATATTTTTATCATAATTGCTAATTTGTTAAATGTGTAGTTGTGATCTATATCTAAGTAAAAATTATGAATTAGTGCAATTCATAGAGGGAATAATGAGTGCAAGATTTATTGAAAGTAAACTTGATTAATTAGCTTGCGAATTGGAAACGCCATTTAGTTATTAGAGGAGTCAAATGCATGAATATGTTAGATGCATTGTTCTCGAAAAGTCATTATCTTTTCATCGGTGAAATCATTCTACCTTGATGGGATTACAAATGAGTTTCAAATAAAAATCACCTTTTATAAGGCTTGTTACAATGAAAAAGGATAAAAATTACAACTTTCCTCCTTAGAACAAACGCTGATCCGCTTATCGGATCCTCGCTATGGGATTCTTTGCTGTCTTGGGGATGTGTTCCGTGGACCACCGCACATTCCTTTCCCAAGTGTTGATCAAGCGAGATGCGGATGCGGATCTAGATCTAGAAATCCCTCCTTTTTACGGGAATTCTTAGATCGATCGATCCGAGATCTAAACGAATACGGAGATTAATTCGCCAAGGAACTAATCAACGAGTGAACGAGATCGCTAAGGGAACCCATTATTTTCTTCGATCAAGGCCAAGCTTGATCCAAGGATGGTTTGTTGTCCTTTCCCAAGTGTTGATCAAGCGAGATGCGGATGCGGATCTAGATCTAAAAATCCCTCCTTTTTACGGGAATTCTTAGATCGATCGATCCGAGATCTAAACGAATACGGAGATTAATTCGCCAAGGAACTAATCAACGAGTGAACGAGACGCCAAGCCAACCTCGTTATTTTCTTCGATCAAGGCCAAGCTTGATCCAAGGATGGTTTGTTGTTGTAGATCCGATCTCAAAACTTTGGATCTCGGATCTCACCCCGCAAGTCTAGATCTTGATCTCCTCTCCTTGGAAATTCTCTAACCCTTGGCACACACAAGAGTTCGCGAGTCTCCTTTTTATCTCTCCGACCTCTGAAAATGAAACCCTAGCCCTCATATTTATAGGTGCGGCCGGATGCGGCGGGCAAAACCCATTCGGCCTTGGTGTCGGCGGTAGAACCTCTGAGTGTCTGGTGGCCAGACACCTCGGAATGTCTCGCTTCGGGCGAGACACCTCTCGGGTGTCTTGCTTTGACCGAAGGCCGCTGCTTCTCTCGCTGGTTTTCCGAAGCTTGATTTGGCTCGACCGACTTATCATCCGAGCTTAATTTGAGGCTTCAAAGTCGGTTTATCCTTCGCCGCGACTCATGGCGATCAGTTCACCAAGGTTCCGGATCACCGACAGCTCATAAAGGAGAGAGCTCTTTTCAAAAATTTCCGAACCATAAGGGCAGCACTTATGACCCGCCCGCCAGCTTCTGGCGGGATCGTCGAAACTTCTGCGTAGAGTCTTGAGGAGGAAGCGTTTGCGTTGCGTTCACTTGTTGTGCCGCCAACGGTTTGCCATTACTTCATCGGATGACTTGTCGATTATTCGCCATCACGAAGCTATGCTCGGGACTTATAGGCAATTTTCAACGCCACAGATATTCTCCAAAGTGTTTCGGTCTTGCTCTTTTATAGAAGAATCAAATACTTTGGATGTAACCCGCCGATCGGTTGTAATAGGACTTGAAAACGGCTTCAAATCTTGATCTCTCCTATTCTTTCTGACTATCCAAGGCCTTGTAGGATAACTAAAAGTGTCGCGGTCTTTGCATTTATTGTCCGACCGCCAAAATCTTGACTCGATGGTCGATGCACGAATTTTCTTATTTTTAGCTCGTGGATCGTGAGTTGTCGCCGAACTGCTCATCCAATTCCGCGGAGACTTAGCTTTGAATCGCTGAAATCTCCACCGCATGGCTTGGCATAAGACTAACCCTGGGAGGATATTGAGGATTCATCCTTTGATTGGTGAACTCTTCTGTGATGCTGCGTTGCGGGGCCCGACCACGTGGGAGGATTTTCGAGATGTGACGCTGTCCCAAGATCAAAAATTTTCTTGGAATTCCACCTCCAATTGGCGCATTTTTCATCACAACGAATTGTCCGTCGTGAAGACTAACCCTGGAAGCAAATTGAGGATTGTCGAAGTTATCCCTAAGAATATAAAACTACTCTCCGTGAACTTTTCACAAAATAGGAAATAGTTTAGACTCAGATACCTAGTTGGAGTATCAAGAAGGGGAGAATTCTACTCCTTGTTGGAATAGAATTAGGTTATCCTCCAGGAACTTTCCAATAAATTAGGGAATAGTTTATACTCATGTTCCTTATTGGAGTATTCAGGGGTTCGACCATCGTGGGGATTTACTGATCCGGCTGGAAATGGAACCCTTTATGGGTTGCATTCATTGTCCTGACGCAAGTTGATCCGTTGGTTAGGTGGTTGGAACTACGGGTGACCATGAAGTAACTTGTCAGTTCCTTGTTCAATTTCTAGGGGACAACTTGGAGAGGGCGAGACTGCAAATTGACGCCTCTTTCCCCTTTGGAGATCAATATGTTGCTTGAGGAGATCAATGTTCACTTGTATACTATTAGTGCCTCAGTGGGAGTTTTTCTTGCGGGGACCGCATTTAAGATCTCCTTTGAGGAGGTGCCTTGCGATAGGGCTCCCGTCACGAAATGAAAGAAGCTGGTGCATGGTTCACCAGGACCCTATACTCTCCTGTGGGAGATCCGATGAATCCACCACGAGAGTAATGATTGACCCTTGTGTACATCCCCATTGACTCCATGCATCTAGGTTGACATATCCCATTTCTTGGTGCAATGAGGTCGGCTCTCTATGATAGCCCACCTGGAAACACTTGAGTCTCCATCCCGTTTAATTGGGGGACTAGTCTTGTTAGCTAGTTCATCCTCAATTTGGCGGCGGTCTTGATGAATTCTTTTCTATTGGTAAGATGTTCCTCCAAAGCTAGGTATAGCGGTGGTTACTACGCCCAAAGGGCTCGCCGAGGGACCAACCGCGAAAAGTCAAGGCCGACGGTAGTTCCATTGTTGTTGTGACTTGCGATTTGTCATTTTCATCGCCACAACATTCATAGAATTCTGGCAAACCCTCACCTTCAACGGATTTGATTTGCCTTTACCGACACCGCTTGAACCGCTAGCATGCGGATTATCGAATCCGTTCGCATGTGGCGTTGTGCTAAAAGAATGAAACTCTTTAGACTTGGTGCTATGATTTTGAATACATAGACTTTGTCACTTTTCACGGGTAAAGACTAGCGGCGGCGTGTTGGCGGTGACTTTGGGGTTATTGCCAACCCCCTCTCAACGGATTTGATTGGCCTTTACCGATCACCGCTTGGACCGGCTAGCATGCGGATTATCGAATCCGTTCGCATGTGGCGTTGTGCTAAAAGAATGAAACTCTCTTAGACTTAATGCTACGATGTTGAATACGTAGCTTCGCCTTTTCACTGAATAGACTACCCTACAACGCTGGTATGCTGGCTTTATCCCTTCTTAGGCTTCGATAAAATACTCCAAGATGAATCTTGGTGTCTTCTTTTGACCGAGAGCGATCGAACCGGATCGAATCGGGTGAATGGAATTGGTTGTGGGAAAGGAAGAATTTTATATTCTATCTCCTAAGATGGAGAGGAAGGATTTTATATCCTGCTTTTTAGTCTTGAGAGGAAGAATTTTATATTCTATTTCCGTGTCTCCTTTGTCCGGTAGAGACGAACCCCAAGTGAACATAAGAAAAGAAGGATTTTATATCCTGCTTTTTAGTCTTGGAGAGGAAGAATTTTATATTCTATCTCCGGAAGATGGAGAGGAAGGATTTTATATCCTATCTCCAAGAAAGGGAAACTAAAAGTGGGATCTCCACTTCGAGAATCTCTTAAGGTGAAACTAAGAGTGGGATCTCCACTCCGAGAATCGAAGAGATACAGGTAGTTTTCACTTTTATAGGATTAGCCTCGATCCCGAGGTCGTTTGTCGAGAGTGTTCCAATTTTAGTACTACCGCCATGGGAGGGCATGACTGAAATGGAAACGATGGAGGCTTTCTGTTCATCAGAAAGTGATCTCCGAATTTGAAAGTGGACCCCTTGTTCATTGAAAGGAATCAAGAGGGGATTTTGATAGAGGATCAAAAAATTTCGTGGACCCCTTGCTTATTGAAAGAAGTCAAGGGGGGAATTTTGCTGGTGGAGGGACCAGAGAAAATTTTATGGACCCACCGTCAATGAGTTTGATCGGTGGGGGAATTCTGGAGGAAAGGATTAGGGTTATCTCAGGAAAGTATTTCCGAAGAACTTCCTCCAAAACGGTTATCCCGAAGGTACTAAGAATAGTACTTCTTCGTGAACTTCCTATTGATCTAAGATAATTGCCTATCGCCTTCGGGTGATAAGGCGATATGCGCTATTGGAATAGACCGCTTCAATCACAAACGCCCTTCCCACTGGGTTCAAACTTACCCTTCCTCTTGAGTCGAATTATCTGGCCGCCGAGCAAATGAGGACCAAGTCTCCTCCTTGAAGCTCCTTTGTCGGACTTTCTTGTTGAAGGCTCGACATCCTTGCTTGGTAAAACTCAATGTGCCGTTGAGCTTCCAAGCTGCCATCTAGCATCTCGAAGTTCTTCGAGGCGCTTTTGATGTAGCTCCTCCGTCGCCATCTCGCTATGCAGAGCAATGCGAGGGATGGAATCTGAACTTCCAAGGGCGTGGACCGCTTCACACCCATATACCGAGAGAGTGCAGGGTAGCCCGTCGATTATCGCGAATCGTCATGCGTCGCCTGAGTGCTTCTCCGAAGTTTATCATCCCAGCCGCTTTGTTATTTTTCACCTTCTTGAGAATTTTAATGATCGCTTTGTTGAAGGCCTCCGCCAACTGCTTGGTACGGATTGTACGCAGCTGAGGAGACGCCCCGATCTTGAATTTCTCGCAAAACCGAATGAAGGCATTGCTAATGAACTGGGACCGCTATCATGTATGATCCGCCTTGGTACACCGTGGTCGATAGATGGCGTGGTGCTTGATGAACCGAATTACATTGCCGGCTTTTACCTCCTTGAGGGGAATCGCCTCGCCCACTTGGAGAAGTAATCGTGATCGCCAGATAAACCGATCACCTTTGGCCGACAGAGGAAAGATTGGGCCTACCACATCCATGCCCCATGTCTCGAATGGCCAAGATGTGGCCGACGTGAAGTTGTTCGAGGTTGATGCGTAGTTCGCATGTATTTGGCACGCGACACTTCCGAGCATATGCGACCGCATCATTGACCATAGTAGGCCAAGAGTACCCCATCCTCCTCGATCCGATCATAAAGCTTAGGACTGGTGCGCGCGCATTCTCGCCGTGTGCTTCTTGGAGAACTTCCTCGCCTCTTTGTTTGAAAGGCGCCGAGTAGCAAACCGTTATACCCGCAGCGATGAACGTCACGGGTTTCCGTATTGTAGAAGAACCTTGGCGCTTCTACTGACCGATTCACGCCCTTCATATCTTCTCGGCAGATGCCGCAAGACGAAGTCAATAATAGGGAAGCCAATCTCGGCTCAAGTCCGACTTGGGTTGCATACACTTCCTTAGTGACTACCCTTCGTCATTTTACGCCTGTCATAAATAGGAATGAATAATCGTGGGTCCTCACCGTGACCATTTGCTCGGCCTCTGAGGTTGCGCCAAAGACACCGCTAATGCCGCCAGCAGACCGTGATATCGCATTCGAGGCTGAATGTACTGATGAAGAATCCTTCAAATGTGTCCGCTAACTCGATAGCAACCGATGGTATGGGATTAAATCGGGTTCGACCTCATAGTCTCCGCGAAGTCTGCTTTGACAATGAGTTGGGAATCCCCAAGGCTTCGAGATACTCTACCCCAGCTCTTTAGCCAAGCTAAGTCCAATGAGGAGCTGCTGTACTCGCGACATTGTTAGAGCAGTGGCTCGCCTGAATAAGCTCGAGGCATGACATGCTTCCCTGGAAACTAAGACTACTCCGACTGCCGAGATCTTAGAACATCCGGGCGCCGCCACGCTGGTAGCTCGACGCCCATCAAAATATAAATGCCACACCTGTTGGTGCAGAGTTGTGTTAACCTCGTGGGTCTCATCCTAGATCATCAAATAGTTCACCAGATCCTTTGTTGGGTTGGTCGCCAAAAGATCGCAGATGGCTTGTCCCTTAATTGACTTCTGTTGCTTGAAGTGCAGGTCATACTGGGATAAAAGTAAAGCCCATTTCACCAGGCGCCAATTCATAGAGGCCGGTTAAGGCCATGAACACCGAACGGGATTTACGTTAGAAATGATGTAGATCGTTTGCCCAACTAAGTAGTGTCGCATTTTCTGAATCGCAAAGACCAGCGCGAGACACTCTTTCTCGATCATTGGGTAGCGAGATTCCACACCTACCAAGGTTCGGCTTAGATAATAAACCGCCGCCGGACCGTGGTCGCCGCCTTGTGCAAGTAAAGCACTCAACTAATGGTTCGCCGCTTTGATATAAATCAAGAACGGTTTACCCGACTTCGGTGTAATGAGTACGTGAGGATTCGCCGACACGCTTTGATATCTTCAATGCCTTCGACAGCGCCATCCCGCATAAAGGACACCCCTTTTGTTCAAATTTTAGAGAATGGCCGACATTTTCCTGAGAGGTTGGAAATGAAGCGTTGGATGTCATGTCGCCCTGTAATCCTCGAGTTCCCTTAGATTCTTTGGGGTTGCAATTCATTGATTGCCTTTATTTTGTGGGGTCAATTTGGATACCTTTGTTAGTAACAACAAACCCGAGGAATTTGTCACTGACATTCCGAGGAAAGACTTGGTGGGGTTCATCTTTAATTGATGAGTCCGCATGAGGTCGAATACGATCCTCAAGTCACGGATATGGTCATTTTGTCACGACTTTTCACAACCAAGTCATCGACGTAACATTCGACCGCCTTCCAAGATGATCCCGAAGATCTTTGTCATTGCGCTACCGGTAAGTGGCGCGATTCTTCAACCAATGGCATGACCGTAAATGTAAGATGCCTAGAGGAGTTCTCAACGCCGAGTGCTTTAAGGCCATCCGGATGCATCTTGATTTGGTTGTAACCCGAGAACCCATCCATGAAGGACATTCGCCAAATCCACATGTATTATCGGCGATCACATCAATGATTGGAAGTGGGAAGTCGTCTTTTGGGCATCGGCATTCGGATCTCTGTAGTCGAAACCACAGTTACGATCGTCCGTTCTTTTTAGCACCGAACGATATTCGCCACCCAATCCGGATGTTGAACCTCCCGGATGAAACCCGAGGCTATGAGCTTCTTTACTTCCGCAACAATTGCCTCCATAATCTGTGGACGAAACCGTCTCTGTTGCTGTTTGACAGGTTTGGCATCCACTTTAATGTCGAGGCGGTGCATTGCCACATTGGGGTCGAGCCCTGGCATGTCCTCGTAGCTCAAGGAGAAAACATCGATATACTCTCTGACAAGAGCGATCAACCTTTTCTTTTCCTCTGGGGGAAGACATTTGCTAATATTTATAAGTTTAGGTGTGCTTCATTACCCATGTTGATCTCGACTACCTCGCCTTCACGGAGGCTCCTCTCGCCAAACCGATCCCCATACCGCATGTTGAGGTGATGGACCCATGGGTCTTCCCATGTTGGCAATTCTTCATCTTCTTCGGTGTAGTGGGGTCCCTTTGTAGCCATGTTGGATATCAACCCCGAACATCTTGCCGATGCCGACGCCGAGTCCCGTGCGCTGAATCGATGAGTACTCGCCATCTAGGTTGGGTGGTTGGTTATTGATCACCAACAACACTCATCTTCAAGAGGATGCGATCCCAATCCCCTTTGAACTGTAATAATTATCGGGTTTTCCTTCTACATATGCACTTTGGGTGGAACCGAGATCCCCTACCAAAATAAAGTCCTTCTCCCAACGCAAAGTCGCACTCCCACTTCTTCATGAGGTGTTGCGCCGCTATATCCGAAAGATGAAGTTTGGTTTATCTTCATCGGAACCCGTCTGCGGAAGTAGTTGGTAAACTCCCTAGTAGACTAAGTCCTTCTTGCGGCCTCTCTTCCTTTGGACGACGAAAGTCGCCTTGGATGAGTCTCAAGGTGCTTCAGATACACAGATGACCGAATTGGCATATGCAATTCGTGGTCATTATACAACTTTTCATTACATCGTTCGGACACAGTACTCTAAATCATCTTTTATTTCTTCTTCGGCAAGCTGCCAATTATAACTTTCATCGGAAGATCCCTCTTCGCCAAGATTGACTACTAAGGGTACAATGTCATTCGAACAAAACCACCTTTATAGTCAAGCCCGGCTTCGTGACGCCCTCACCGCTGTCCGTGCTATGGGCCGATGATTCAAGATCGAACTCATTACCGTAAAGGAGGGAGTCAGTGAAATAATTCTCCAGTCCTTTAAACGGTTGTTTGTCCGTGACCACCGCCTTAACCTCGCTATTAGTGTCGACATATTTCGCATTAATCGATGGAGGGTAGAGGGACTATAACATGGTTATGGATCCAAGGGCTACCCAACAACAAGTTATAGGAAGTCTCGCCAATGACGAAAGGTGACTTCGACTTTAAGTCCCCATCGACACTTAATGCGGATTTTACCAAGTGGCCGACCCACCGGTATTAAATCCAGATATCACGGTGCCGCCGGCGAGCTCGCCGACAGAATCCCCGTGCTATACATCAGCGCAAAGGCATGATGCTCACAGCCGAACCCGGATCAACTTGATCCGCTTACTTCGCCGGAACCAATGTACCCCGTGAAGTAGAGCGCCTGTCATGCTTCGGCGTCTTAGATACGCATATCCTCCTTAGAGAACGTGATGCGTGGAATATGCTTGGAGGCCACATTGCATTCCCGCCGATAACTCCGCTCCTCTCGACTTGATTTAATGTGGGTTAGGAAGACCTCGAGTCCGCCAACGCTTCATAACGCCATGGGTTTCCTTGGACAACCTCAATAGCTCAGATAAAGTTATTCTTGCCGGATGTTGGCCAATTGTGCCATCACATCGGCGGTAGGGAGAGCTTGTGTTCCCGGCCTATCCCTTCCAATCGGGCGATTAAACCGGATCGCCGGGTTGCACCTCAGATTTGCGTGTTGTTTCCTTCGCTCGTGGCGCCCTCCTTAGGAGTGGCGGGAACCGTGGGAATTGTTACTACCCCAAGCTCCGCTAACGCTTTTAGCATTAAGGTTGGAGTCATCGGGTATTTGTAAGCGTACTCCGCCCTCACGGTGACAAAGGCTTCTGTTCCTCCTCCGACAAAGAACACGAGGAATTTGCTCGCCGCCGCCGAGTAGAACCGCCGAGGTAGCATTGCAAGATTTGCCCTTTCCCTTGGACTTCTTTTTGGCGCGTAGCCGATCGTCTTTATGTAAGTCCGGTGGACCCATAGGAGTTCACCATTTGGGGTCAGCGGCACTAACCCCTTCTCTCGCCGCTTGTGGGGATCGTAATTCACCGCTCTTCATTCCCACTTTGACCACGGCTTCGGCCGAACCAGTTGTAGGCACCGCCCCAAAGCTTATGGACGCCGCTTATGCCCACTTGCTTTCCCTTATTTGGTTTTGGAGTGATCACCCCACTTCAATCAAAGCTTGGATCTTGTCCTTCACCGGTAGCATGACTTGGTCGGGTGGTGTATAAGCCCTATATGATGGAAGCGATGCCCAGGGTCGTCGTCCTTTGAGCTTCCTCCTGGTTGACGATCGGTGGCAGTTGGATCTTGTTGTTGTCTAGCAAGTACTTGAAGATCGCAGGCACCTCTTCGTCCCTGAAAGAATACGTCTTGGGAAACAGGCGTGGGCGCCCTCGGTTTACGGGGCTGTTATTCTGCGATGGTCCGTCTGCTTCTGCTTTATTCTTTGTTGTGGCTGTTGGAAAGTTTGATGCGCATCAACATTCTTCATTGGCGCCTTCCCTTGTTCCGGGACAAAATTTTGTTCCGTGGATTTGGCGCCACGACCTCGCTCTGCCTTCTCCCTTTTGAGGAAACGCTCAGCCTCTTCCCCTCGGACTTTCAAGTCTTTCCATGTTTTAGACGGTGCAGTGCCCATCGCCCTGATCACGTCCAACGAGAGGTTATGCTGGCAGGTCTTGAGGATGAATTCTCCGCGATTGGGTCACGACAGCTCATCGCCTTGTTGCGGAACCGTTTGACAAAATTATCCACGCTTCCATCCTTCGCTTCGCCCCATAACGCATCGAAAGTGAAACCTCTCGTGTCGCCATCGAAGAAGTTTACCAGAACATAGATTCCATGTCTTCCTAGCTATTGATGCCGCTTTGAGACGGCGGTACTAATCGAAGGTCGCCGCAGGTGCCGACGAATGACCGAACCATCAAGGGCTCACACGAGATGACTCCCAAATGGCTCTTGAAGTAGATAAGATGTTGAGTTGGGGACCCTCTCCCATCGAACGGCGTGAAGTTTATTAAATTAAACTCACGGATAGGGATTGACTCCCACTCTCTGTAGGGCACGTAATCCCCGCTTCTTCACTTCTTGAGCCGAGATGAGCGAAGTTGACCTTGCTCTCCGATCCTTGATCTTGTCATTTTCACTTGCATTTCGTCCCTGATTTTGAGGTGGGACCATGGTGTCATCATCGGCGCTCGCTCATCGGTGTTAAGGTCTTGCTCTTCATCCGTGTCGCTATCCACAAATTAACATTGTTATGACGACGCCTCACCCCGGGCGATTAGTCATTGCTTGCATCCGCCGGTCATGCATTTCTCTCATCCGTGATGGCCATGTCCATCCGCTTTTGCCAAGGCTTCTTCAAGTAGCTTGGCCACCTCACCGTGACCGATCATGAGTGCTTCACGAGTATGGCCTTCACTAGAGACGGTGTTATCGGATGCCATTGCCGAAAGGGCCATCCGATACTTCATCTTCCGGCGGTACTCTTCGTTACGGATCAGTGCCTTGAAGGGATCCTCGCTGCAGGTCGTGATAGTTAGGTCGCCCGATAGTACCGCCCGCAACCGAAGTCACACGCTGGGAGGGCTCGAATGCCGCGGACGGCGTTGCCTTGTTGGTCATATTGATGGTGACCTCAAGCGGCTCATCCTTGCCTTGACAGAGTGCATGTCTTCTTTGGGAACGCTTTGACCGAGGTCTTGGCGGTTCGTTGGTGCTCGCCTTTGGAAGATCGACACCCTTTCCTGAGTTTTATGGCGCATTTACACTCGAGAGCACCGCCTTGATCAATTTAGTCCAATGCAAGAGGATGCGGTTTCGGAGAGCTCGCTTCACGAGACTTCTTCCTACCCCAAAGACGATAGTACAACTCATCGGCATGAGTGCGGAGCAACCTACCGTGGTACGACACAATCTCTCGTATAACGCCATCATCGATGACGGCGCTCCATCCGAGGTTGGGTTGGCGTCCGCGAAGTCTTTGAAAGTTACTTTAACGACGCTTTTGCGCGCTGATGTCTCGGCCGGCTTTTGGACCTCGATCCATAAACCGGTTGGTGGATTCTCCGGCTGCTTCCGCCGGCGGGCGAGAGCTACCCCAAAGATTGCGAAGTTGTCCCGATCTCTTCAACAAGCCTCGCAGGAGTTGACCTTTCACCTTGATCCAACTGAACCGACCTAGGCATTGAAACACCGAACCCTTATCTGAAGGGGTGTGGTGGTGGCCGAGTCTTTGTGGAAGGCCGGCCGCATCGAGGAAAAAGCTCCCGGTCCGGGAGGCCGAAGTTCGACCCGCTTCGCTGACTTCTTGGTCACCTCTCGCCTCCTTTGGGCTGTTGAGTAGCCTGAACCAACACACGCACGCAGCACGTAGGGACACGGCGTTTTTGGATCCGCCCCCTGAGGGTGGAGCGATCTCGCTTGATGCGGATCCATTCTTCGGTCGGCGGTTTAGAGGAGTTACCACCTATCTTCGCCTTCGGGCTCGTGCCCGTCGGAACCGGATCCGGCTTGTATCGGACACCGCCCATGGATTCTAACGCTTTATTGCAACGCAAGGCGTTGTCGACGCTGGCGGGCTCTCTTTGAGAGAGTCACACGCTTCGTGGACTTCTCATCATTGGCCGGAGGAGGGAGATCAGATCTGGCCTTTGGATGGCGCGGGGAGTTATTGCCGCCATTGTCGCTGGCGGCGGGCGAGGAGAGCTGCCGCCGGTGACGCCTTGTGAGTCCCCTTGCGCGGAGGGCTTCTTCGCCTTATGGGGAAAAGAAGTTGGATGAGGCAGAGATAGGCCTCAAATTTCTCCGGTCGAACTCGCATCGACCTCTTCGATCACCGGATCTAATCCGTGGTCGCTACACAACGATCTCGGATGCAAGACCGGTGGCTCCCATCGTGGTCGCCAGCCTTGTTCTCGAAAAGTCATTATCTTTTTCATCGGTGAAATCATTCTACCTTGATGGGATTACAAATGAGTTTCAAATAAAAATCACCTTTTATAAGGCTTGTTACAATGAAAAAGGATAAAATTACAACTTTCCTCCTTGTGAACAAGCGGGATCCGTTTATCGGATCCTCGCTATGGGATTCTTTGCTCGCGTCGGATGTGTTCCGTGGACCACCGCGATTCCTTTCCCAAGTGTTGATCAAACGAGATCTGGATCTGGATCTAGATCTAAAAATCCCTCCTTTTTTACGTGGGAATTCTTAGATCCATTAGATCTGAGATCTAAACGAATACGGAGATTAATTCGCCAAGGAACTAATCAACGTAGTGAACGAGATCGGCTAAGGGAACCCGTTACTCTTCTTCGGATCAAGGCCAAGCTTGATCCGAAGGATGGTTTGTTGTCCTTTCCCAAGTGTTGATCAAACGAGATCTGGATCTGGATCTAGATCTAAAAATCCCTCCTTTTTTACGTGGGAATTCTTAGATCGATCAGATCTCGAGATCTAAACGAATACGAGATTAATTCGCCAAGGAACTAATCAACGAGTGAACGAGATCGCCAAGCGAACCCGTTACTCTTCTTGGATCAAGGCCAAGCTTGATCCAAGGATGGTTTGTTGTTGTAGATCCGATCTCAAAACTTTGGATCTCGGATCTCACCCCCGCAAGTCTAGATCTTGATCTCCTCTCCTTGGAAATTCTCTAACCCTTGGCACACACAAGAGTTCGGCAGAGTCTCCTTTTTTATCTCTCCGACCTCTGAAAATGAAACCCTAGCCCTCATATTTATAGGTGCGGCGGGCGGATCGGCGGTGGGCAAAAAGCCCATTCGCCTTGGTGTTAGCCGAGACACCTCTGAGTGGTGGCGGAGACACCTCACGGAAATCTTCGGCGAGACACCTCTGGTCTCGGTTTTGACCCGGCGTCATCTTCTCTGCTGGTTTTAGAGCTTGATTTGGCTCGATCCGACTTGTCATCCGAAGCTTAATTTGAGGCTTCAAAGTCGGGTTTATCCCTTCGCCGCACTCATGGCGCATCAGTTCACCAAGGTTTCGGAATCAGCTGACAGTTCAGAAAGGAGAGAGCTCTTTTCAAAAATTTCGGAATTTGCCGGACCATAGGCCTGCCCTTGACTCCCTTAGCTAAGGCTGCGGGGACAGCGAAAACTGCGTAGGCGTCTTGAGGAGGCGTTTGCGTTGCGTTCACTTGTTGTGTCATCAACGGTTTGCCATTACTTCATCGGATGACTTGTCGATTATTCTCGTCATCACGAGCTATGCTTGGGGACTTATAGGCAATTTTCAACGCCTATATGCATGAATATTATTGGAAAGCTCAAAAGTCTTTGTTAAGAAGCATAAGAGTCGTTGTATTATTATATATATGTGATCTGTTTTGTAAGTTGAAACATGCCAAGAAAAGTCAATAGACTAGTTTATCCTCCTCCAAATTATTTATTTATCCTGGGCAAAATATTGTTATTAAATTGGTATCAAAGTTAAGATAAACTTCAATGGAATGACCCTGTTTGTTACTCCTAAACTCACCAGAGAAAATTTTAAAAATTGGTACATTCAAATGAAGGCTCTATTAGGATCGATAGATTGTTGGGATGTTGTGGTGGAAGATTTTGAAAAGCCCCAAGATGAAGTTGTGATTAGCATAAAAACATGCAAAGTTGCAAAAGCACAACTATCAAGTATAGTATTTAAGATATCGATCGACCAGGAAGAAGAGTATTAGAAAGAGAGATCTAAAGGGTTCATAGATTGTGGAGGAAACTATTGAGAAAGTAAATAAAAGTGGTGTGTGTTTTGGGTAGCGGTTTTGCACAAAAATAAAATGCCAAATCAAGATGAGAGAATAAGAGAAAAAGAAGAATGAGAGAGTAGGAAACAATTGAAAATAAAAAGGAAATAACAAGAGGGAAAAATGAGAGAACAAAAAAAATAAAATAAAAAGGAAAATCAAATCACAACAAGAAATTAAAAGAAGAAATAATTGAGAAGATAAAGGAAATCAAGAGAGGAGAATAGGAATCTAGGATTGAATCCACTAGTTAATTTTAATTTACATTTAAGAATTACTCTCTTTTATTCACATATTAGTTTATAATTCTTAAGCATAGACTATCAAGTTACTCAAAATAAGCATAACCTATCAATCACATCCAAGCAATATTATTACTCATGAAAAGAAATAAACAACTAGATAATAAACCTAGAATTGGATAAGCATAACCGATCAAACCACTCTAGTAAAGCATAAATTATCAACCTTATTTTCTACTAATTAGTTCTCTAGTTGATTATCCTAATATGAATATTTTGGCATAAAG
This sequence comes from Asparagus setaceus, assembly GCA_012295165.1. Lineage (NCBI taxonomy): Eukaryota > Viridiplantae > Streptophyta > Magnoliopsida > Asparagales > Asparagaceae > Asparagus > Asparagus setaceus. The sequence continues at coordinate 51,023,673 of CM022701.1, forward strand.
AGATCAAATCAAAACATAAAAAGAAATTAAACTAACTTCATCTAATCCTAGATTTCCTACAAAAATTAGTTACTCATTTTATAAAATAAAAATAAGAAAAAAAACCTATACTAGAAAGCATAAAAGAACAAGAAGTAAATCTTAAGCACAAAGCAATAAAAGAAAGAAATAGAAAATCAAAGCATAGAAGAGCAAAAAATAAATCTACCCTACAAAAGCATGAAGTAAATTTACACTACAAAGCAATAAACCTAGTTTACCAAATATAAAACTTAAAATAAGAAATAAAACCTAAAACATGCAATTCTAAAACAAGAAAATGAAGGAGGAAAATAAAACTTACATTCAAGGGGTTGACCCCATAGAAAGCAAATCTTCATATACATCATCGAAAGTGAAGAAGAAAGAAAATTGAAAAAGTGAAAAAAAATTTATTTATTGCAAACTAAAGTATATAATTTTTGGAAGGCTTTCTCAATTAAGAGGGCCCTCCTCTCCAAATAGAGTTTTTATAAAATTTTTCACACCTAAACCTCTCACTCTATCCCTCTATTTATAGCCTACACCCTTCAACCTCACCCTTAGATTAGCTATGGTTTTGAGAGAATAAACATCAGCCATTGATCAATTCTATTATAATCTAATTGATGGGCTCATCGATATGCTCATCAATTAGTTTGTAATAGAATTGTAACAACTTTGTTGACTCCGCCTTCTTTGGACTTTTGGGCTTCTTGTAGGCTTTAATAAAGTCTTGAAAAATAAGGAAAATTGTTCTATTTGAGCTTTTATTCTTTATATCTTTATTACTTACAATTTAAGATAAAAAATATTATTTGTAGATATTTTATTTAAAATAAAATAGATAATGAGGGTATAAAAGTGTAATAAAATGTGATGATCCAGTACCCCCAAACCTAAACTTTTACTAGTCCTTTAGCAAAGAAAGAAAATAAAAAAGAAATAAATAAACATTCTAACTCAATTTCCCAGGAATCGCGGTTGTATTTAACACATACAACAAGTCTTTAATCCCCTAGATTACCCTAGTGCACGAGTTGTAGTCTCGTGATGGTTTGTAGTGAATATACCCATAAAATTCAATCAACTTCCTAATTTTGAAGAAGTCAATATATAATTAATTCATTTGGGATCTTTAATCAATCTAATAAGAGTTAGTTTATTCTTTAGCAAATATTTTTATGCATAACCCCATGTAAATTTCTTAGAAACTCTTCCCATTATAGCTATACAAAACCAAGTCTATCTTAGAAATTTATCCAAAATTCTGAAAGGAACATGTTAACTCTTTGTCTCAAACAATTCTCAAGCCTCTTGATCATTTTATTTTCCAAGAGCATATATATATATATATATATATATATATATATATATATATATATATATACAATTCTCAAGCCTCTTGATCATACACACACACACACACACACACACACACATATATATATATATATATATATATATATATATATATATATATATAGGAAAAGTGTTCATAAGGTGGCACCTTAGATTCATTCTAAAGTAGCTTTTAAAGCTACATTATATGCTATTAAATTACTCGATCCACTCCATATTATTTTGATTTATATAATTTGGATTGTATACTGACAAAAATTAGCTATATTGGGTTGTAGTTACTTATGCATCAAGTGATTGTAAAATTAACGGTTTTAATGATAATATAACCAAAGAGATAATGAAAAATATGTGTTAGAAGTATTTAATCATCATGATTTTAATTTTATATATGTTTTGAGATATTTAGATCACGATGAATGGAGTGGATCATCAATTGGAATAGTCTAATTCATGAATCAAGAGGCTATCTTAGATTGAATCTAAGGTGCCATCTTATAAACACTTTTTCCTATATATATATATATATATATATATATATATATATATATATATATATATATATATATATATATATATATATATATATATATATATATATCTCTTTTCATTCCTTGGTGATTTTTTTCTATTTTATCAAGCTTTTCAAAACCACCATGCAACGAGCTTTGGCTTAATAGATCCCAACCCAATTGGCTTAGGTCATTAATTATAGAAATACTCCTGCTTAATTGCTCAGTGAACTTATGCTTACTATGATGGAATTATCTTAGAGTTCAAGATTTTATTGGTGCCCATTTTTCAAGACTCTTTTCTTTTTTGGGTTAATGAGTGAGTGAGTGTGTGTGTGTGTGTGTATATATATATATATATATATATATATATATATATATATATATATATATATATATATATATATATATATATATATATATATATATATATATATATATATATATAACTTGAGAAAAGTTTAGATCAAGAGAACTTGTTATATACTCTTAATTAAACATGAAAAATTTCATTTTTCCTAATAAAATCCTAAGTTAGAACTAGGATAGAAAAATCCTAAGTTAGAACTAGGATAGAAAAATCCTAAGTTAGAACTAGGATAGAAAAATCCTAAGTTAGAACTAGGATAGAAAAATCCTAAGTTAGAACTAGGATAGAGTATACTATTTTAAAATCCATTCTTAAATTTATTTAGAGTTATCATAAAAGGTTAATCTTGAGTGTAAGACTAATTGATAACTAGAGAGTTGAAGATTTAACAAGTAAATCAATTATTAATTAATTTTATCAAGTTGACAAGTCCAAATAAAAATTTATGCAAAAAAGAAAAGATGAAATAAAGGGAAAAAATGAAAAAGATACTAACTAAAAAAAAGGAAAACGAAAAAACAAAATGAAAGAAAATAACTAGCTGCTGCCCATCCCCACACTAAAACTTTGCATTATCCTCAAGGCAAACACTAAAAATAAACTACCAGATAGTCATGAAAATATAGAATGTAGTTAATAGAGTACATGCCAAAATAGAAGGGTACTTGTACTGAAAATAAAAGATAGAAAATCACATCTCTCACTGATGATTATCATCCTCATCAGCCTGATCATCAGAATCATCCTGCTCGCCATGATCTCCTGAGTTAGCCCCTGTAACATCCACATCCTCCTCCTTAGTGTCTATATCGGTACTGCCGATATCCTCCTCCTCCTTAGATGGTGCGACAGGCTAATGTCGAGGTGGTGGTACCTATTGTGATGGAGGTAGAGGTCGAGTCTGAAATGATGGTAGAGCATTGGGTCTGCCTCTCATCTCGTGAAGTGCTGTCAAGATATAGTCAAGGCTGGATGTGAGTCAGGCTTGATCTGTGGTATACCGAATCTGATCACCTGCATACTAGAGCCAAAATTGATGGAACACCATCTCAAGAGCAAAGAGACGATCACCAAGCATCTGGGGTTTCCACTCAGTCGATGCATCGCTAGGTGGCTGAGATGGTAGAGGTAGAGTTTGCTGGGGTGCCGAACGCTATGGGGAAGAGGTGGAAGCAGTAATATCTCAGCCCTTGTTTTTGTGAGATATACTCTTCTCACAGCGTTTGTAGTCAATGGGGAACGTCCCGCCTCGTATCTATCTGAATCTCATCTAGGTACCCTCTGCCTGTATCTCTAGGTTAGATAATCTCGTGCTATGATGGCTGTGATGGCTGTAATGACTGAATACGAGGAACTCGAGTACAAGTCAAACTTAATGAAGAGCTTAAGAAGGATAAACTCATCCTTAAGTGTACCCAAGTTTAGAGTCCCTCCAGTGTGGGCCCGCAGTCAAATATACTCGACCATTTGATTGTAATCATCGGAGGTGATAGTCAAGTTGGTAGCAGCTCTCCTAAAGTTAGGACAATCCAGAGGGGGTTTAGGTAACCCCAAGATATGTAGGATGATCCTGGGTGTAATCGTGATAAGCACTCCCCTAATGATTGAATGGGATGTGGACTCATTATCATCCGATGGGGTCCAGTTGGCATAGAATTTCGTAACAACAGTGGAGTTGGCCAAATCGAGTTTTCTAACCATCATATTATCCAAATCGGCATTCCTTATTACATCCTTAATCGGTGAAAACTCAAAAAGTTTGTTTGTGTTAATCCTCTCTCAAAATATATCTGTAACTGATCGAAACTGAGAACGGATTGTTGAACATGTTATCTCTTGTTCGGGGCCATGTCTAAATGCAAGAAATGTTACAATTAAGAATTTAGAACGTAAGAATACGATTAATCGGGAGTTTAAAATGAAAAATTTCAGCCAACGAAGAGTTTCTGCCAGCAGCTAATCGATTAGCCACTTTAGCTATTCAATTAGTTTATAAGCTAATCGATTAGCTACAGTTACTCATCGAAAAATTGGTGCCTGATTTAAAAAATTTTACAAGTTTTTTTTACAAATTCTTCCCATTATATTGGTTATAAATATTCCATGATCATGTATAAACCCTATTCAAGCAATCCCACGCAGTTTATAGCAACAATTTTGAGAGAAAATGACATGTTAGGGTTATAGGGTTTATGCCTCAAATTTGAGTGAGAAATGGAGTGATTTTTGTTGATTTTGTTGAGGGGAACTCAATATCCTCATCACGGTATAGAATAAGTGGCGTTTATGCCAAATCATCCATGAAAGATTAGATTATTCTTCAAATTCATCTTTAGAATCTACGTGTCACAGGGATTTAATGAAGAAACCTGCTAACGAAGGTTTAAAATTTTTAGAGAGTTTGCCTGAAATAACCATGCAGTAGGAACATCGTGATGAAAAGGTTTTATCAATTCCCCCAACCAAATCCAATGGTCTTTCTCTAGAGTCAAACATAGCATCTGAAGCGAAGATGGCTACAATCCTGCGTTCGTTAGAAGCCATTAAACCAAAGAACGAGCTCCAGCTCAAATCAATTAAGTTTTCGCCAATAATATAATAACTATCTATCTCAAGCTCATGCTTCAGAGGAATGTCCTTTCTTAGAAAATAATCAACCACTAGAGCAGATGAACGTTGTATTCTAGCGTCCCGGAAATCATCCGAATTTAGCATGTAATTAGGAAAATTTCTTGAAAAATCAAAATTTCACTCCCACTTTAACCCCACAATTTTCTAGAGGAAATATAGTCACATTCAACACTCATAATAACTTTCAACCAATCCTGCATACAAGAATCAGTCTCTCCAAAATTTACCTGTAAATCTTCTTCCACCGAGTTCTGATCATGAGAGATGATTCAGTGTCTTAGAAAAAGATTTAGAAGACATAATCAAAACTTCTCCACAGACTACCAACATGTTGACTCAGTCATCCAACACTATGAATTCCTTCATGCAAGCAACCGGTCAATTGCTCAATTCTAATACTCAAGGCATAGCTAAACTACAAATCCAACTAAGTCAATTAGCTAGTGCGATGAGTGAAAGAGAGAAGAGGAAATTTTCGAGTCAACCTGTTGCAAGTTCTAAGGACACTGGATGAAAACCCTAGAAGCGAACTACATCCAGGAAATATCTAGTGCACCGTTAGAAGGGGAGTGTGAGCCAGATTTTATAGACTTATATTTTGAGGAGATCATTAATAAAGAAATCAGGCATTTTGATGAAGAAATTGAATTTCTAGGAAAGATGGACCAATAAGCTCATCAAGTCTCAATCAGGAACCCTAGTCTAGAGGAGATTTTTAGTGATGAGATTGAGTTTTTCGAGTAGTTAGAACAATATTATGATATTTGGTCTAATTTGAAACCCCACATTCCATCAGTGGAAATGTGTATCAACGACATATACATTAATTTTGGTTTGACTAATTAGTCCTTACCAACCTACCATAAAATAATGCAAAAATTACTGAAAACCCCGAAAAGTATAGAATTCTAGCACGTAATAGAATTTATTATTTTAGACTTCTTTAAAACCCGAGGTAGAGTTTTCAGAATAAGGTAGGATTTAATGTAGGACTTGAGCTTCTCATTTTAAAACTTTTTTTCTACATCATTACTCTTTGTCTCATAATAATAGGAATAATAAAAAGAATTTATTCTTCTCTCGTTTGAGAGTTTCTTAGTCTTTGAAAAAAAGGAAAAAAAAACAAGGAAAAATTGAAAAAATGAGAAAAAGAAGAAAAAGGAAAAAAGAAAAAAAGGAAAAATGATCAAGAGGCTTGAGAATTGTTTGAAACAAAGAATTAACATGTTCCTTTTAGAATTTTGGATAAATTTCTAAGCTAGACTTGATTTTGTAAACTATAATGAAAAGATTTTCTAAGAATTTTACTTTAGAGTTATGTATAAAAATATTTTTTAAGTGTAAACTAACTCTAATTAGATTGTTTAAGTCAAGTGAATTAATTATATATTGACTTATTAAATAGGCAAATTGACTAAATTTTATTGGTATATTCAGTACAAACCCTTACGAGACTACAACTCATCCTTTAGGGTAACCTATGGGTTTAAATGCTTATTATATGTGCTAAATACCACGACATCGCAAAAGTGAGTTAGGATTTCTTTTTCTTTCTTTTTATTTTCTTTCTTTGAGAGGACTAGTAAAACTTAGGTGTGGGAGTATTTGATCATCACATTTTATTATACTTTATACTCTCATTATTTATTTTAGTGAATCAATATACTTGTAAATATCGTTTGTTTTATGAATTTATAGGTAATAATGGATTTATCAAATAAGATTTTGAAGAAGCTCAATATACCTCTTCTTGAATCTCTAATTGAAGCTCGAAGAAGCTTAAGAACTAAGGATCTAATATGAAAAGAAATCAAGTCAAATTCATATTCGAATAGTCAATAAAGAAACGACATTATCTCCCAATTCAAGATGCAAAATCTAACATATTATATTTGAAAATCGCCTATCTCGATAAGACGGAGCTATTTGGAGTGATAGATTTGAGAGATTCTAATCAATTTGTCAATCGATTGACCAATCGATTGGCTAACCAATTAGTTCCTAATAGAATCGAACCGAACAGAATATCTAAGATTTATTTCTTGGAGTTCAAGACAAATCTAAGGGCTCTCTAATTGCAATAGGCTATAAATAAGGGTAGAGAATGAGGGGTTTGGGTGTGAAAAATTTTATAAAGCCTCCATTTGGAGAGGATAACCACTTTTAATTGAGAAGGTCTTCCAAAATTATAAACTTTTTATTTGCAATAAATAAAAAATTTATCTTTTTATATTTTTATTCTTCTTCTCTTTGATGTTGAAGATAAAGATTTTCTTACAAGGGCCAACCCTTGTAATGAAAGTTTTATTTTTATCTTTTATTTTCTTATTTTAGAATTGCATGTTTTAGGATTTTATTTTCTTATTTTTTATTTCATATTTAGTAGACTAAATTTATTGCTTTGTAGTGTAGATTTATTTCATACTTCTATACTGTAGATTTATTGTCTTACTCTTTTATGCTTTAATTTTTATTCTCTCTTTTAATGCTTGTTATTTAGATTTACCTTTGTTCTTTTATGCTTACTAGTATAAATTTTATTTCATTATTTTTATTTTGCAAAATAAGCAGCTAATTCTTGTAGGAAATTTAGGATTGTATGAAACTAGTTTAATTTCTTTTATGGTTTATGGATTGCACTCTTATTCTTAAAATGATCATGTTTAGGATAATTAACTAGAGAACTAATTGGTAGAAGAAGATTTGATAATCTATGCTTACTTGAGTTATTTAATAGGTTATGCTTATGAATTCTAGAATTACTATCTAGTTACTTGTTCTTTTTATGAATGACGATTTTATTTGGATGATAATTTGATAGGTTATGCTTTTCTTACGGGTTTGATAGTTTATGCTTAGTAAATATAAAGTAAATGTGATAAAAGAGAGTAGTTCATAAATCCTAATTGAAATTAACTAATGGATTCAATTTTAGATTCCTAACTTCTACTTAGTTTTTCTCAATCTTTCTTAATTTGATTTTTCTCTTCTCTCTTGATTTCCATCTTTCTTTTTATTTTGTTGATTTTCCTTCTTCCTACTTCTTCCTCTTTTCTTATTTTCATTTCTTTTTATTTCTTTTTAGTTGCACATTTATTTTCGTTTTATTTGCTTCCTCCTTCTTCCCTCTTGTTTTATCTTTTTATATTTTTATTCTTCTTCTCTTTGATGTTGAAGATAAAGATTTTCTTACAAGGGCCAACCCTTGTAATGAAAGTTTTATTTTTATCTTTTATTTTCTTATTTTAGAATTGCATGTTTTAGGATTTTATTTTCTTATTTTTTATTTCATATTTAGTAGACTAAATTTATTGCTTTGTAGTGTAGATTTATTTCATACTTCTATACTGTAGATTTATTGTCTTACTCTTTTATGCTTTAATTTTTATTCTCTCTTTTAATGCTTGTTATTTAGATTTACCTTTGTTCTTTTATGCTTACTAGTATAAATTTTATTTCATTATTTTTATTTTGCAAAATAAGCAGCTAATTCTTGTAGGAAATTTAGGATTGTATGAAACTAGTTTAATTTCTTTTATGGTTTATGGATTGCACTCTTATTCTTAAAATGATCATGTTTAGGATAATTAACTAGAGAACTAATTGGTAGAAGAAGATTTGATAATCTATGCTTACTTGAGTTATTTAATAGGTTATGCTTATGAATTCTAGAATTACTATCTAGTTACTTGTTCTTTTTATGAATGACGATTTTATTTGGATGATAATTTGATAGGTTATGCTTTTCTTACGTGGTTTGATAGTTTATGCTTAGTAAATATAAAGTAAATGTGATAAAAGAGAGTAGTTCATAAATCCTAATTGAAATTAACTAATGGATTCAATTTTAGATTCCTAACTTCTACTTAGTTTTTCTCAATCTTTCTTAATTTGATTTTTCTCTTCTCTCTTGATTTCCATCTTTCTTTTTATTTTGTTGATTTTCCTTCTTCCTACTTCTTCCTCTTTTCTTATTTTCATTTCTTTTTATTTCTTTTTAGTTGCACATTTATTTTCGTTTTATTTGCTTCCTCCTTCTTCCCTCTTGTTTTATCTTTTTTATATTTTTGCGACAAATCCCTCTCGATATCTCTACACTTTTACTTTCACTCCTTCTTGTCCACACTTTCTAGGACCAATTTTAGAATTTCTAATTACACCTTCCTCGTGGGTTTGACGTCTATACTATACTATAACTCGATAGTAATTCTCTTATAACTTTAGTGCATGTTGTTATGCCCTAATCAGAGGTGTTTAAAAGCTTCATGGTTTTTGAGTTCGAGATGACAGACATTGTAATCATGTCTTATTATCTTGGCATTAAGGTGAAGCGAGGCCGAGATGGAATTTTATCTCTCAGGAGGGATATACAAAGACAATTATTTATAAGTTCGATATGAAGGATAGCAATCCTATGAGTACTCCTATTTAATGTGGAGTCAAGTTGTCAAAAAAAGATGGTGGAAGCAAAGTTAATGCAACTTATTTCAAAAGCTTGGTTGGTAGTCTTCGCTTCCTCACTTACACGAGGCCCGATATTCTCTATGGTGTTAGGCTCATGAGTAGATACATGGAAAACCCGAGGTCATCACACTTGTTGGTGTAGGCGTTGAAAATTACCTATAAGTCCCCGAACATGACTCGCGATGATGAGTTGACAATCGACGAGCCATCCGACGACGTAACGGCGAACCGTTGATGGCGTAATAACAAGTGGCCACGACGCAAACGCGTAAAATGAGCTGACGAAATGCATGAAGCGAGTCGGCGAAGCGTTCAAGTCAGCGAAGCGACGAACCGGATACGAATAATGGGATAAACCCAACTGTGAAGCTTCAGATTAGCAAACGTTGACGAGACCGAACCGGATCGGACTCAAAATGATGAAAAACACATCACCTAGGTGGCTCGGTGGCCGAGCCACCAAGTGGTGGCTCGGCCAAGGCCGAACCACCAAGAGGTGGCTAGGCACAATTTCGAGATCCGACCCGTTTACCCACTTTCCAAGCCTATAAATAGAGGAGGGGGTCTCATTTTTTTCAGATCTAGACTTTGGACGAGAAGGGGAGGCTCTGCCGGATTCAACAATGATCTACACTTAAATCTGACAGCGAGATCCAAGATTTCGACGAGCCGATCAACATTAAGCGAAGACGTTCGAGAGATCTTAGATTCGATCTACATGCGACCCCTCCGGATCAAACTTTGTTTTAATCCCGAGAAGACTGGTGATCTCGCTTGGTTGATTTCACTCACTTCGGCGATTATTTTCTTCGTGAAATAATCCCCTCGATCGCGTAGATCTTAAACCGGATCATATCACGCGGCGGTCCATGGATAAACCCTAGCATAGGCAAAGATCCCACGCAAGCAGGAGTCTGATAAACAGGGTCCTGCGTTTGTTTAAAGGAAAAAGTTATAATATTTATTTTTCATTTTCATTGTAATCGAGTCTTATAAAAGTCAAAATTTTGAATTCATTTGTAAACGCATAAAGCTGTAATGAGTTCATCAATGAAGATCGATTCAACTTTTCCCGCGAACAAGCTGGCGACCACAGTGGGAGGCAACCGATCTCGCTGATGAGATCATCGTGTCGCAACCATGGATAGCGATCCCGGTCGAAGAGGAGGTCGAATACGAGTTCGACCAACAAAAGTTTGAGGAGTATCTATCATCCTCGTCCAGATCGTCCTCCCCTCGCAAGTCCAGAAAGATCTCCGCTGCAAGGAAGATCCGCTGGTCCTCGGATCCGGAATCTCAAGGTGAGAATCCAAACCCCGCTGCTGCCGAAGTCACAGCAAGCAGTGTCCTTCCGGCATCTAAGATGGCTGGATCTGTAGATCTGAACTCCTCTGTGTAGGAGATGATCGCCGATGGCGTGCCGACTCTCTCAAAGAGAGCTCGCTAGAGGCGACGCCAACGCCTGGCGTGTCAGTTTGCCAAGGCCCTAGAATCGACTGACGGGATCCGCTAACAAGTGAATGGGTCCGCGTCACACGGAACCGTTCAACACTCGAGGAACGCATCCGAAAGTGCCGCGCATTGCTTGCGCACGCACGGGCTCTAGTTTAAGAGGCCCGAGTGTTGAAGAAAGAAGAAGTGGCTAAGAAGCCGCCAAAGATGCACCAAGTTTGGAGGTCGAAATCCGGAACGATGATTCGGACAAAGGCAGAAACGTCAACTAAGGATCAGCCACCTCAGGCTGATTCGACCCCAACACCGACTCCACCTCCGGCGACCACATCCAAATCTCCGTCTAACTCTGTTCCCACTTCGGTCGATCCCGCTGGCTTACCCCGAAGCAAGAAAATAGTATTAGAGCGCCTCGGTCTGTTGCACGATGATCGAGGCAAAATTCCAGTCAAGGAACGTTTAGGCCCGTTGAAGAGGCCCCGGACAACTCACAATGCCGGGGTCGATCCACCTCCACCAGCGAAGGTTCACGTAGCTTTCATACCGGCTGCGACTTGAGGTTCAAGAGCCCGTCGAAACTTCACACCTGCAAGGGCGAACGTTGAGACGAGTGACTTTTGAAAGCTCTGATAACGCGGTTCATCCTCAGAAGGAAATGTTTTTGTCTGACGACAATGACGTTATACCTGAGAAGTCGTACCAAAACACGATGAGTTGTTCCAGCATTCATGCCGATGAGTTGTACTATCGTGCTGGGGGTACGAGTAAATCTCGAAAAAGGAGTTCCCCAGAGTTGAACACACATTGTCTGTGTTCCAAACTGATCAGGGCGGTGTTGTCGGAGTGCAACTGCACCAAGACAGCTCCAGAGAAGGTGTCGGTCTTTGATAGGCTTGGCACTGAAATGCCAAAACCCAGGTCGAGGCGCTTCCGTGGAAGAAGATCGGTGTCTCAAGGCGATGAATTGCCAAGAGTCACCATCAACATGACTAGTAAAGGGGCGTCGACACATGCCATTCCCAGGGTATCTCAATGAATGACTTGGTTGTAGTCCGGGACTATCAGACGACCTAACTATGGCAGAGTACAGAGGGGGTTACCCTCAGATGATGAGGTGTCGGACGCTGGCTCTTTAATTGCTTCTGATAATACGGTTTCTAACGTGGGAAGACCTATAGATCCATCACCTCAATATGCAATACGGAGACCGATTCGAGCAAAGAGAAGCCCCCACCAAGGATGAAGTGCTCTAGATCAATATGGGTGACGAAGTACACCCTAAGCCCATATTCATTAGCAACAGTCTCTCCCCAGAGGAGAAAGAAGAGTTGATTGCTCTCATCAGGGAATATATTGACGTTGGAACTACAAAGACATGCCTGGACTCCACCCAAATGTGGCAACGCGCCATCTCAACATCAAGACGGATGCCAAACCCGTCAAGCAACAGCAGAGATGATTTCGTCTGCATATTATGGAAGCGATTGTAGCGAAAGTGAAGAGGCTCATAGAGTCGGGTTTTATCAGGGAAGAACAACATCCAAATTGGGTGGTGAATATTGTCTTGGTTCTAAAGAAGAATGGAACGATCAGAATCTACATCGATTACAGAGATCTGAACGCCGCATGCCCAAAAGACGACTTTTCTCTTCCAATCACTGACGTTATCATTGACAATACGTGTGGATTCGAGAGAATGTCCTTCATGGACGGTTTTTTGGGCTATAATCAAATCAAGATGCACCCGGATAATGAAAAACACACGACATTCAGAACTCTCCTCGGTGTCTTCGTCTACACGGTCATGCCGTTCGGTCTGAAGAACGCAGGCGCCACGTACCGGCGAGCGATGACGAAGATTTTCTAGGAACATCTTCAGAAAATAGTCGAGTGCTACGTCGATGACTTAGTCGTGAAGAGCCATGACAAAAATGACCACATCAAAGACCTGAGGACAATGTTCAATCTCATGCGGAGTCATTAGTTAAAGATGAACCCTACCAAATCCTTCCTCGGAATGTCCAGCGGTAAATTCCTTAGATTCGTTGTCACTACTAAGGGTATTCATATAGACCCATATAAAGTGCAGGCGATACATGGATTACAGCCCCCGAAAAATCTAAAAAAACTCAGAGGGCTACAGGGGCGATTAGCTTATATCCGACGATTCATATCGAACCTCTCCGGAAAATGCCAGCTGTTCTCCAAGCTAGCTAAGAAAGGCGTGTCATTTGTCTTGGACGACGCCTGTCAAAAGGCATTCGAGGATATCAAAGCATATCTAGCGAATCCTCCCATTCTCGTTGCACCGCAGACAGGTAAACCGTTCTTGATTTACATCAAGGCAATGAACCATTCGTTAAGCGCTTTAGTCGCGCAAGATGATGACAGCGGTCATGAACAGGCAGTGTATTACCTGAGCCGGACTTTAGTGGGAGTTGAATCCCGCTTTCCGATGATCGAGAAGGAGTGCCTTGCGTTGGTTTTCGCGATTCAAAAGATGCGGTACTACTTAGTTGGACAGACGATTTATGTTATCTCTAACGTAAATCTAGTCCGGATATTCATGACGCAACCAGCCTCCATGAAATTGCGTTTGGCAAAATGGGCCTTTCTTTTGTCTCAATACGACTTACACTTCAAGCAACAGAAGTCGGTCAAGGGATAGGCAATTTGCGATCTCTTAGCAACTAACCCAACAACGGATGCAGCTGAATTATATGATGACTTGCTATATGAAACCCATAAAGTCAACACTACATCGCATCAGCAAATATGGTAATTGTACTTCGACGGAGCTTCTCCAGCAACCAATGTGGCAAGTACCCCTGGATGTTCTAAGATTTCTTCCAGAGTTGGAGTTGTCTTAGTTTTCTCGGGGAAGCATGTGATGCCTCGGGCTTACTCGCTAACCGAGCCGTGCTCCAATAATGTGGCCGAATTCAACGCGTTACATATTGGACTCAGTTTCGCCAAAGAGCTGGGAGTCGAATATCTCGAAGTCTTTGGGGATTCCCAACTCATAGTCAGATAGATCCATGGGGACTATGAAGTCAAGAATCCGGACTTGAATCCGTATCACCAGGCGGCCGTTGAGATGGCGGACTCGTTTGAAGAATTTTTCATCAAGTATATTCCGCGCCTCCAAAATGCATACGCGGATGCACTTGCAGTGTTAGCAGTATCGTTAGCGCAACCTCCTGAGACTTAACAGTTAGTCACTGTGAGAACTCACCAACTATTTGTACCAATATATAACGAGGAGGAAGATGACAAAGGGGTGGTCATCAAAGAGGTGCACTCAATCCAAGTTGAATTGGAGCCCCGGGATTAGCATTTTCCTATAATCGACTACGTCCTATATGGTATTCTGCCAGAAGACGTAAAAGAGATGGAATTGATTCGACGAAAAGCGCCAAGGTTCTTTTATAATGCAGAGACCCAGACGTTATACCGTCGCGGGTATGACGGCTTGCTGCTTCGGTGCCTTTCGGACATGGAAGCAGAATAAGTCCTTAAGGAAGCACACGGAGGAGAGTGTGGTGCACACCAACCTGGTCCCAAGTTTTATGATCGAATCAGAAGAATGGGATACTTCTGGCCAACGATGATTAATGATGCAATCGAGTACGCTCAAAAGTGCCACGCATGTTAAATACACGTGAATTACATGCATCAACCCCTGGAGCATTTGCATCCTTCGACTACATCTTGGCTGTTAGAGACGTGGGGTATGGACATTGTGGGTCCTATTTTTCCTCCGTCAGTTAAAGTTGATCGGTTTATTCTCGCCATTACCGACTATTTCTCCAAGTGGGCTGAAGCAATTCCGCTTAGAGAGGTGAAAACAAACAATACCATCAGGTTCATCAAGCATCACATCATCTATCGACATAGCGTGCCGAGTCGTATCATACATGACAACGATCCTCAATTCATCAGCAATGCCTTCATCAGGTTTTGCAAGAAGTTTAAGATTCAAGACGTCTCGTCGACGGCTTATAATCCCGCTGCGAACGGATTAGCAGAGGCGTTCAACAAGACAATCATTAAGATCTTGTCAAAACTCGTGAAGACCAATAAACGTGATTGGGACGATAAACTCGGAGAAGCACTCTGGGCATATCGCACCACAATACGCACGCCTACCGGAGCTACCCCATATTCTCTAGTATACGGATGTGAAGCTGTACTTCCATTAAAAATCTAAATCCCATCACTTCGTATCGCCCTCGCAACTGAGATGATGGCGGAAGAACAACATAGGAGACGTCTTGAAGAGCTCGAGATGCTGGATGTAAAATGCCTGGAAGCTCAACAACACATCGAGTTTTACCAAGCCAGAATGTCGAGGGCTTTTAACAAGAGAGTCCGACAGAGAAGCTTTAAGGAAGGAGATCTGGTCCTCGCTGCTCGACGACCAATAATTCTCAATTCCAAGAAAAGGGGTAAGTTTGATCCCAAATGGGAAGGACCGTTTGTGATAGACATAGCGTATTCAAACGGTGCATATCGTCTAATTACTCGAAATGGCGACAGGCAATTAATGCTAATAAATGGAAAATTCCTGAAAAAGTACTATCCTTAGTATATTTGGGATAACCCATTTTAACGGGAAGTTCCTCGTGGAATATTTCACCCATTGTCCTTGAGGATAACCCTAAATCTGTCCTCCACCATAAATTCTCTCACTGATCAAATTCATTGACAGTGAGTCCACTAAAAAAATCTTTCTGGTCCAATCCACCAGTAAAATCCCCTCTTGATTCCTTCCACGAACAAGAGATCCACTTTCAATGCTAAGATCCCCTTGTGATAAACAGAAGGGCTCCATCCTCTCCTCTTCGGTCATGCCTTCCCAAAGTTAGGGCTGAAATTAGAATGTCATCTCGATCAGTGAGAAAGTTATTTCCAGATCAGGTAGCGAATCCTATAAAAGTGAAAGTTATCTGAATCTTTTCAATTCTCGGAGTGGAGATCCCACTCCTAGTTTCACCTCCTAAGATTCTCGAAGTGGAGATCCCACTTTTAGTTTCCTTTGCACTGGAGATAGAATATAAAATTTTCCTCTCTACGAGTAAGAGATAGGATATAAAATTCTTCCTCTCTTGTTTCGGGTTCGTCTTTACCCTAAAAAGGAGACCTGGAGATAGGATATAAAATTCTTTCTCTCCAGCATCGGGAGATAGAATATAAAATTTTTCCTTTCCCACATCAATTTTATCTTTTCAACAAAAAAATTCTTCAATCTAGGATTCATCTTTGGGAATTTTATCCCGAATCCTAAGCAGGGATAAGTCAACGCCTAACACGCGTTGCCGGTTTAGTCTTTTCAGATTGAAGAAGACACCAGAATTCAAGTCTGGGGAATTTTATCCTGAATCCCAAGCAGGGATAAGTCAACGCCTAACACGCATTGTCGTTTTAGTCTTTTTCCGATTGAAGAAGATACCAGAATTTAAGTCTGGAGAATTTTATCCCGAATCCTAAGCAGGGATAAGTCAACGCCTAACACGCGTTGCCGGTTTAGTCTTTTTCCGATTGAAGAAGACACCAGAATTCAAGTCTGGGAAATTTTATCCAGAAGCCTAAGTAAGGATGAGTCTACGTCTAACACGCATGGCCGGTTAATCTTTCTCCGTGAAAAGGCTACCAAGACTCATCTTGGGGAATTTTATCCCAAATCCTAAGTAGGAATAAGTCTACGCCTAACACGCGTTGCCGGTTAGTTCTTAACCGTTAAAAGAACAAGAGCCCACATATTCAAAATTATGACAGGTTGTTATTAATAACACCACAATCTACGCCTTACACGTATGGGAAATTTTATCCCGAATCCTAAGTAAGGATAAGCCAACGCCTAACACGTGTTGCCGGTTTAGTCTTTTACCGATTGAAGAAGACACCAGAATTCAAGTCTGGGGAATTTTATCCCGAAGCCTAAGTAGGGATAAGCCTGCATCTAATACATGTAACTGGGTAGTCTATTCTCGTGAGAAAGACGAAACCTATGTATTCAACATCATAGCACCAAGTCTAAAAGAGTTTCATTCTTTTAGCACAACGTCACGTGCGGAACGGGTTTAGGTAATCCGCATGCTAGCCCAATTCAAACGATAATCAGTAAAGGCTCGTCAAATCCATTGATGGCTGGGGGTTGGCCAATAACCCTAAGGTCAACGCCTAACACGCGTTGCTGGTTAGTCTCTTGCCCGTAAAAGAAGATGAAGCCTATGTATTCAACATCATAGCACCAAGTCTAAAAGAGTTTTATTCTTTTAGCACAACGTCACGTGCGGAACGGGTTTAGGTAATCCGTATGCTAGCCCGATTCAAACGGTAATCGGTAAAGGCTCGTCAAATCCGTTGATGGCTGAGGGTTTGCCAAAAATCCTATGAGTATTGTGGTTGATTATTTCAAACGAAATGAGAAATCATAATAAACAACAATAAAAAGGAGGATAAAAGTTTATTCGCTTAATGAAGAGTCGAGTCTTTCAACGAAGAAATTGCAGTTATTCAAACATCAAGTTTATGGCAAAAGATTTGATGTTCTAACTTGGACAACTCATCGTTGTAAGCTTGTTGGAGCTCCTTCTGCAACTCAGCCCTGAAAGACTCCTCGTTGGCGTCCAATGTCTTTGCGGCTTCTTCCTCGACTTCAGCTAGCTTTTGTTCCAAGAGTTCCAGCTTCTTTGATATGGAGGTTCGAGCTTCCTCTTCGTTGACCCTTGTCAGCTACAAGACACTTAAGTTTTCTTCCACCACCTAAAATTCTCGCCTGAGCTGCGCTATCTTGGTCTCACTTGACGCAATACAAGAATGAAGGTTGCTCAGGGATGTTGATTTCTCGGCAAGGGCGGTCTTAACCTGACCTACCCGGCCCTGCTGCATTTGAAACTCGAGTCCGGTAAAAACTCGAGCATCGCGCCATGCTTCCAGACGAGATTCCACTCGACTGGCTATATACGAAGAAGCACCTGCTGGTTGCAACTCCTGTAATTTCTGAGGCTTGAGCTCCAGACGATCAAGATCATTAGCAATTGCCTTGGCCAACTCTGGGTAACCAGCATTCCTTATCAAAGCCGTTCTAGGGTCAAGGACCGACCTGAACTGACGGAGAGAAAGCCTACTATGGAGAAGCTTGTCGATCATCATGTTTATGAAAGAAAAGAATGAGTAGACTTCCATACAGATAATAATCCGATCTGGGTCATTGTTTGACATCAGCGCCCTCGCCAGATCGTGGAGTTGAGATGTGAGCCCTGCAAAAAAAATAAAGGGATGGACATTTCAGAATCTTAAGTCAAAGACCGGGCGACATCCTTAGTCGATAACCCGCACTGCCTCGCCGGTATGGCTTCATGGGTTAGCGGGCTATCAAAGGGTAGCCGCTGATACACCGATCGCTGCGCTTGGTCTCGCCAAGATGTTCATCAGGCATGGCAGCCGCCATGGTAGCCAATTCTGGAGGAGCATCAGAATGAGGAATTGAAATATGAGCCTCAGTAGGAGTTCCTGTCAGCAACAAAATAAATTCCTCAGATTCATCAAATTGTAGTTGTATTAGTTAAAAATGGCTAGTCCTACAATTAACGGGAAAGGGAGCCCATACCTTTAGAGAAACAAACCTCAGTATTTTCGGGAATCGTTGGCTCAGGTGCCAAGTCGACCATGGGAGTGTCCACAAGCAGGCCATCTTCATCAAAATCCTCTATGGAAAAATCTGACACAAGAGAACATAAGTGAAAGAAGCAGAATCAAGAATCTGCGTTTAGAGAAAATGGTTTACCTCCTACAGTGGAGTTAGTCTCTCTAGTCCCAGTGTCCATGTTTGCTTCCTACAATTTCTCTAAAAGAGCAAGAAGCATAGAGACTATTAGGGAAGGCACGAATTTTGAGTCGTTCAACTCCCATACTCACCATCTAAATGGGGTATTACCAATAATAGATGTACCTGGATTTGCTAAATCAGGTCCTACATTGGTAGTCTCACTAATTTTAGCAGCTACTGCAGGCTCTTCTGCCATAGACTCGTGATGGGGAAAATCGAAGCTGGTCTCGCCTTCTCCATATCCTCCTGCACAGAAATGGAGAAATGTGAGCCTTGAGTTCAAGGAATTAAGTAATCGAAGAGACTACGTGGTGGTTAAGCATTACCTCCTTCGCTGACAAAGTCATCACTAGCCAAGTCCATCTCAAAAGCTCGCGGATCCGCATGTGGCTTATGGACTAACTTCTTCCGCTTAACAGCTTGAGTCCCAACTCGAGGCTTCGCCCGGTAAGAAGGGCGAAGTCCCTCCTCCTCCTCTACTGCCATTCCCAAGTTTCAAATTGCCGCCGCACTCCAATAATTCTAAAGGAGGAAAGAGAAAAAGGGAGAGGAAGTATCGACAAACCTGTCCCAGAGTCCTCCTCATGATCCTTGTCATCCGCATGACCTCCTCCTAAGGTCTCTTCGGCAGAACCGGAGGTCTCCTCTTCCTCCTCGTCTGTTTGACGAGTCTTGCATCGCTTCCTCTGGGACCGAAGCGCCTTCAATCATCTCGAGTATCTACCCCGAGGCCTCCTCACCACTACCTCGCATAGGCTTCACGTGAACGGGTTCATTAGTCGACAACAACCACCGCAAGATAAGAATGTTCCGCCCACCGACGCCATTACTCTAAGGTCAACCTAGCACCAGTGCACCCTGTCACACTCCATAGCCATGCTCGGACGCTGTCCACTAATCCGCCATGAGTCCAAAGCCGTCGACTCGGATTTCCAACATAAAGTTGGTCATAACCAAACTGGCGGGCAAATCGACAAGGTAGATACGGCTCTATAAAGCACTCATCTCTCACCCGAAATGTTAGGTAACCTGACCTAATGTTCATCAGCCAATTGAAGCGTACCAACATCAAGAGAGGTTCGCTCGCCTCTCCTCATCAATCAAAGACTCACCGCATCACTGTAGAACCAAGGAAACATCCGAGAAAATCCAATCCTTGTGAACCTGCAATTGCTTTCTTAATTCTGAGAATCCTCGCCCCTTCCATCTACAATTCTCTAATAATTATAGTAAGGGGGTGGATTGATCTGTAGTACTCGGCACTGAGATAATATCTGAGGGGTGAAGGACGAACCAGGCCATCAGGTAAGTGTATGGAAGCTCCACCTTAGCGAGAGGAATTCGAATCGACGGCTCACCCTCCCACTGAGTGAAGGCACTGGCTATCTGCCGAAGCCCACGATGAATGTTAGCCACCATCACCAGAAGGAGAGAATGTTCCTTCTTGTGAGCAAGCTGAACTGCGAGATAAAGCACTTCTAATGGCAAAGCATCACCAGACTGATACAGTACCACACACTTCTTCAACCAGATCGCGAGGTAACCGGCTAGGAGAGTCATTGGCTGAATCGACTTTACTGCATGCCACAAGAATGTCTCAAATTTAGTCCCTACATGAAAACCACCCTCGGTGCTACTAATGGTATAAGAGTGAGCGCTAGATTTCTTGATTAGATCGTTAACCTCTGAAGGAGTGAGCGGTGCCAATCCGCAAATCGCCTCGCTAGAATTGCTTTTCAGGTGTCGGAACAAGTAACTTGCGAACTGCTTCAAACTCACTTGTGACTTGGTCCTCTTTTCTAGTGGCTCAGCCTGTGCCAAAGCAATATGATAGTGGCAAGTAAGATCCCATAAGGTATCATAGCGACTGGGCATGCGATCTTTCAGCTGACTCAACTCACGATTCGAGGGAAAGTATTCCTGGTATAACATTTTCCCCATGGGTAAGTCGGAGACTTGATGCATCTCATGGAGACCTAACCCTAGCTCCCCATGCTTGGTCAAGAAAGTATTCGAATCCGGGTCGTAGAGCTCTGACAATGCAAAGAAATGATTAGCACTGATCGGCAGCCCATACAAGGTGGCACGAATCGCTGCATGTAAACCACTGGCATGTAGCTCCTCACCCCATCGGCTAAGGACATAGTTCGTCATACGAGCCCACCAAAGCTTGTCTGAAGAAAGAAGCCAGCAGTAAAATTTGTGACGGGTCGCAGGAATTTCTCGCCCTAGCCTCGCGAGACGATTCTTCAAGGTATGAGTAGCAGTTAACAGCTCGTCACGGGGTGGCATGTCTAATCCCAACACACCAGGACGTAGTCCAATAACACGGTTCCTACTCGAACCCGAAATTTCCTGGTGGGTAATATACCCACAATGTATGTGGTCATGCTCCTCCGTCAAACGCCACGACATCTCCCGTGTCACGGCCTGACACCTCAACTCAGTCAATGAGCGATGGCGAGGTATCCATGGGAGATATAAGAACCCTCCGTCATATTTATGCAACCATTGCTCACTTTCAATAAAAGCTGCATCTGGATCTTCAACGGAATAACCGAACAGGTAATCCGTCTTCCGCAGAGGCTGAGTGGAACTGGTGTCCCTCACGAGTGGTGCGTCAGTAATCAATAGTCAAAGTACATGAGGGCTCCCCTCACGTATCGCCTAAATAGCCTCCGCTGACGTACCCGGTGCAAACCGAGGAGTAATCGAAACAGACGAAGAATCATCGGAAGTGGCATAATGCTCGCCTCGGCGTCCATCAACCGCATGAGAGGGAAACGCTCCAGAGGGGAATTCAACTAGAAATGAGTAATTAATATTCATTAGACTTAGTCATAAAGAATATTTTAAAGGCAATATAAGGCGTCGAACTCATCTCGCAGACCTATGAGATAGAGTCACTGCCTTATAATTGGTGAGACGATTCTGGCTGCATTATGCACTCATAGGACAATGTATACCATCGTACAAATAAAGCGATAATATACCCTATCCGGAATATGATGCGGCATAGAATCGCCCCCTTTTAATTGCTTTGGGATAGGTGTTGACCAAGCAAAACCTATCTTTTAAGCGTCAACCCTCACAAAGGAGAATCTCGGCTCTTCCCAATTGCCTCACGAAGGAGAACAAAGCGGGGATGCGGTATGCCATATGCAAATTTTGAATGTACTAAAATATGGGAAAAAGGCTCACCAGTAAATGATGGAGGCGCACTCTTAGGTGGCGGGGTGGTTGGCTGACTCCTCAGAGCGCGTGATCTCCCCGATGACATTTTGATCTGAAAAAGAAATGAACGGGTCAGATTCAAAGATAATTCCAGAGGATCCAAAATATAAAGGGAAACTATGAATTTTAACCAATATCCGACAAAAAAAATATACGGGATTTTACGGTTTAATTCTAGTTAAACCTACAGGGTCCACATACGCCAAGATCAGATTCAATTTTTGCTCGAAACCTCTCCTAATCAAATTTGGCCATAAAATAACCAAAATACCCCTGGATCTAGGTTGAAATTTCGGCCATCTAAGTCACTTTCAAGCCCAAAATTTTTAGCCATTCAAATCACCCTCGGATCCAAAGTTTTAGGTCGTTTTTGCACCTAAACCCCCAAAATTTCAGCCCTTTTTGCAATTTAGCCCAAAATTTCAGTAACCTTTGCACATAAGCCCCCCAAACTTCGGCCAACACGTGCACAAAAAAAATTCCAGCAATCATTGACACATCAACCCCTCAAACTACAGTCCAATTTTTGCAACAAAACCCCTCAAATTTTAGCCCCTTTTTCTTGATTAAAATCCTTCAGATTTCATGCAATTTCCCCCTCGAAAACCCTAATTCGAGGCGTAAAATCAAAACCCTAAATCCTTGCATATCTACCCACAGATTTGTGTGCTAAAATAAAAATTAAATATGTAAAAGTCACGGGGAATTTACCTGAAGAAAAGCTCGAGGACCTGATAGACCCAAATCTGAAAGAAGGTTTAGCTGAGCACTCGAGGGGCCTAAGAGATCTAGAAAAGTATGAGGATTTGAAGGAATTTTTGAGTCCAAGATGTGGAGTAAACTTAGATCTTGGATGCTTGTTAGGGTTTGAGGGAGACGAGGCGAAAGGAAGAAGAAGAAAACAAAAAAAGGGGTTCGCCAAAAAAGAAAAAAGAGAGAGGGAGTTTTGGGGGTTTTAAACCAGCCCCAAGTCAACCCAAACCAGCCCCGAACCGGACCGAACCAGACCCTGGACTAAAATTCAAATCAGGGCTAAACCAGGCGTCAAAATAGCCCTGAATCAGCCCGTCAATTGATTCCTTCTTTTTCTTTCTCCTTCCCACACATCCAGAGGGGCCTTGGATATTTAATCAGTGGGGTTATCACCCATCAAGGGTCACTTTTCATCCTGTTCGATTTATTCGAGCCTCATAATCACTCCAATAAGGTATACGAGGCTAAACTGTTTCCTATTTTTATTGAGAAGTTTCTGGAGAATATTTTTATGAAATATTCTTAAGGATAACTCAACAACCCCCAATGTTTAAACTGTGTTGACGCCGGTCAATGCCTGATTATCACATTTTAATGACATTTTTATACCCTCATTACCTATGTTATATGAATAACAATATTACTAATAATCATTTTTATCTTATTTTGCAGGCTAATAAAGAAATAATGAATAAAAGCCCAAATGACTCAAATTCTATGAATTTCTACCTATATTTGAAGCCCAAATATGAAGACAAACAAAGGCCCAAGATACCAAATTGATCCAAGAGAAATTCATGAAGAAAAATCAAGAAAAGACAAATTCGGTTGGGAACCAATCGGTTGACCAACCGGTTATTAACCGGTTATTAACCGACGGCCAACCGACGGGTTTGCAAATGATTCAATTAATGGTGGATTTCTTCCTTTTGGCTAGGTTTGATCCAATGGTTCACATCAACTCATGGGCTATAAATAGGGTGAAGGCCGAGGGTTTTGAGTGTGAAATATTTTGTAAAACTCCATTTGGAGAGGAGGGTCACTCTTAATTGAGAAGACCTTCCAAAAATTATAACTTTTGTTACACAATAAATGAAATATTTCACCCCTTCAATTTCCTTTCTCTTCTTCTAATCCAAGGACCAAAAGGAGGATTAGATTAAGATCAGGAGTTGTTGGTTTCTATTTTATTTCTTTTTCATTTTCTTCTTTATTTTCTTGTTTGTAGAATAGATTTACTTTCATGCAATTTACTTTCTTGCAATTTACTTTCATGCAATTTAATTCCTTGCAATTTACTTTCATGCAATGTATTTAATTCTTGTATTTACTTTCTAGAATAGATTTTCCTTTCTTTAATTCACCTTGAGCCTAGAACCCACTAGGGAATTACCCTTTTCTAAGTGTGGAGCTAATATTCGTGGGATCCCTAGAGATTGTTTGAAACTAGCTAACAAATCCAACTCATTTTCATGAGATTGAGATAAGCTAAGTGGATCTACTCTAGATTCCTCATATCTTTAATTAATCCTCCATACTTTACCTTCTTTATTTTCCTCTTATCCTTATTTTTCATTTGTTTGTTATTTTCCTTTATTTTTGATTTCATTGATTTTTACTTCTCTCTCAATCTCATATTTCCTCCATGTGCATATAATCTCAAACCTAATTTTGTTATTATGTGCATATAACCACAACCACACTCTCAACTTTATTTTCTCCTCTTTTGCACATAATCCACATCCACTCTCTCTTATCTCTCCACATCCACTTTCACCATTTCCTTATTACCATTTTATTTGTACATAAACTCCTAATTGTCACGCGATAATTTGAGAACCAAAACTTGAGCAAAACTCTTCCTACTTCCCCGCTCCTCGTGGTGTTCATGTAAAAGTCGGATGATTGTCATTGATTTGAATTTGCTTACGCCTTCTTTGGCCTACAACGAATTCAAAAGAAATGCCTTTTATTTTACATGCATAATGAAAATCAAAAAGATTACAACTTTTATCCTTAGTGAACAAACACGAGGATCTCATATATCGGATCCTCGCTATGGGTTCTTTGCCTCGTGTCGGACTTATTGTGTCCGTGGACCACCGCAATTCCAATCCAAGTAGAGACCCGGTTCGAACTACAGATGTAAAGGCTCGCTTCACGAAGGAAACGGTTACCGAGGGGATCACACTCACGAAGGAGAGGATCGCCGAAATGGTGAGATCTACTAGAGAAATCACAGCTTATCCCCGAGATTAAGACGGCTTAATCTAGAGGGTATCTCAGAGTTCGACCAATTCGTTACCTTTTGCTTGTAGATCCGTGTCGACCGACTTGTACTGCCGTTGTTCGGGACCGCATACCGACATCAGAGATCTCGCAAGAATTCTTCAAGTCCGAGCTCTTCCAAATCCCCAAAAATCCTCTCGACGCCAAAATCCACTCCACCCACCAACCCCTGAAGTGAGGAGAACCCCCTATTTATAGCATGTAGGCGTACGCCGCATTTGGCCGAAGGCCATTTGGCCGAGCCACTTCGCCACTTGCCGAGATAACTCGCCAAGTTGGCCGAGGTGGTTCTACCATGGTGGTCGAGCCACTTCGCCACTTGCCGAGATAACTCGCCAAGTTGTCGAGGTGGCTCGCCATGGTGGTCGAGCCACTTCGCCACTTGCCGAGATAACTCGCCAAGTTGGCCGAGGTGGTTCTACCATGGTGGTCGAGCCACTTCGCCACTTGCCGAGATAACTCGCCAAGTTGGCCGAGGCGCCGCCGCCGCTTTTTCGCCGCTTTTCCTCGACTCTTGGCTTTCTCCGACTTAGATTCCGCTCAGATTTGATTCCGACTAATTCTTGGTTCGCTCCGCTCAACGGTCTCAAATCCGATCGTCCATTCAAGTCCCTTAAACCGTTTTGGACGCCGTTGGTTCGCCGAAGTTCGCCTTTAACGATTCGACGCCTACATCATTCGATGGTTGTCATTCGCCGACTTCGCCACGAAGTTGGTTTCGGATCTTGTAAGTATTTTTCAACGCCACAGATACCCTCCAAAGCCGCCTCGCCTCAATTTTAATGAGTCCGATGCTTTGGACATGATGGTTCCCGCCTTCACCGGCCGAGGGTCCCAAAAGATAGCTTCAAGTCTTCGATTCTTTCAGATCATCCAGCTTCTTTGTAGGATTCCCCGATAAGATCACGGTGCTGCATTTATTGTCCGACCGCTTGTTATCTTGATTCAAGCCGGTGGGTGAGTTTTGTTTGCAACTCGTGGTCGGTTGGTCGTTGTTTGACTAACCATCGACTTTTGACTTCTCCATATGTCGGCTAACCTTTGTTGGCTTACACATTGGTCAGGTCGAGTACATGGAATTTCATAACCCTTACTCGCTAATTCCTTCATCATCACGGTGTTGTTGGTTTAACTACAGCGGAGGATATGATTATCCGATGTCAACATGACTTTCACCTCATCGATTATCCCTCTCTTGGAGATTATGGTGGAGGAAATTAAGGGTTACCGAAGTTATCCTTAAGAATATAGATTTATTCTCCGTGAACTCCTCGCTGAAATTTTGGAAATAGTTTATACCGAATCCTAGTTGAGTAGGATTGGGCAACGCTGATCGGGCCGATGCACTGCGATGATCGAAGTTATCCCTAAGAATATTTTTGTGAAAATATTCTTCCGAACTTCGACAAATTAGGAAATAGTTTATACCGTAATCCTAGTTGAGTAGGATTAGCGACGCTGCTGATCGGCGCCGATGCAATCCAAGACGATCGAAGTTATCCCTAAGAATATTTTTGTGAAAATATTCTTCCGAACTTCTCGATAAATTAGGAAACAGCTTATACCGTAATCCTAGTTGGAGTAGGATTGGGCAACGCTGATCGGCCGATGCATCCAAGACGATCGAAGTTATCCCTAAGAATATTTTTGTGAAAATATTCTTCCGAACTTCTCGATAAATTAGGAAACAGCTTATACCGTAATCCTAGTGGAGTAGGATTGGGCAACGCTGATCGGGCCGATGCAATCCGCACGATCGAAGTTATCCTAAGAATATTTTTGTGAAAATATTCTTCCGAACTTCGATAAATTAGGAAACAGCTTATACCGCAATCCTAGTTGAGTAGGATTAGGCGACGCTGCTGATCGGCCGATGCATCCGCGACGATCGAAGTTATCCCTAAGAATATTTTTGTGAAAATATTCTTCCGAACTTCGATAAATTAGGAAATAGTTTATACTGTAATCCTAGTTGGAGTAGGATTGGCAACGCTGATCGGGCCGATGCAATCCGCGACGATCGAAGTTATCCCTAAGAATATTTTTGTGAAAATATTCTTCCGAACTTCGACAAATTAGGAAACAGCTTTATACCGCAATCCTAGTTGGAGTAGGATTAGGCGACGCTGATCGGGCCGATGCATCCAAGACGATCGAAGTTATCCCTAAGAATATTTTTGTGAAAATATTCTTCCTGAACTTCTCGACAAATTAGGAAATAGTTTATACCGTAATCCTAGTTGGAGTAGGATTAGCGACGCTGCTGATCGGGCCGATGCAATCCGCGACGATCGAAGTTATCCCTAAGAATATTTTTGTGAAAATATTCTTCCTGAACTTCTCGATAAATTAGGAAATAGTTTATACTCGTAATCCTAGTTGAGTAGGATTAGCGACGCTGATCGGCCGATGCATCCGCACGATCGAAGTTATCCCTAAGAATATTTTTGTGAAAATATTCTTCCTGAACTTCTCGATAAATTAGGAAATAGTTTATACTCGTAATCCTAGTTGAGTAGGATTAGGCGACGCTGATCGGCGCCGAGGAAATTCGCGAGGTGTTATCCTCGCCAATAAACCTTCTAATCTTTCCCAAATATAGCTGAGGAATTAGGAGCCAATCAACGGACCGATTTGGCAATCGCTTTGATATCCTGATAAGGTTCCAATTAGGACTCCTAATTAGGGGCTGATTAGAGTCCTAATTAGAATTGATTTGGGCCCCATTAGAATTCCTACTTCTTGCCAAATAGGAGTCCTTGTTCAAAGAGGATTGGGTCCATATGGGGTTGTTATAAATACCCATAATCCCTCCTTTCTTCCGACCTGTACGGCCCCCTGCTCTCTCTCTCTTGTTTTCATCTCGCTTCGCCTTTATCTCCTTCAATCAACGAGGTATGTGTACGAGGGTTTTGTAAATTCTTTTTCTTTTTCTTCTTCTTTGTGCGGCAGCGACGCGCTGAGGGATGAGGCGGCGCTGAAAGGCGGCGGCGGGGCGGCGGCGATGGCAATGGCGCGCTGCCAGCGCATTGTGGTGGCGTCAGGCGGCGGCTAGCCATGGTCGGCGCCAGAGGTCCGGCTACGCTGCGGGCTGGCTGCATACGCGGCGTTGATCGCCATGAGGCGCCGGTGTCGGCCAGGCGGGCTGCTGGCCGCGGCGGGCTACCGCTGTCGGTCTGCGCCGGCACCGCTGGTGCCTCCGCGGGTCCGCGAGCCACGACCGACCAAACGGCTTCGCTGAATTCGCTGATTTTTTCGACCGCGATATCTAACTTTTCGCCGTGTTTTTGCAGCCCGATGTCGCCGGGAGATCACGCTGCTTTGAGGAGTCGATCAACTCGCGACGGCGCTGCGGAATGCACGCCTCCTTCTTTCGGTGGTGCGCCAGCCATCATATTCTCGCATATATGCTTGTATCCCCGCTTCGCTCTCCTTTGTGAGGCGATTGGGAAGAGCCGAGATTCTCCTTTGTGAGGGTTGAGGCTTCGATTGTGCACGCTCGCTATGACCCCGCTTCGCTCTCCTTTGTGAGGCGATTGGGAAGAGCCGAGATTCTCCTTCGTGAGGATTGAGGCTTCAAAGATCACCCGCCTCGATGTTTTAACGGAGCGATTTCACATCAGACTGCCTCAGAACGGAATATATTGCCGCTTGATTACGCTGCTATATTTATCGCTCTCCCGTATTTAATACGGATGAAATCGTTATACCCGCTATAAGGTCGTGACTCGATCTCATGGGTTTCGAAGAGTTCTACGCCTTTATACCGCTTCTTTTTTTTTTTTCGAGATATTCCTCCTAAATGATCTCGTTAACCCTTTGTTCTCTTTGTGGTAGGCGGATGTCTGATGATTATTCGCCTACTTCAAGGCTCCTAATGTCAAGTCTCGATTCTCAAGGTCATCCGAGAAGGCCTTTTTCCACCGAGGAAGCGAACCGCAACAGGCTTAACATTCGCATGAAGAAACCCGCAAGCCCGAGCCTACTATCATAATTTCGATGACGAAGTTTGAGGGATCGCTTCCATCATCCGGCTTCCACCACCTCCCTACAGCTCTTGGTAAAACCAGATTTCCGACCCTTCGAGCATAGGGCGCTGGGTGGAGGCCTCTGTGTTAATCTTGACGACCACTTTCACGGATTCAACCTATTGCCGAGATTGCCCCGCCAAAAATCGCCATTCCCCGACTCAGCCTGGATGGTCTCCTTCACCGTTGGAGAATGGTTTGAAGCAGCGATCTCTATTATCGAGGTTAGATGGGCTTAATTTTATGGTCTTCACCCATTCATATTGAGTATCTTGGAGGAAATTCAATATGGTGGTGCCCTCACTAGTTAATCGCTAGAGCAAAGCTCACTAGTCGGGCTAACTCTTGCATACCGTGTGGAGGATTTAGCCTTTTGAATCATGCGATGAGGTGGTACGACTCGCCGACGGCTCGATCAAGGCTTCTCGTGAACGCTGCCACGAGAGGAAGATATCGAGCAAGAGATCATATTTTCGAACTCATATGAGCGGCTGCACGCTGCAGCCAGAAGATAAACTTGTACCACACCCATGTCGAACGCATGTGAATCGTGACTGCTCAAGGGGAGAAGACGTTGAAGGATTTCACGCGCGAGTGCACCAGAGTCCGTGATGTCACCAACGGAGAAGCAAGTCCTCGAGGTGATGCGTCGGGAACTACGCGGCCGCTATTGCCGCTAATTCAAGAGGAACTTGAGAAGGAAGCCAAGGCTCGGGTTCGAGCGATCCAGAGGAAAAATTAGCCGCCAAGGCTGACCTTGCTTCCTTCACATTACCGGATTGCGCCAATGAAGTCCGATGTGTCATGAGACTTTTCTCGTTTCTTTGTTCACCTGTGTCGCTACGATTTTTATTTAGATGTATTATCATAACTTTGTTTGAATCAATTGTCTCGATAATTGTAGCTCCTTCTATATTTGCTTCAAATGAATAAGATACATCCCTTTCACTATTTATTATGATTCTTTTACTTCGCCGTAAATAATTAACCATAATACTTATAGGATTTTTGGCAAACCCTCACCATCAACGGGTTTGATTAGCCTTTACCAACCACCGCTTGAGTTGGGCTAGCGCATGGATTATCGTGATCCGCTCCGCACATGACGCTGTGCTAAAAGAATGAAACTCTTCTAGACTTATTGCTATGATATTGAATACATAGGCTTTATACTCTTTACCGCAAGAGATCATTCTAAGAACGCTGTTACACGTAGACTCATCCCTTCTTAGGCTTCGATGAAATACCCTGAATCGAACTCGTGTCTTCTTCAATCTAAAAGACTAAACCGCAACGCTGTGAGGCGCTGGCTTTATCCCTTCTTAGGCTTCGGATGAAATACCCCGTAATCGAACTCGTGTCTTCTTCAATCTAAAAGACTAAACCGCAACGCTGCGGTGAGGCGCTGGCTTTAGGGTTATTGGCCAACCCCACCTTCAACGGGTTTGATGAGCCTTTACCAACCACCGCTTGAGTTGGGCTAGCGGCGGATTATCGTGATCCGCTCCGCACATGACGCTGTGCTAAAAGAATGAGACTCTCTTAGACTTAATGCTACGATGTTTAATACGAGGCTTCGCTTTTTTTCACTGAAGACTAACCCGCAACGCTGTTACACGTAGACTCATCCCTTCTTAGGCTTCGGATGAAATACCCTTAATCAACTCGTGTCTTCTTCAATCTAAAAGACTAAACCGCAACGCTGTGAGGCGCTGGCTTTATCCCTTCTTAGGCTTCTCGATAAAATACCCTTAATCAACTCGTGTCTTCTTCAATCGGAGAAAGACTAAACCGCAACGCTGCAGGAGGCGCTGGCTTTATCCTTCTTAGGCTTCGGATAAAATGCCCCGTAATCAACTCGTGTCTTCTTCAATCGGAGAAAGACTAAACCGCAACGCTGCGGTGAGGCGCTGGCTTTATCCCTTCTTAGGCTTCGGATAAAATACCCCGTAATCGAACTCGTGTCTTCTTCAATCGGAGAAAGACTAAACCGCAACGCTGTGAGGCGCTGGCTTTATCCCTTCTTAGGCTTCTCGATAAAATGCCCCAAGATGAATCTTGGTGTCTTTGACCGAGAATGACCGAACCGGATGAAGATTGATTGAGGTGGGAAAGGAAGAATGTGTTCTATTTCCTGATGAGGCTAACAGCAGATTCCTTTGCCGTTGGAATCGAAAAGACTCAGCGACCTTCACGGACAACCCGGTCCGAAAATCCCTACAAGATACCTTCACCGGCGCTACCTAAGATGAAGATGGAACTAAGAGTGGATCTCCACCGAGAACCGAAAAGACTCAGCGACCTTCACCGGACAACCCGGTTCGAAAATCCCTACAAGATACCTTCACCGGCGCTACCTAAGATGAAGATGGAACTAAGAGTGGATCTCCACTCGAGAACCGAAGACTCAGCACCTTCACGGACAACCTGGTCTCAAAATCCCTACAAGATACCTTCACGGCTACCTAAGATGAAGATGGAACTAAGAGGGATCTCCACTGAGAACCGAAAAGACTCGTGTGACCTTCACCGGACAACCTGGTCTCAAAATCCCTACAAGATACCTTCACCGGCGCTACCTAAGATGAAGATGGAACTAAGAGTGGATCTCCACCGAGAACCGAAAAGACTCGTGACCTTCACGGACAACCTGGTCTGAAAATCCCTACAAGATACCTTCACCGGCGCTACCTAAGATAAGAGGGGAACTAAGAGTGGATCTCCACCGAGAACCGAAAAGACTCAGCGACCTTCACGGACAACCTGGTCTGAAAATCCCTACAAGATACCTTCACCGGGCGCCACCGAAAAGGGATGGATGTAACCCTTCCGCTAACCACTTAAAGGGATCTTACGCTTGGAGAGGAAGAATTTTATATTCTATCTCCTACAGAAAAGGGATTTTGAGTGGGCCTCGTGTTCATAGACTAATCAAGAGAGGATTTTGGTGATGTACCGTAAAATTTGTAGACCTACCGCCAAGGAATTTGATCGGCGGGGAAATTAAGGACAAATCTAGGGTTATCCTCAAGAAAAGTGGGTGAAATATCCCACGAGGAACTTCCCGCTGAACGGGTTATCCCAAGATACTAAGGGTAGTATTTCTTCAGAACTTCCCATTTATCTAAGATTAATTGCCTGGCCGCCATTTTGGGTAATTAGGCGATACGCACTATTGAGTAAACCGCTTCTATTACAAACGGACCCTCCCATTTAGGTTCGAATTTACCTTTCTTTTGAAGTGAGGATTATCTACCGCCGAAAGCAACGAGGACCAAATCTCCTTCTCTAAAGGTTCTCTCGTCAACTTTCTTGTTGAAAGCCATCTCAAGCTCTTCGAGACGCTTTTGATGTTGTTCTTCTGGCCGCCATCTCGCTGAAAGGGCGATAATGGCGACGGATCTCGATCTCCAACGGAGAATCGCCGCACCCGTGAAACCGTGGAGTACGGGTCTCTCCAATGGCGTATGATGCGATACTCGTGAGTAAGCTCCGAAGTTTATCATCCCAGCCTCGCTTGTTATTCTTCACAAGCTTCGGCGTAATTTTGATAATCGCCTTGTTGAATGCCTCGCTAATCCATTTGCCGCCGGATTATAAGCCGCTGACGACATCTTGTATTTTGAACTTTTCGCAAAACCCGATGAAGGAATTGCCGATGAATTGGGACCGCTGTCATGCACAACTGCCTTGGGACACCGGTCGATAGATGACATGGTGTTTGATAAACTTGATGACTCGCATCGCCTTTGACCTCTTTTAGCGGGATTGTTTCACCACTTGGAGAAGTAGTCGGTAATCGCTAGAATAAACCGATCTCCTTTAACCGACGGAGGAAAATGGGACCTACAACGCCCATTCCCCATGTCTCAATGGCCGTGATGTGGTCAAGGATGCAATCGCCAGAGGCCGATGCATATAATTCGCGGAATTTGACACGCTGGCATTTCCGGCCGCATCGACCGCCATTAATCATCGCTGGCCGTAAGTAGCCCATTCTCTTGATTCGATCGTAGAGCTTGGGACCAGCCGGTGTGCACCACATTCACCTTCGTGCTTCCCGAAGGACCTCTCCTCGCCTTTGTTTGAGAGGCATCGAGCAAAGACCGCCGTAATTCCTACGATATAACATCCGGTTTCCGTGTCATAAAGAATCTTGAGCTCTTCGCCGATTGACTCTCTCCTTCACGCCTTCCGTAGAATACCATGTAAGACATAGTCGATGATAGGAAAGCCAATCTGGCTCCAACTTGGTTTGGGTTGCATGTACTTCTTTGGTAACTAGCCCTTTATCTTCTTGTGCCTCATCGTATAATGGTACGAAGAGTTGGTGAGTCCCGACCGCGACTAGTTGCTCGGTCTCTAAGGTTGTGCTAATCAGGATCGCTGATCCGATTACACTTAAACACTAGAGGGGTGAATAGTGTTTTATAAAATTTTATGCAAAGTAGATAATAAATTGCAAATATGATAGCACAAACACGTAAATTTCACAATCACAAACACGAGATTTATACCGTTCCACCTCCCGTGTGTACATCCAAATTCCCAAGCAAATCCCGCTTGAGAGTTTCCACTATGATTTTGAAATACCCTTACAAAATCAAAGACAACCTGACCAATTTGCAAGACCATGCAAATTGCAACAATCTCAAACTCGAGATCCACAATTCTCACACCGAGAATTCCTTTTGAAGAATCAAAGTACAAAGTCCTAGAAGCCTTGAAGTGTTGGTGATGTGCGCAGTTGGCTTAAGAACTTTTCAATTGCAAAATAATGTTTAACTCTTTGAATATTGCAATTGTATCAAAGAATAGTTTTTCACTTGTGAACTTTTGAACTCTCTTTAATCTCAAAATTCAAGATCAATTCATATGAATGTTATATGTCTTTTTCTCGATGTTTTTGTCTATATATATCCCTTGATTAGACACAAGTTAAAACCTATAAAACGGATATAAACAAATAAAACATTCAAACATTCAAATTCAAACGCCGAAAACCGACTTCTATAGTCGACTATTATATCGATTAGTCGACTAACTGTTTACATGCATTCTCGATAAGCAGCTCAGCATTAGTAGCTCCACTACTATATGTATTAGTCGACTAACTGTAATGACGAAAGTCCGGGTGTATGTTTTAACTGAGTAGTCGACTACTATATATGAATTAGTCGACTAATCAGAAACTCACAGCTCGAAAATTGTTTGTTATCATTAGTCCACTATTAATGGCATTAGTCTAATTAACTGTAAATTTACGTAAACTTGTATATTTATTAAATTAAGTAATTAGTCGACTATAGTTTGAATTGGTCGACTACTATTGACTAAAAAGTTATAAATGAAGTGTTTTAAACTTTAAAAACTCTAATGGTTAATATAGGGATTTCTATATTAACCAACACACTAAGCATGTGTTAGTGTGTTCTAAAAGTGTGTGTGTGTGTGATCAAGGCTTGTACAATTTGTTCTAAGTAAAGAAGAGAAAAATTACATTTATTTTGATCTTGCTTCTCATCTTCAATACTTCATTATGCCTTGAACTCATTTTGTACTTGTCCAAATTTGATATAATATCCTGATCAACAAGTTATAAAACACACAAAAACACACATATATATATAATATATGTTGTTATCATCAAAATACTAATTTGAGAATATGAAAATCAACATTCTCCCCTTTTGATGATAACAATATAGAATTAAATTTTAAAATTACTCCCCGCATATTAGCATCCTCAGATATAAAATTACTCCCCGCATATTAGCATCCTCAGATATAAAATTACTCCCCGCATATTACTCCCCTTTGTTATCATGAAAAGAAGCAAACATATAAGAGATGCAATTAAGGATTTCATCAAGATGAGCTAAAACTTCAAAAGATCCTCCAGATTATGAACATAGTCCAAGACGCCACCCATCCAAATAGGTAAGCAAAGACTTGCCATGAAAATCGAACTTCGATAACATCCAATGCCATAATCTGTTAATTACAAGCAAGTCTTACTAACATACTTAAACATGTCAATTAATAGTCATATCAAAACATGTAAATAAAACACACCACACACTATTACAAAGGTTTGTTATAGAATTAAAACACACAAACTAACTAAACTTAAAACAACTATTCTTAATCAAGACTCGTGGTGGAGGAGGTTGATATCCTTGAAAGTAGGAGTCAAGCTTTGTATCGAAGGCTTTAACATGATCATGTCACGCTGGTTGTTCATGATTGCATGTTCGATCAAAAATCAAATTTTGACCGGTTTCCAAGTTTAGAATCCTAGCCGATAATGTGTTGTACCGCATCCGAAAAGGTGATGGTTCGGGCACTGTGTGGTGGATTATAACTTGAAGAGGGTTCATCTTGTTGTGGGTGAGGTTCATTGTGTCGTTCTTCTTGAGGTTCTTGGTGTTGTTGTGGAAGTTCAAAGTTAGGAATTTTCATCCTAGTTAGGGCATTGGAATCAAAGAATTCAACCGATCGAAGGATTGATGTTTTAATCAAGATCCACACGAAAGGCTTCAAAATAGTAGTCAAGAAAGCCAAAAGGCGTAAATCCTCTATAAGGAATTTTAAGAGATTATCGAAATAAACTTCACCAATTAACTTGAATATTAGCCATGATTGCATATAGGGCTTTAGCTAATTCTAAAGATATGAAGTGAAAACTTCCGATTTTGGATATAAATTATAGGCTAAGATTCGAGCAATAAAACGAGGAAATGGTCAAGTTTTTGAGAATGATTTATAATTCCTCCTTGACTGTAAGTAAATTAGATGTTGAAGGATATGTTCATCATCCATAGAAACATCTTCAAGACTAATTCCTAGAAGGAATGTTTAATATTTGTCCTAAAAGTTCGTGAGAAAAGGAAATTTCTTTTCCTTTAACCAAACTATTTACCACACACTATTACAAAGGTTTGTTATAGAATTAAAACACACAAAAACACACATATATATATAATATATGTTGTTATCATCAAAATATTAATTTGAGAATATGAAAATCAACATTCTCCCCTTTTGATGATAACAATATAGAATTAAATTTTAAAATTACTCCCCGCATATTAGCATCCTCAGATATAAAATTACTCCCCGCATATTAGCATCCTCAGATATAAAATTACTCCCCGCATATTAGCATCCTCAGATATAAAATTACTCCCCTTTGTTATCATGAAAAGAAGCAAACATATAAGAGATGCAATTAAGGATTTCATCAAGATGAGCTAAAACTTCAAAAGATCCTCCGATTATGAACATAGTCCAAGACGCCACCCATCCAAATAGGTAAGCAAAGACTTGCCATGAAAATCAACTTCGATAACATCCAATGCCATAACTGTTAATTACAAGCAAGTCTTACTAACATACTTAAACATGTCAATTAATAGTCATATCGAAAACATGTAAATAAAACACACCACACACTATTACAAAGGTTTGTTATAGAATTAAAACACACAAAACACACATATATATATAATATATGTTGTTATCATCAAAATACTAATTTGAGAATATGAAAATCAACATTCTCCCCTTTTGATGATAACAATATAGAATTAAATTTTAAAATTACTCCCCTTTGTTATCATGAAAAGAAGCAAACATATAAGAGATGCAATTAAGGATTTCATCAAGATGAGCTAAAACTTCAAAAGATCCTCCAGATTATGAACATAGTCCAAGACGCCACCCATCCAAATAGGTAAGCAAAGACTTGCCATGAAAATCGAACTTCGATAACATCCAATGCCATAATCTGTTAATTACAAGCAAGTCTTACTAACATACTTAAACATGTCAATTAATAGTCATATCGAAAACATGTAAATAAAACACACCACACACTATTACAAAGGTTTGTTATAGAATTAAAACACACAAACTAACTAAACTTAAAACAACTATTCTTAATCAAGACTCGTGGTGGAGGAGGTTGATATCCTTGAAAGTAGGAGTCAAGCTTTGTATCGAAGGCTTTAACATGCATCATGTCACGCTGGTTGTTCATGATTGCATGTTCGATCAAAAATCAAATTTTGACCGGTTTCCAAGTTTAGAATCCTAGCCGATAATGTGTTGTAATCGCATCGAAAAGCAAGATGGTTCGCTTTGCAATGTGGTGGATTATAACTTGAAGAGGGTTCATCTTGTTGTGGGTGAGGTTCATTGTGTCGTTCTTCTTGAGGTTCTTGGTGTTGTTGTGGAAGTTCAAAGTTAGGAATTTTCATCCTAGTTAGGCATTGGAATCAAAGAATTCAACCGATCGAAGGATTGATGTTTCGTAATCAAGATCCACACGAAAGGCTTCAAAATAGTAGTCAAGAAAGCCAAAAGGCGTAAATCCTCTATAAGGAATTTTAAGAGATTATCGAAATAAACTTCACCAATTAACTTGAATATTAGCCATGATTGCATATAGGGCTTTAGCTAATTCTAAAGATATGAAGTGAAAACTTCCAGATTTTGGATATAAATTATAGGCTAAGATTCGAGCAATAAAACGAGGAAATGGTCAAGTTTTTGAGAATGATTTATAATTCCTCCTTGACCGTAAGTAAATTAGATGTTGAAGAATATGTTCATCATCCATAGAAACATCTTCAAGACTAATTCCTAGAAGGAATGTTTAATATTTGTCCTAAAAGTTCGTGAGAAAAGGAAATTTCTTTTCCTTTAACCAAACTATTTATCACACGCTTGTCATTATCAAGCTTTTATGTGAAAGATTAGTATAGAAAAGCTTAATAAGTAGTGGATAATAGGTTTTCGATTTTCTGAGGAATAGAATTCATCTAATCCAACATTTGCAAAATATCCTCTCAAATTATGACTTGAAAAGTCTTCATATTTAATAAAACCACTGTGAAGTATATCAAAGATTGCATTTCCTTAAAAGAATCCGTAAGACTAGGATCTTTTAAGTAAATTGTGTAATCTTCATCGTTGAGAAGGTCCCGAGCAGAACGCTTTGACCTAGACATAATTGAATTGAAGAAGAGGTTGGAGAAGACTTACCAAGAAATGGAATTGATCAAAACACTAAGAAATGGTCGTTGAAGTTAGATTAGTCGACTAAATGCCCTAGTAGCTCTAATTAATAAGATATTGACGTAATAAAATTTATATGAATGATTGTGCATGTAGTCGACTAGTGAAGTTATTAGTCTAATTAATAAACATATGTACTTATTTAATAATTAATTTAAATCAGAATTGAACATATACCTAATTCTCTTCTTAATTTAACATAAATATCTTCTTTTAAAGGTTTTGTTAAAATATCCGCTATTTGTTTATTAGTAGATATAAATTCTAATATAATATCTCCCTTAAGAACATGATCACGAGGAAATGATGTCTAATATCAATATGTTTTGTAATGTGAGTGTTGAATGGGATTTTTAGATAAATTAATTGCACTAGAATTGTCACACATTATAGAAGATGTGGAACAAACTATGCCATAATCGATAGTGTTTGTTTCATCCATAAAATTTGTGCACATGCTAAACTAGCAAAGAATGTATTCTCGCTCAGCTTGTTGATAATGATACCAATTTTGCTTTTACTAAACCATGATACAAGTGAATGTCCTAAAAATGACATGTACCACTTGTACTTTTTCTATCGATTTACATCCAAAGAAAATCAAAGATCACTATATGATAACAAATCAAATGTGCTATTCTTTGGATAAAATAAACCAAAATCAAGTACCTTTAAGATATCTAAAAATTCTTTTAACAAATTTTAAGATGTGATTCTTTAGGATTAGATTGAAATCTAGCACATAAACAAACACTAAACATAATATCGTCTACTAGTCAGAATATAAAGAAGTGATCCAATCATACCT
Source organism: Asparagus setaceus (assembly GCA_012295165.1). NCBI lineage: Eukaryota > Viridiplantae > Streptophyta > Magnoliopsida > Asparagales > Asparagaceae > Asparagus > Asparagus setaceus. Next base: position 51,062,509 of record CM022701.1, read on the forward strand.
CGATATAGCTTTTGATCAACATTCTTACCACTTTCATCTTTGTCAAGTGATGTTGTAGTACTCATTGGTGTTGGTTTGCTAGTTGTATTGTCCATCCCAAAACGTTTAAGTAGTTCTTTTGCATATTTATTTTGATTGATAAAAATTCCTTCCTTCATTTGTTTGATTTGAAGTCCAAGAAAGAAGTTTAGTTCACCCATGTGACTCATTTCAAATTCTTCCCTGATAGTCTTAGCAAACTCTTGACAAAGATCATTGTTAGTAGAACCAAATATTATATCATCTACATATATTTGTATTAATAATATATCTTTATTTATTTTCTTAATAAATAAAGTAGAATCAACTTTTCAATTTCAAAACCAGATGTTAAAAGAAAAATTTTAATCTATCATACCATGCACGAGGTGCTTGTTTAAGACCATATAAAGCCTTTTAAGTTTATAAACATGATCGTAAAATTTTTCATGTTCAAAACCGTGAGGTTGTTCTACAAAACTTCTTCTTTAATAAAACCATTTAAAAATGCACTTTTAACATCCATTTGGTAAAGTTTGAAATTCATAAAGCATGCAAATGCAAGTAAAATTCTAATGGATTCTAAACGCATAACAGAGCATAAGTTTCATCATAATCAATTCCTTCTTCTTGATTATAACCTTGTGCAACTAATCTAGCTTTATTTCTAACAACTTGTCCTCGATTCATCTAATTTATTCCTAAAAATCCATTTTGTTCCTATAATGGATTTATTTTGTGGTCTAGGTACAAGATCCCAAACATTATTTCTTATAAATTGATTTAATTCATCTTGCATAGCTTCTATCCAAAAATTATCAAGTAAAGCTTCTTTAACATTTTTAGGTTCTATTTCTAAACAAATGCAACATGAACAATTAAATTAAAATGAGATCTAGTAGTAACTTTATCGAAATATTTCCAATAATTAAATCATGTGGATGATTTTTAACTTCCACAAAATCCTTTGGTAAATCATTTTGTAAATCATTATTCTTTGAAACATCTATCATTGGAGTATCATGAGAATTATTATTTAAATCATCATCATCATTTATAATAGTAGATGATTTTGAAAACTTTCATCAAATGATACATGCATAGATTCTTCTATACTTAATGTTCTTTTATTATATATTCTATATGCTTTACTATGATTAGAATATCCGACAAAAATTCCTTCATCGATTTAGAATCAAATTTATCTAAATTATCTTTTGTATTTAATATAAAACACTTACAACCAAAAACTTTAAAATATGAAACTTTAGGAATTTTATTATAAAATAATTCATATGATGTTTTGTTTAAAATAGGTCTTAATAAAACTCTATTTAAAACATAGCATGCCGTTGAGACAAATACCAAAAATATTTTGGTAAATTACTATCACATAACATTGTTCTAGCACATTCTTGTAATGTCCTATTCTTTCTTTCTACAACTCCATTTTGTGGAGCTGCTCTAGGAAAAGAAAATGTATGTGAAATACCATTTTATCACAAAAATTTGCAAAAGTTCATTTTCAAATTCTCCTCCATGATCACTACGTGATAGTAACTATAGAAAGAGATTTTGATTTTGAATTCTTTTACAAAATATAGAAAACTCATTAAAAGCATCATTTTTATTTTTAAGAAATATTACCCAAGTAAATCTTGAAAAATCATCAACAATTACAAATGCATATTTACTTCCATTTAAAGACGCTATCCTAGAAGGACCAAAGAGGTCAATATGAAGTAATTCAAGTGGTTTACTAGTAGAAATAATATTTTTAGATTTAAAAGAAGATTTATGCATTTTACCTTGTTGACATGCATCACAAAAATTATCTTTATAAGAAAGCTTAGGTAAACCATTTACTAAATCATATTTAGAAATTTTAGAAATATGTTTAAAATTAACATGACCAAAACGCTTATGCCATAATATAGAATCATTTGAAGATGCAATAAGACAATGTTCATTTGAAATATTATTTAAAGATAAAACATATATATTATTCTTTCTATGACCTTTATATAAAATTGTAGACCAATCAAGATCATAAATTAAGCAAGAATCTTTTTCAAGACAACTTTAAAACCTTTATCACATAGTTGACTTATACTAAGCAGATTATGTTTAAGACCTTCGACTAATAAAACATTATTAATAAAAGGTTTATTAGAATTACCAACTGCCAATACCAATCACCTTTCCTTTGTTATTGTCTCCAAAGGTGACTGTACTCACCATCTTTGTCTTGAATTGATGACAATAATTGAATGTTCCCTGTCATATGTTTTGAACAACCACTATCTAAAACCATCTATCTTTCTTTGGTACCAAAAGATAAACATTTATAATCTTGGTACCCATTTTATATTGGGTCCTTAAAATTAGTCTTTAGGAAACCAAACCCATGAAGAGTTTGATTTTCCTATGAAATTAGATGATAAACAAACATCTTTAATAAAGCTAGAAATATAAGACTTTTTCTTATTATAATTTAAAACTTTAGGAACCCAAATAGATAAAAATTTGGTTTTCTTTTATTTAAAATATTATCTTTAATATTTTGTTTATATACTAATGAAGATGATTTTACAAAAGTGGTTTTCTTATGAATATCTTTTTCAACTTGAAAACCCAATCCTTTTGTCTTTTGAGTTTCTTTTTGATAAGAAAGTAAAGTTTTTAAATTTTCTTTTCCTTTATTAAACTTACTAACATTTAAGTATATGTCATCATATTTTGATTTAATCAAAGAATATCTTTATCTAAAATACTAATGCTAGTCTTTAAATTATAGCATTCTCGATTTTAGATACAAATTTTCATTAGTTAACAAATAATTTTCTTTGAGTAAATTCTCATTTTCTTCTTTTAATTTAATTTCTTGTGAATTAACATAAGAAGAATTTAAATCAGAAATTTCTTCTAATAATCTCTTATTTTCATTTTTAAGAAAATTATGTGAAACTTTTAACCTTACAAAAGTTTCATATAATTCATTAAAAGCATCTAAGAGTTCATCATTATCATTTACCTCATCTTGTGCCATGAAACACATATGAGCACTTTCATTTTCTTCATTTTCTTCATCGATGAAGAGTCATCACCGCCATCCCAAGTTGTCGCCATTGCCTTTCTTTTCTTGTTATTTTGAGTTGAGTTGAAATTATTGAAATAATTTGACTTTTGCTTATTCTTCAATAAAGGACAATCTTTCTTCATATGACCGCTTTGTTACACTTGAAACAAACAGTGAGTTATTTGAATTTGAAAATTTAGATTTAAACTTACCTTGTTTTATAAATTTTCAAATTTATGCAAACATGCTCATTTCTTCATCTTCATTATCCAATCTTCCTTATCGATGTGATGTTGAATGCAAGAACTTTCTTGTTTTTCGCTTCATCTTCATTCTTTCTATCTTCGATTTGACTTCAGATGCCATTAAATTTCCAATTAAATTCTCCACCGACAATGTTGATAAATCATTTGCTTCTTCTATCGCTGTAATTTTCTTTTCCCATTTTGGAGTAAGTGATCAAGAATTTTTCGACCATTTCCACTTGTGTATAGATTTTTCCAAGTCCAATTAGGGTATTAGTGATATCTCAGAATCTTGTGAACATTTCTCCAATTGTCTCATTTTCTTTCATCCGAACAATTCAAACTCGTGGAACAAGAACGTAAATTTTAGACTCTTTTACTTTATTTGTACCTTCATGTGTTACCTCGAGTGTGTGCCAAATATCATATGCAGATTTTGCTGTTGACACTCGGTTGAACTCATTTCGATCAAGTGCACAAAATAAAGCATTCATTGCTTTGGAGTCCAAATTTGCATTGTTCCTTTGTGCTGTAGTCCATTCTGAAAACGGAGTAGTTGGCTTCTCATATCTTGTCTCTACAATGTTCCAAAGTTCAGATCCAATTGATTGAAGATAGATTTTCATTCCGCACTTCCAATAGTTGTAGTTGAGTCCATCAAACATTGGTGGACGATTTGTTGAATGACCTTCTTTGAATTGTGAATTCTGATCAGAAGTAGATGCCATCTTTCACCTTTCTCTGATACCAAATGTAGGATCGTTGATCCGATTACACTTAAACACTAGAGGGGTGAATAGTGTTTTATAAATTTTATGCAAAGTAGATAATAAATTGCAAATATGATAGCACAAACACGTAAATTTCACAATCACAAACACAGATTTATACCGGTTCCACCTCCCGTGTACATCCAAATTCCCAAGCAAATCCCGCTGAGAGTTTCCACTATGATTTTGAAATACCCTTACAAAATCAAAGACAACCTGACCAATTTGCAAGACCATGCAAATTGCAACAATCTCAAACTCGAGATCCACAATTCTCACACCGAGAATTCCTTTTGAAGAATCAAAGTACAAAGTCCTAGAAGCCTTGAAGTGTTGGTGATGTGCGCAGTTGGCTTAAGAACTTTTCAATTGCAAAATAATGTTTAACTCTTTGAATATTGCAATTGTATCAAAGAATAGTTTTTCACTTGTGAACTTTTTGAACTCTCTTTTAATCTCAAAATTCAAGATCAATTCATATGAATGTTATATGTCTTTTTCTCGATGTTTTTGTCTATATATATCCCTTGATTAGACACAAGTTAAAACCTATAAAACGGATATAAACAACAAAACATTCAAACATTCAAATTCAAACGCCGTAAAACCGACTTCTATAGTCGACTATTATATCGATTAGTCGACTAACTGTGTTTACACGCATTCTCAGATAAGCAGCTCAAGCATTAGTAGTCCACTACTATATGTATTAGTCGACTAACTGTAATGACGAAAGTCCGGGTGTATGTTTTAATCTGAGTAGTCGACTACTATATATGAATTAGTCGACTAATCAGAAACTCACAGCTCGAAAATTGTTTGTTATCATTAGTCCACTATTAATGGCATTAGTCGACTAACTGTAAATTTACGTAAACTTGTATATTTATTAAATTAAGTAATTAGTCGACTATAGTTTGAATTGGTCGACTACTATTGACCTAAAAAGTTATAAATGAAGTGTTTTAAACTTTAAAAACTCTAATGGTTAATATAGGGATTTCTATAATTAACCAACACACTAAGCATGTGTTAGTGTGTTCTAAAAGTGTGTGTGTGTGTGTGATCAAGGCTTGTACAATTTGTTCTAAGTAAAGAAGAGAAAAATTACATTTATTTTGATCTTGCTTCTCATCTTCAATACTTCATTATGCCTTGAACTCATTTTGTACTTGTCCAAATTTGATATAATATCTGCATCAACAAGTTATAAAACACACAAAACACACATATATATATAACATATGTTGTTATCATCAAAATACTAATTTGAGAATATGAAAATCAACACTAACGACACGCTAACGCCAAAGGCATCCGCAAGATAAGCGCTTTGGAGGCGCGGGATATATTCGATGAAAAACTCTTCGAATGAGTCCGCTATTTCAACAGCTATCTGATGATAGGGGATTAGATCCGGATTCCTGACTTCGTAGTCACCACGAACCTACTTAACTATCAATTGTGAATCTCCATACGCCGAGATATTCGACCCCAAATTTTCATGGCTAAGTCCGATAAGTAGCTGTATTCGCCACGCTATTGGAACAGGTTCGTGAGTGAATAAGCACGAGGCATGACATGATTCCCTGGGAAACTAAGACAACCCCGACCGCGGAAATCTTAGAACATCCGGGCACTTGCCACATTGGTAGCTCGAGAGGTTCACAAAATACAATCGCCATATTTGTTGGTGCGATGTAGTGTTGACTTCTTGAACTTCATCCGAAGATCATCATATAGCTCAACCGCATCCGTCGGGCCGGCACCAAGAGATCACAAATCGCTTGTCCTTTGACCGACTTCGTTGTTTGAAGTGCAAGTCATATTGGGACAAGAGTAAGGCCCATTTCGCCAGACGCCAACTCATTGAGGACGGCCGGTCATAAATATTCGACCGGATTTACATTAGAGATAACATAAATCGCCCGTCCGACTAAATAGTGCCGCGATTTTTCAATCGCGAACACTAATGCAAGGCACCGCCGACCATTGGATATCGAGACTCAAAGACCACTAATGTTCGCCTGTAATACATCGCCTGCTCGCGGACCGCCGCCGCCGCCTTTGCGCCAGTAAAGCGCTTAACGAGTGATCCGCTGCCTTGACGAGATCAAAACGGTTTTCCATCGCGTGCAACAAGAACAGGAGGTTTAGCGAGATACGACTTGATCTCTTCGAATGCCTTCTGGCAGGCGTCGTCCCAAATATATGACACGCCCTTCTTGTTCAACTTGGAGAACGGCTGGCACTTCCCGGATAGGTTCGATATGAACCGTCGGATGTACGCCAATCGTCCTTGTAACCCCCTGAGTTCTCTCAGATTTCTCGGAGGTTGCAACTCTTGAATTGCCTTCACTTTGTCAGGATCGACGTGGATTCCTTTGTCGGTGACGACGAAGCCGAGGAACTTGCCACTGGACATCCCAAGGAAGGATTTGGCAGGGTTCATCTTTAGCTGATGAGTCCGCATGAGTTCAAATACCGTTCTAAGATCTTTGATGTGATCTCCTTTGTCACGGCTTTTCACGACCAAATCGTCGACGTAGCATTCGACCGCTTTTCCAAGATGATCCCGAAAATCTCCGCCATTGCTCTCGGTATGTTGCGCCAGATTTTGAGGCCGAACGGCATGACCGTAGCAATATATGCCGATGGGCTGCTCAACGCTATGTGTTTACGCCATCGGGTACATCTTGATTTGATTATACCCCAAAAGCCATCCATAAAGGACATTCTTTCAAATCCACACGTGTTGTCAACTATGACATCGCGATTGGAAGAGGAAAGTCATCTTTCGCAAGCCGCTGCTGAGGTCTCAGAGTCCATACGCATCCTAATCGACCCATTTTTCTTCATGACCGACTATATTCGCCACCCAATCCGGATGTTGAATTTCCTTGATGAATCCCGATTCTATGAGTTTCTTCACTTCGCCAACAATTGCCTCCAATATTTGTGGATCTAAACCGCCTTTGCCGTTGCTTGACAGTTTGACATCCGCCTTGATGTTGAGGCGATGTGTTGCCACATTAGGTCGAAGTCCCGCATGTCCTCGTAACTCCGTGCTAATACATCGATATACTCCCCGATTAGGGCAATCAACTCTTCCTTTCTTCCAAGGGAGAGTATTGCTGATGTTAATGAGCTTAGGATGCTCTCCTCACCCATATTAACCTGGACTACCTCATCCTTAGTGGGGGGTTCTCTTTGTTCGAACTTGTCCCCAAACTGCTCTTGGAGTTGATGGATCCATGGGTCTTCCCATGTTGGCACGTCTTCATCACTCTCAACAGTGGCAGGATCAACCGTAGCCATATTTGACATTAAAGCCTTGAAAGCTTCTCCGAGGCTGGTGTCAGAATCCCAAGCCGAAGAGTCAGACGAATGTCCGTCTCCCTCACCGGGTGGATTATTATCAATCAGCCACGAGCATTCATCTTCCGAGGAGGATTCAGATCCCAATCCCTTCTAAATGCATAGTAATTATCCGCTTTCCTCTTGGGACACATGCCGCTTTAGGAGGGGTTCGAGGGCCTCGTCCAAACATAGACCTTCCCTCATGTCAAGTCATACCCCCATCTCTTCATGATACCTGTTTCGACTATATCTGAACGTGTGGAGGATAGGCCCATTGTCATCTTCATCTTCTTCAAAGAAATGATTCGGCGTTGAACCGTGATCTCCTTTTCCGTGAAACCAAGTCTTTCTCACTACTTGATCTTCGTGGGATGACGAGTGCCGCCCCAAAGGAGTCTCGAATCGCTTTTATGTAGCAATATGACCGAAGTTGGCGTGTGCAACTCGATCGTTGTATAAACTGTCATCACATCATTCAAAAATAGAGGATACTCTAAATCGCCATTTATTGATTCATCGGCAATTTGCCAATTACAATGTTCATCCGACGATTCTTCATCGCCAAGATTGATTACAAGGTACAATGTCATTTAAAACAAAACCTCCACTATAACCAAGCCCGGTTTCGTGACGCCTTCTTCACCGCTGTCCGCACTCGGGCCGATGGTTCGCCGACTCATTACCGTAGAGGAGAGAATCGCTGAAATAATTCTCCATCCCCTTAAACGGTTGTTTGTCCGCGACCACCGCCTTGACCTCATTATTCGTGTCTACATATTTGAGACACCGATGAAGAGTAGACGACTATAACGCTATTGTGGATCCAAGGTCGACCCAACAATAAGTTATAGGAAGTCTCGCACAATCACATAGCAGTGACTTCGACTTTAAGTCCCCATTTGGCACTTAATCCGATTTTACCAAGTGGGCGGACCCACTGGTGTTAAATCCGTAGATCATTGTGCCGCTTGATGCTAGCTTGTCGGGTGAATTCCCGTGATGATACATGAGGCGCAGGGCATGATGCTCACAATGAACCCGGATCGACTTGGATCCGTTAACTTCACTAGAGCCAATATACCCGTGAAGTATAGCGCCTATCGTGCTTGAATTCCTCGCCCGCATATCCTCCTTTGTAAAAGTGATGCAGGGAAGTGTTTAGTCGCAAGATTGCATTGTTGGGCCAACTCTTCCGACTCGCCTAACTGGGTGAGGAAGACTTCGAATCGGCGAGGGCTTCTTGAAGAGCTTCGCCTCTTTGATAAGCGCAAAGAACTCATAGAGAGTGATCCTTGCGGGATATTGGCTAATTGGGCCATGACGCCGGCTGTATGGAGAGTTCGGTTCCCGCTTATCTCTTCCAATCGGGCGACCGAATCGAGATCGCCGAGTTGAACTTCATGCGGCTGCTTTGCTGTAGCTTCTTTGGCAGCCACTTGCTGTTGCGCTTTCTCTGTGCGAGTGAGGGGATTTGTTGGTACCCCCAGCTCTGAGAGCGTCTTGGCATTAGGGTCGGGGACTTCCGGGTACTTGTACTTGTACTCGTGTCCACTCCTGGTGGCGTGGCTTCGTGTTCCTTCTGACAAATTGAATGTTACCACCTGTTCATCGTCTCCCTCCAGACTTGCGGAAGTAGCATGGCATGCCTTTCCCTTCTGCTTCGGCTTTTTCTTCGAAGAAGAGGCTACCCATTGCTCATCTTCCAGTAAGTCTGGGTGGACCCACAAGACTTCGCCATTCGGGTCAGATAATGATACAAGTCCTTTCGGCGCTGTTTGTGTGGGTCGCCATTTACCGCCTTCACCGCAACTTTGACCACCGGTTCAGTTCAAACCATGTCAACGCACCGACCAAACTTATGGATACCGTGATTCGCCCGACCTTTGACGGCTTCATAGTGATGACCCTACGCCAATTAAAGCCCGATTTTGTCCTTAAGGTCAAACAGATTTAGTGGGTGATGAACCGCCCTATGGTACGCAAGATCTTGGGTCATTCGTTTCATTGCCTCCTCTTGATTCTGAATCGGAGGGAGCTTGATCTTGTTATTTTCCACAAGATATTTGAAGAGACCGGAATCTCGCCGCCCCTAAAGGAATAGGACTTCGGGAATCTCGGCTCTAAGGCCTTCTGTTTTTGTGGCCCAGGTTGCCACGTTGATTGTGCCTGGCGGGCGCTCATGGGCTGGCTGCCGGGTTGAGTTGAACGCTTGGTTCGCGAACCGCCTTGGCTTGTTTCTTTCCCTTTGCCGCTGGGACAAAGTTACGCCGGAGCTTCCGCCGCCGGCCGGCTCTCTCGCTTTTTCCTTTTGAGGAACCTCTCGGCTTGCTCTCCACGAACCTTCAAGTCCTTCCACGTTATCGATGGTGCTGTACCCATTGCTTCAAGCACATCTATCGATAAGTTGCCGTGGCAGGTTTGGAGAATGAACTCCTCCGCTATTGATCCCGACAGCCATTGCCTTGTTCCGAATCGCTTGACAAAGATATCCACGGTTTCTCCGCCTTTTCGCTTCGCCGAGCAATGTCCCGACGATACCTAGGTATCGCCATCAAAGAAATTAGTAAGGAAGCTAGACTCCATGTCGCCCCACCGTGAATGCTCCCGCTTGAGACGGCGGTACCATTCGGCAGCCCCACGAAGGGTGCTAACGAATGACCGAACCATCGTGGGTTCGCCGTAAATAACTCCGAGGTGTGACTTGAAATAAATCAAGTGCTACGTCGGGGAACCCTTCCTCACAAATGGTGTGAAGTTTATTAAGTTAAACTTCGACGGTACGGATTGATTCCCATTCCTCGGTATGGGCAAGGAATACTGTCTTCTTTACTTCTTGAGCGGAAATCAACGAATTGATTTTGCTCTCCAAGTCTTTGATCTTCTCGCCTCATGAGCAACAGCAGCGCCAGCGCGGGTTCGTGGGGTTATCATCTTCTTGTGCTTCCTCCCGATCCGAATCGCTATCATCTTCATCGACGCTGACGCTACCGACTCGATTCACCTTGATGTTTTGTCGGCTTGGATCTGTTGGTCGTGCATTTCTCTCATCGTCGCATGGCCAACTCCATTTCTAACTTGAAGTTTTCCGTTGTTTATTCAACGCCGCCTAGCATTTTGGCCACTTGATCTGCATCGATCATAAGTGTTTCGGGGCTCCTTCGCTAGATACAATATGATCGATGCGATTGCGGAGCCAATATCTCGACGATCATCCTCCGGGTAACCCTTCAAGCTTATCGATTCGACCGCCGGATAGTCCCGACCGCAAACGAAGTTAGCCGCTATGATGCGCCGAATAGCCCGTGACGATGATTCTTTGCTGGTCATATTATTAGTGACCTCGGCAACTCACCCTCTCGAGATCATCCTTTATGAATCGCTTTGACCTAGGTCTCGGCATCTCCGTGGTGAGTCTCTCGAAGACCGACACCCTTTCTCGAGCTTGATGGCAATTGCACCGAGAGCATCGCTTTAATGAGCTTGAGCATAAGCACGATCGGCTAATTTGGGGAATCCCTTCGAGATTTTCTCGTACCCCTTGCACGGTAGTACAGCTCATCGGTGTGTGTACCGGAGCAACCTGCCGTATGTCGGCGTGATCTTTCGGGTATAACGTCCTCATCGTCAGATGAAAACGTCTCCTTCCGAGGACGGGTCAATCCATCGAAACTTCCGAAAGTGACTCGCCTAGACTTTCGCCGATGTGGGCGCGAAGTCTCGGCGGACTCTCGGACCTCGATTTTCAATCCGATAGGAGAGGCTGCAGGAATCTTCTTGTCCTTGTTAGAACGGGTGCGACCTCCTGCATGAGGAGTGACCCGTGATTCTCTTCGAGGACCGAGACGATCCTTGATAGTCGGTTTGGTGGTGGTGACGGGAGTTGGCTTCACCACTGATTCAGATGCAGACGCCTTTGTCTTTGAGGCGCCGCTGGCCTTTGGACTTTGGCGCTGGATTTGCAACGCCAGATCCTTCGGCTTAAGCCGACGGGAGGTGGGCGATCGAGGTTGGGGCACCATTAGACTTGGGCCTCCAAACCCGGTGGTACGCTGGTGGCTTCTTTGCCACTTCTTTAACTCACGAGCCTGTTGCACCAAAGCTCGCGGCTTGGCGCAAGGAGGCGCGGCGCCCGGATGCGCCTCGGTGTGGAGCGTTCCGCTTGACACGGACCCACTCGCTTGCTGACGGCTTGATAGACCGTCGATCACTTGAAGCCTCGCGAAGTTCGATCTTAGATCCGCCAGAGCGACCCCATCCATGGATTGCATGGCCTGGCAAGTTTGCGCCATGCTTTGTCGCCGCTTTGGCGGGTTTCGTTGAGAGCCCGCGCATCATCGGCGCTCATCTCGCACCATCTCGACTTCGGGTGCCGGCGGGGATTTCGCCACCGCTGCAGCGGGTTGGACTCACCGCCCCGGGCTCTACATCGGAGGCCCATCGGGTTCTCCTTGCAGCGGAGACCTTCTTGGAGCGGCGGGGGGAACTGGATTTGGAGGAGGGTGAAGATAGGTACTCCTCGAACTTCTCCTGGTCGAACTCGAACTCGACCTCTTCTTCCACCGGGATAGGGATCCGCTGGCCGCGCACGACGACCTCCGACTGAGGCCGGTGGCTCCCAACGTGGTCGCCAGCCTTGTTCGCGGTAAAAGTCGGGATGATTGTCATTGATTTGAATTTGCTTACAGCTTCTTTGGCCTACAACGAAATTCAAAAAGAAATGCCTTTTATTTTAAGGCGTACAATGAAAATCAAAAAGATTACAACTTTTATCCTTAGTGAACAAACACGAGGATCTCTCGCTATATCGGATCCTCGCTATGGGTTCTTTGCCCGTGCCGGGACTTATTGTGTCCGTGGACCACCGCAATTCCAATCCAAGTAGAGACCCGGTTCGAACTACAGATGTAAAGGCTCGCTTCACGAAGGAAACGGTTACCGAGGGGATCACACTCACGAAGGAGAGGATCGCCGAAAGGTGTGAGATCTACTAGGAGAAATCACAGCTTATCCCCGAGATTAAGACGGCTTAATCTAGAGGGTATCTCAGAGTTCGACCCAATTCGGTTACCTTTGCTTGTAGATCCGTGTCGACCGGACTTGTACTGTTGTTCGGGACCGTATACCATTACTGTGAGATCTCGCAAGAATTCTTCAGAAGTCCGAGCTCTTCCAAATCCCCAAAAATCCTCTCAGATCAGCCAAAATCCAGCTCCACTCCAGCCAACCCTCTTGAAGTGAGGAGAACCCCCCCTATTTATAGCATAGCGGGCACGGCCACTTGTCGAGCCACCTCGGCCAAGTTGGTCGAGGTGGCTCGGCCATTGTGGTCGAGCCACCTCGGCCAAGTTGGTCGAGGTGGCTCGGCCATTGTGGCCGAGCCACTTCGGCCACTTGGCCGAGGTAACTCGGCCAAGTTGGCCGAGGCGCCGCCGCTTTTTTCCGCTTCGCCGCTTTCCTCGACTCTTGGCTTTCTCCGACTTAGATTCCGTCAGTATTTGATTCCGACTAATTCTTTGTTCGCTCCGCTCAACGGTCTCAACCGATCATCCATTCAAGTCCGGTTTAAACCGTGCTTGTGACGCCGGGTTCGCCGTCGAAGTTCGCCTTTAACGATTCGACGCCTCAGATCATTCGATGGGTTGTCATTCGCCGACTCCCCGTCACGAGTTGGTTTCGGGGATCTTGTAAGTATTTTTCAACGCCTACAGATCTAATTACCGAGGAATTCATATTGCGTACATGCCACAATAATCTTTCCATTGATTTGTTGGAAGTCATGGGGGTCGTCCCGCCAACTACATGGAAAGATCTGAAAATACGAGGAGAACAAGCCGAACGTTTCCTCAGAAGGAAGAAAGCTAAAAGAGGTAAAATGACGGCTGACCCTTCAGAAGTAAATTTTTCCTCTCGTAATAGAGGAAAGGCGTCTGTGACTGCTGTTAGTCAAACGTCGCAACAACGACCGCGCCAAAAAGCTTCTAAATCAGAATTCCACAGGACATACTCTTTCAGAGACGAAGAAGTTCCGACCATCTTCAAATATCTTCTTGATAACAACAAAATCAAGTTGCCTCCGATTACAAATCAAGAGGAGGCTGACAAGACTTCGGACCCTAAATACCGTATGCACTACGTGAGGATCCTCCATCCTACTAAGGATTGCTTAGCTCTCAAGGCCATCATCCAAGCCTTGAATGGGTTTGCCTTAACGAAATAAGCCGAATACCCTTTACCTCCGATGAGTATAAGAGGTTAAACTGCTCCCTTTGTACTCCGACAGGTATACGAGTATAAACTGCTCCCTTTCCTCCGATGAGTATAAGAGGTTAAACTGCTCCTCCTTCTTACTCCAATAAGAATATGAGTATAAACTATTCTAAAATGAATGCAACCCAGTTTTGCAAAGAAAGCTGGGGGTGGATAATCCATGAACGAGAGGTCCACTTCCACATTGAGCAATCAAACCTTCCTACAGTTAGGATTGTCTCAAAAATTCCTATCCTGGTCAAACCTTCCTACGCTAGGACCATGGTCAAAATCCCTCTCGATTCTTTCCATGAACGAGGTCCATTTCAGATTGAGCGATCAAACCTTCCGATAGCTAGGATTGTCTCAAAAATTCCTATCCCGGTCAAACCTTCCTACGCTAGGACCATGGTCAAAATCCTCTTGATTCCTTCCATGAACGAGGTCCATTTCAGATTGAGCGATCAAACCTTCCGATAGTTAGGATCGCCTCCAAAACTCCTATCCCGATCAAACCTTCCTACGCTTAGGATCATTTTAAATTTTCACTCCCACTGGTCGCCAAATTTGTTCAGGTAAAAGTCGGATGATTGTCATTGATTTGAATTTGCTTACGCCTTCTTTGGCCTACAACGAATTCAAAAGAAATGCCTTTTATTTTAAGGCGCATAATGAAAATCAAAAGATTACAACTTTTATCCTTAGTGAACAAACACGAGGATCTCTGTTATATCGGATCCTCGCTATGGGTTCTTTGCCCGTGTCGGACTTATTGTGTCCGTGGACCACCGCAATTCCAATCCAAGTAGAGACCCGGTTCGAACTACAGATGTAAAGGGGCTCGCTTCACTAAGGAAACGGTTACCGAGGGGATCACACTCACGAAGGAGAGGATCGCTGGCGGGTGAGATCTACTAGGAGAAATCCTGGCTATCCACGAGATTAAGACGAAGCTTAATCTAGAGGGTATCTCAGAGTTCGACCAATTCGTTACCTTTGCTTGTAGATCCGGTGTCGACTAGACTTGTACTGTTGTTGTTGGGACCGTCGCCGATTACTCGTAGATCTCAAATATTCTTCAAGTCCGAGCTCTTCCAAATCCCCAAAATCCTCTCGGATCGGCCAAAATCGGCTCCACTCCGGCCAACCTGTTGAAGTGAGGAGAACCCCCTATTTATAGCATAGGGTCTTGTGCGGCTTCGGCCAAGTTGGCCGAGGTGGCTCGGCCATGGTGGCCGAGCCACCTCGGCCAAGTTGGCCGAGGTGGCTCGGCCATTGTGGCCGAGCCACTTCGGCCACTTGGCCGAGGTAACTCGGCCAAGTTGGCCGAGGCGCGCCGCTTCGCTTCTTTTTCCGCCGTTTCGTCGTTTTCCTGACTCTTGGCTTTCTCCGGACTTAGATTCCGTCTGTATTTGATTCCGGGACTAATTCTTGGTTCGTTCCGGTTCAACGGTCTCGAAATCCGATCGTCCATTCAAGTCCGGTTTAAACCGTGCTTGTGACGCTGTGGGTTCGCCGTCGAGTTCGCGTCTTAACGATTCGACGTCTGCATCATTCGATGGGTTGTCATTCGCCGACTCCCCGTCACGAGTTGGTTTCGGGGATCTTGTAAGTATTTTTCAACGCCTACAGTGGGATCGATAATCTTTTATACTATAACTTGATAAAGGTTGTATACTTGCAACTTAGGAGGTAATCATTTACTTCCCATCAAGTTTTTGGCGCCGTTCTTAGAGAGCGGTGCATAAGTAGGATTTTCATTAAGTTTGGTTTTATTTTGTGTGTTTTCTTTTGTGTAGGAACTTGGAGCTTGAAGATCAAGAGTTGAAGATTCAAGATTGAAGAATTGCCTCAACGAGGCTTTGCATTACTTTGCGTGGGTAACTTCTCCATCTAGTATTTTCAATTCCACCCTTTAGATAGTTCATATACATTAGAGACAATTAGGATAAAAAATTAAAAATAAAAAATAAAAGGATTTTTTCCCTTGTCGACCCTAATAAACTTCATTTTTTATTGTCGACCATAATAAAAAAAAAATAAAAGATTTTTTTTTTTTGCATCCTTTTAGTTGCTTTTAATTCTTAGGGTTGCATTTCATATAATAGTAGGAATTCACCAAGTGATTTGAGCATCTTGATTTGACACACACTTGAAAATATTTTAAGGAAAACCCCTAATCAAGATAAGGTGAGGGATTTCATCACCCTTTCCTTAGCCCAAAATCACTAATTCCTCACTACACATACCCAAGCCTCTTAAAATTGATTAGGCGTTGGCCCCTAAGGATTCGAGCTCATTAAGGAACAAGAAATCCTTAAGTGAACCGGTCCAAGTTTATTTGGATTAATTGGTGTCTAAGGCAAGGTTTAGGGGTTGCGTGAAACTCCGAAGGAAAGAGGTACTTAATTGATCTTTGATCTCCCTCTAGTACTATCCTTACGGCTAATTACCCAAGTAAACTTTGATCTTTTCACTAAGGAAATTTTGGTTAGGAGCTAGTCTAAGTCAAGTTTAGGCTTAACCCTAGAGTTAGGGTGATTGGAAAGTGATTGCCTTGATTTATTTTAGTTAGTTTTTCCTTATTTTTTCTCATCATCTTCTTAACTTTTTCAAATAAAAAAATTTATTTTGGTGTATGCAAACTTGGGTTAGGGATAATACTAATCGTTTAATTCATTTTGATCCATCTCTTGAACCAAGCGAAATGGCTAATACCAACCCACCTGTTCTTCAAGATGTTTGTTACCCCACTAGAAATGCAATCCCTCTTGCATAAAACTCCCCGAGGTAAATGGAACCAATTTTGAACTTCGACCGCATTTCATAAACATGCTTCCCAAATTCTTAGGAGTCAAACCAAGACGATACATCTTTATCTCCGAATTTGAAGAAGTTTGCCTCATGATTAAGATGAGGGACTTAACGAAGATGCGATCAAACTCGATTTATTCCATTTGCCCTTAAGGACAAAGCCAAAAATAGTCAGATAGCTTGCCCACGATTCCATCTCAACTTGGGGTGAATTTGTAGCAGTTTTCTGAAAAAATTCTTTCCTATCCACAAAACAATCAAGCTTAGAAACAACATTCAAAATTTTAAAATTGTCCCGAGAACCTTTTGGAAGTATTTTGACAAATTCAAAGATCTTCTTATCCAATGTCCTCACCATGGTCTTGAAAAGTGGCGATTATGCCAAATCATTTATGAAGGATTGGATTATTCTTCAAAACTTCCTTAGAGTCAATGTGTCAAGGGAATTCACCAAGTGATTTGAGCATCTTGATTTGACACACACTTGAAAATATTTTAAGGGAAAAACCCCTAATCAAGATAAGGTGAGGGATTTCATCACCCTTTCCTTAGCCCAAAAATCACTAATTCCTCACTACACATACCCAAGCCTCTTAAAATTGATTAGGCGTTGGCCCCTAAGGATTCGAGCTCATTAAGGAACAAGAAATCCTTAAGTGAACCGGTCCAAGTTTATTTGGATTAATTGGTGTCTAAGGCAAGGTTTAGGGGTTATGAAGCGCCCGAAGGAAAGAGGTACTTAATTGATCTTTGATCTCCCTCTAGTACTATCCTTACGGCTAATTACCCAAGTAAACTTTGATCTTTTCACTAAGGAAATTTTGGTTAGGAGCTAGTCTAAGTCAAGTTTAGGCTTAACCCTAGAGTTAGGGTGATTGGAAAGTGATTGCCTTGATTTATTTTTAGTTAGTTTTTCCTTATTTTTTTCTCATCATCTTCTTAACTTTTTCAAATAAAAAAAAAATTTATTTTGGTGTATGCAAACTTGGGTTAGGGATAATACTAATCGTTTAATTCATTTTGATCCATCTCTTGAACCAAACGAAATGGCTAATACCAACCCACCTGTTCTTCAAGATGTTTGTTACCCCACTAGAAATGCAATCCCCTCTTGCATAAAACTCCCCGAGGTAAATGGAACCAATTTTGAACTTGACCGCATTTCATAAACATGCTTCCCAAATTCTTAGGAGTCAAACCAAGACGATACATCTTTATCTCCTAATTTGAAGAAGTTTGCCTCATGATTAAGATGAGGGACTTAACTGAAGATGCGATCAAACTCCGATTTATTCCATTTGCCCTTAAGGACAAAGCCAAAAATAGTCAGATAGCTTGCCCACGATTCCATCTCAACTTGGGGTGAATTTGTAGCAGTTTTCTGAAAAAATTCTTTCCTATCCACAAAACAATCAAGCTTAGAAACAACATTCAAAATTTTAAAATTGTCCCGAGAACCTTTTGGAAGTATTTTGACAAATTCAAAGATCTTCTTATCCAATGTCCTCACCATGGTCTTGAAAAGTGGCGATTATGCCAAATCATTTATGAAGGATTGGATTATTCTTCAAAAACTTCCTTAGAGTCAATGTGTCAAGGGGATTTCATGAAGAAAAATGCCGAGAAAACCATGCAGTGGGAACATTGTGATGACCGTGTTTCATCAGTTTCCCAGCCCAAAACCAGTGGTCTGTCCTTAGAAACAAACATAGCCTCTGAAGCAAAGATGGCGACAATCATGCGTAGGTTAGAAGCTTTAGAAGTCAAAGAACGAGCTCCAGCTCAAATCAACCAAGTTTCTGCCTCAGGTTGTCATAACTGTCTGTCTCCATCTCATGTTTCAGAGGAATGTCCTCTTTTAGGGTCCTACCACTAGGTCAGATAAACGCTGCATTTCAGCGTTCGGTGAATGATCCATTTTCTCCAACCTACAATCCAGGTTGGAGAAATCATCCAAATTTTGCATGGAACCAGGGAAACTACTCCGGAAATCAAAATTTCACTCCCTCTTCAACCCAACAATTCTCTAGGGGCAATACAGCCTCTCAATTTTCAACAACCAAATCGCCATTTAAAATCGGTCTCCTCATCACCAATCTGCAAATCACACTCCTCAAATTGCGGATCATGATAAACGTCTTAATGTTCTGGAAAAGGGTCTAGAAGCCTTGATTAAAACCTCTACACAGACTACGAACTTGTTGACTCAAACATCTAACACGATGAACTCCTTTATGCAATCAACAGGACAAATTCTCAACTCCAACACTCAAGCCATAGCTAGATTAGAAACCCGGCTTGGTCAACTAGCTAGCTATAAGTGAGAGAGAAAGGATCATTTCCGAGTCAACCCGTGAGCAATCCAAGGAACGGGGTCAAGTTCAACTTTTCAAGATCAAGTGAATGCAATCCATTCACAACAAATGTAACTGTGTTAATAATCAAGTCCTTCGAATGAGAGAATTATGTTGAATACATGCATCTTGAAGCCAACATTTGAAGAACCCTTTATCA
The DNA here is from genome assembly GCA_012295165.1 of Asparagus setaceus. Lineage (NCBI taxonomy): Eukaryota > Viridiplantae > Streptophyta > Magnoliopsida > Asparagales > Asparagaceae > Asparagus > Asparagus setaceus. Next base: position 51,081,555 of record CM022701.1, read on the forward strand.
ATGAACTTAGATTTTTAGAAAATAGAAAACAACAAGATTTCATTTTGATGAAATTTTGTTAATAACGAATCTAAGTTCAAAATGCATAACACTAATAAGACCTACCTTAATTTCTTTGCAAAATACATTGCAACCCTTGGAATTTTTAGAATTTGAGAACATCATTGATTATATCATTTTGAAATTCTTTAAATTTGAGGTAGAATTTTCAGCAATAAGGTAGGATTTAATGTAGAATGTGAGCTTCTCATGTTTCATCTTTTATTCTACATTTTTATTTTTGTCTCATAATAATAAAAGAATTTATTCTTCTCTCATGTGAGAGTTTCTTGTTCTTTTCAATATGAAAAAAAAAACATATGAAAAAAAAAAAGAGAGAATAAATTTTTGACTTCACCTTCTCATACCAAAGGTAATTACAGAATTTTTATCATTGTTCGAAGTCGACCGAACAAATGTAAGTGCTTCCATTCTTATCTGTTTTACTTTGTGCATAATAGAATTTGCATTGAGGACAATGCAAAATTTAGGTGTGGGGTGGGAATTAGTCATTTTATCTTTATCTTTGTTATTTTTTCTTTTTCTTACCATTCTTTTATGTCATTTTTTCCTTCTTTTCATCATAAAAAAAATAGTCACTTGCCAACTTAATAGAGTTGATTAATAATTGATCAATTTGATAGAATTTAAGTCTTCTAATCCTTAGTTAGTTCTATACTCAAGTTTACCTTTTATGACAACTCCAAATAAATTTCTTAAGAAATGATTTTCAAGTAGTATACTTTACTTAAGTTTTAACTTAGATTTTTAATTAAAGTAATGGAATTTTTGCATGCCTAACTTAGAGTTGAAAATAATTTTTCAAGTTGTCTTGATCCAAATATTGTTCGAATATATATACATATACACATATATATTATACTAACTTAATAAAAAGAAGAAAAAATTCTCTTAAAATCATTGGTGGTTCTATTTTACTAAGCCTAAGTTGATGAGTAATTAAGCCCGAGGAGTATTTCTATGCTTAATGACCTAAGCCCAATTGGGTTGGGATTCATTGGCCCAAAACTCGCTAAATGGTCACTTAGAAAGCCCGATTAAAAGAACAAAACCACCAAGGAATAAAGAGTTAAAAAAATGTCATACTAATCATGTTTTTATATATAGTTATATTTGTATATGTTCTTGAAAAATTAAATGGATTTAAAGACTTGAAGTTTGTTTAAAACAAAGAGTTAGCATGTTCTTTTCAAAACTTTCAAATTAAATTTTTGAGTTAAACTTGGTTTTGTATAACTATAATGAAAGGATTTTCTTAAGAAAATTACATTGGAGTTATGATAAAACGTTTTCTTGAGTATTAACCAACTTCAATTGGAATGTTTGAACATATCAAATGAATTAATTATTTTATTAACTTCTTTAATTTGGCAAGTCGACTGAATTTTGTGGGTATATTCATCGCAAACCCTCACGAGACTACAACTCGTCCACTAGGGTAACCTAGGGTTTAAAGGCTTGTTGTATGTGCTAAATACAACCGCGATTCTGAAAGTGAGTTAGGTTTTCTTTTATTTTCTTTGCTAGAGGACTAGCAAAAGTTTAGGTGTGGGGGTATTTAATTATCACATTTTAATGACATTTTTATACCCTCATTACCTATGTTATATGAATAACGATATTACTAATAATCATTTTTATCTTATTTTGCAGGCTAATAAAGAAATAATGAATAAAAGCCCAAATGACTCAAATTCTCTGAATTTCTACCTATATTTGAAGCCCAAATCTGAAGACAAACAAAGGCCCAAGATACCAAATTGATCCAAGAGAAATTCGTGAAGAAAAATCAAGAAAAGACAAATTAGGTTGGGAACCAATCGGTTGACCAACCGTTGGCTAACGGTTGGCTAACCGATCGCCAACCGATCGGTTTGCAACAGATTCCGAATTAATGGTGGATTTCTCTTCCTTTTTGGCTAGGTTTGATCCAATGGTTCACATCAACTCCGTTGGGCTATAAATAGGGGTGAAGGATGAGGGTTTTGAGTGTGAAATATTTTGTAAAAACTCCATTTGGAGAGGAGGGTCACTCTTAATTGAGAAGACCTTCCAAAATTATAACTTTGTTACACAATAAATGAAATGTTTCACCCTTCAATTTCCTTTCTCTTCTTCTAATCCAAGGACCAAAAGGAGGATTAGATTAAGATCAGGAGTTGTTGGTTTCTATTTTATTTCTTTTTCATTTTCTTCTTTATTTTCTTGTTTGTAGAATAGATTTACTTTCATGCAATTTACTTTCTTGCAATTTACTTTCATGCAATTTAATTCCTTGCAATTTACTTTCATGCAATGTATTTAATTTTGTATTTACTTTCTAGAATAGATTTTCCTTTCTTTAATTCACCTTGAGGCTAGAACCCTCTAGGGAATTACCATTTTCTAAGTGTGGAGCTAATATTCGTGGGATCCCTAGAGATTGTTTGAAACTAGCTAACAAATCCAACTCATTTTCATGAGATTGAGATAAGCTAAGTGGATCTACTCTAGATTCCTCATATCTTTAATTAATCCTCCATACTTTACCTTCTTTATTTTCCTCTTATCCTTATTTTTCATTTGTTTGTTATTTTCCTTTATTTTTGATTTCATTAATTTTTACTTCTCTCTCAATCTCATATTTCCTCCATGTGCATATAATCTCAAACCTAGTTTTGTTATTATGTGCATATAACCACAACCACACTCTCAACTTTATTTTCTCCTCTTTTGCACATAATCCACATCCACTCTCTCTTATCTCTCCACATCCACTTTCACCATTTCCTTATTACCATTTTATTTGTACATAAACTCCTAATTGTCACGCGCATAATTTGAGAACCAAAACTTGAGCAAAACTCTTCCTACTTCCCGTTCCTCGTGGGATCGATAATCTTTTATACTATAACTTGATAAAGGTTGTATACTTGCAACTTAGGAGGTAATCATTTACTTCCCATCAATGCCTCGCAATGGAGAATTTACTGACTAAAGGAGAGATCTCAAGAAGTTTGATGGTCAGTTCTACGACAACTCATCGACACGAGCTACAGCAAAAATTCAGTTACCAGCTTCGGTTCAAGATTTCAACAGCGGTCAGATAATAAATGCAGCACCGTGACACTTTCAGACATTCGACAAAGCACCGGATAATCTGAAAGAATTGAAGAAATTAAGATTTGAAGCTGTTTTCAGGTCCTGTTATGCTGATTGAAGGTTTATGCCTATCATATCCAAAGTATTTCAGGTTCTTCTATAAAAGAACGAACCAGATCCAAATGGTGGCTCGGTGGCCAAGCCACCAAGTGGTGGCTCAGCCAAGGCCGAACCACCAAGAGGTGGCTAGGCAGCTAGGCACAGTTTCGAGATCCGACCCGTTTACCCGCTTTTCAAGCCTATAAATAGAGGAGGGGGGTCTCATTTTTTTCAGATCTGGACTTTGGACGAGAAGGGGAGGCTCTACCGGATTCAACAGTGATCTACACTTAAATCCGACAGCGAGATCTAAGATTTCGGCGATCCGATCAGCATAAAGCGAAGACGTTCGAGAGATCTTAGATCCGATCTGCACGCGACCCCTCCGGATCAAACTTTGTTTTGATCCCGAGAAGATTGGTGATCTCGCTTGGTTGATTTCACTCACTTCGGCAATTATTTTCTTCGTGAAATAATCCCCTCGATCGTATAGATCTTAAATCGGATTATATCACGCGGCGGTCCACGGATAAACCCCGGCACAGGCAAAGATCCCACGGAAGCAGGAGTCTGATAAACAGGGTCCTACGTTTGTTTAAAGGAAACAGTTATAATTTTTATTTTTGGTTTTCATTGTAATCGAGTCTTATAAAAAGATGAATTTTTAAATTCATTTGTAAACGCATAAAGCTGTAATGAGTTCATCAATGAAGATCGATTCAACTTTTCCCGTGAACAGTTGGCAGTAAAGAAGATTCTGCTGTTCCACAAAGGTACAATAGATTTTAGTTTTTTTATTCAAGTTATAACAACTTTAAACTTGTTGCATACACCGATAGCGACTGAGCCGGAGATATTGATGATTAAAAGAGTACAACCGGTTACACTTTCTTTATCGGCGATATAGCTTTTACTTGATCTTCAAAGAAGTAGCCAATAGTCATTCTTTCAAGTTACGAAGCTGAATATGTTGCTGCGTCATCGAGTGTCACTCATGAATTTTAGTTGCGAAAATTACTAAAGGATCTTCAGTTTAGACAAGAAGAGCCGACCAAGATTTGTGTTGATAATAAGTTGGCTATTGCATTTTCTAAAAGTCTAGTGTTTAATGAAAGGAGCAAACATATTGATACTTGATATCATTTTATCCAAGATCTAGTGAAGAACAAGGATGTTGAGTTTGTGAAATCACAAGATTAGGCGGCCGACATAGTTACTAAGCCATTAAAGCATGATGTGTTTACTTTATTGCCAAGCAACCTCGACATGATTGAAGATCAAGTTTAAGGGAGAATGTTATGGAGAATGTTATAAACTTGATTAAATACCTTGTGAATTGGAAAGATCATTTACTTAATAGAGGAGTCAAATGCATGAATGTGTTAGATGCATGAATATTATTGGGAAGTTCAAGAGTCTTTTTTACGAAGTCTAAGAGTCATTGTAGTAGTATCTGTATGTGTGTTGTGTAAGTTAAAGCATGCCAAGAAAAATCAATAAAATATTTTATCCTAATCCAAGTTATTTATTTATCCTGGGCAAAATATTGTTATCAAGATTTAGAGTGAATTACAACCACTCATCAGAGAAATCAACAATTATAATAAAAGTAATAATCTCTCTACTAATTTTTTAGGGTTTTTTCAATATTAGTTCCTCAAATCTTCAATATTTCCAAATTAGTCCCCCAAATCATGGAAATTGCTATTAGGTCCCTCAAATCACCACGTCGCTTATAATTAGGTCCCTCCGGTTAACAATAGTTAGATCTGATGAAGATTCCTTTAAATCTAACTTTTATAATGACTATGTCGTTATATCCTTGAGTTTTAACCTTATGAAATTGGACTGATTTAGAAGCCAACCCTTTTAGACCTCTTTTACCCGTTAAAAGCAATAAAACCCAAACTCAGTAAAAACTCTTCTTCTCTAACTACTCTCTTCAATAGAGCATAGATCAACATCCTTTTAGTTTCAACCCTATATTTCTTCAAATCACTTGTAATCCCTTTACAAATGCGCGAGATTATGGAGAAATTAGTTGGAAAATTTCAGAGTTGAAATTTTTTCCCTCTTCTATCGTGATAAAAGAAGGTAGAGGAGAGAATTAGAGGTTTTGGGTGAAACTTTAACCTAGGGGAACTATCATAATTGACCATGTGGGATTAAGGCTTAACTCCGGCCCAATTACCCAAATAGAAGTTAATTTAAACCCCGTGGCTACTCGTAAGCAATATGATTATTTGAGGGACCTAATAGCAATTTCCATGTTTTGGGGGACTAATTTGGGAATATTGAAGATTTGAGGGATTAATATTTAAATAACCCAATTTTTTTATAAAGGAAAGGATACAAATCCGAAGTTGTATAGGATTTGTTGATTTCTAATCTAAAGTTGGCGCACATTAAGTTTATTGGGCATTTATACTAGTCCATTCGAAACTATGTTGAGGTTTTTTTTCATTCAAATATATCTATTCGTTAAATCATCAATAATTCCATATTACTCCTCAAATCTTTGAAATTATTCATATGCCCCTCAAATCTTAAGGATCTTGCAATTTGGGACTCAATTATTAAAATACCCCTCATCATATGTTTTCCCCCAAAAACTCCAAAATCCTTTGTGTTCAAAAAAACATAACTAGAGGGGTATTTGATAATTGAGTGGCCAAATTGTAAGACCCCTTATAGATTTGAGGGACATGTGAGCAATTTCAAGGATTTGAGGAACTAATATGAAATTGTTGAAAATACGAGGGATTGATACCTATGTTAGAATATAAAATTATAATCCTCAATTTCTGCCACAATTTCAGATTTCTTAGAGTCCCTACCACTAGACCAAAACTCCTAAGTTGTGCTGAGAGTTGAGAGTTATAATTTTATATTCTAACATGTCCCCTTTACTTGAATAATCTTTTATGGGCAAACATCTGAACTCATATAGCGGTATCAATTTGTTTAAAATCCGTAAAAATTAGACATGATTGCTATGCTACCATCAAAACTCTGAAGTTATGGCGAGTACTATCACACCCCGTATCCCAGCTACAGATACGGGCACACGATTTGACCGGCTGAAAACAAGGGTAATATAGTAATTAAATAAATGAGGTGTGAAAGATTGAGAAATGTCAACTTATGTTCAAACTATCTCTATTCAAGGTGATACAACTAAACAAAATGTAGCATGGTGGGACTTCTAAGCTAAAACTCAGACTCAAGAACAAAATCATAAAAACAAACACTTACCAAAACTTTTAAGTGTAAAGCAGTCCAACTGTAAAATCTGATCCGTAACTGATTTCTCCCAAGGGAGAAAATAAATCTAGGAATCATCTGTAACACCCCTTGTCGTCGAGACTGAAAATTTATTTTCGTAATTGATTTTTTTGATGATGAGAGATTATATAGAATCTTTTCTTTATAAGTTTTGATGGATCTCTGCATTTTATTTTTCTAAGCAGAGGTTTTTAGAAGGGTTTATGTGTTAAAAAGCCTTATGGGTTTTAAGTCAAAAGTGGTCAAACCGTTAGTCAACCCATTAAGCCAAATATCCCTCTATACGGCCTACAAAACCCTAGAGATTAGAATTTGGTAAATTCTAACATCCACAAAGCTGGCCAATCTAAGAAGAGGTAGAGGAGATTTTTTGACGATTGTTAATCAATTTTGAGATTATCTCTCTGGTAAAAATACGCTCAAGCAAGTATCGCCCTACTTTTCTTTTTGCCTTTGGTTCTTGAATACATTTATATTATTGCATGAATAAACATATTAGACCCATCACAATTGTATCATATTTCATCCTTAAAGAATTTTATATCGATATTTTTGGTGAAATAATGCACACTTGCAAATTTTTGACCTAGAGCCATAAATATCTAATGAGAACATTTGATCTATGTTTCATATAATAGGTTTTGTTAGCTTCTTCTACTAATTTTAGTGGACATGTGTATGACAAGTTTTTGACATGTTTCGGCAAGCTTTTACAAAACCCTAGATGAGCAATTCGAGTTTTTTCATATCTTTGATAATGATAATTGTTCCATATATGTTAGTTCATGATATCATGCTAGAAAAGTGTAGACAAGTATTCCTAAAATAAACATGAGAGAGATATGACAAACTCTAGAGTGAAAATCTGCTTAAAAGCAAGATTTAGATGTCCAGTGTAGATTTTTTGATGTCTGGTCTATGATTCAGATGTCTGGTCGAAATATCAGACGTCTCTGTATAGCTTTTTCTAATTTTGAGTTTCTGTCATCCGTAAATTAGACGTTTGGTCTAATTTATCAGTTGTCTGGTTTAACGTCCAAGCATCTGGGGAGATATTCAGGATGCTTGAAAATATGCACATCAGTTTTATTTTTGCCTTATGAGTCGTTTAACTCCCTAAATTCTTCATTTGACTTAGGATGTTTATGAAAGTTTGTGAACACCTTTGTTATCATATTTTGAGTGTGATTAAAGATTTGGTTAGTATTTTTGAGTTATTGTTTAATAATTATTCAATTGAACAAAAAATTTTGAAAATACGATTTTTTCATTAAATTTGAGTCTTTGGCCCAAACTCTACTAGGAGTTGTTTCTAAGAGGGGTTATTGATTGGTGTAAATTTGGGGATATTAGGATAGTTTTTGGGATAACACTTTTTAATGTTATTCATTGGGATAATGGGGCTTGGATAACACCTTTTAGTGTTCTTGGTTGATTAGGACAATTGTGGGACAATTATCCCACTTCTCCTAAAATTATCCCAGCTATATAAGAGTTCATCTGTCCCCACCCCCCATATTGCCCAAAATTCTCACTAGAATATGATGGGGTAATTTTCCCCTAGGTCCCATGGTGTTCTTCTCTAGCGTCATCGATGTCTCCAGCCCATCGCGCCTCATCCTTCTTCTTCCCCCATCTCTTCTCACTCTCCTCCAGCCCTAGTTTTCTTCCTCCTCTATCTTCTCTCAATGGCTCTTCTCTAGCCCTTGAGTAGCGATCTCAGCCACTGTAGATGGATTCCGACGCCTTTCCCTCTTTCAGATCCTCCACGCTAGCCGTCCCAATGAACTCCGACGCCTCTATTTTTTTGTTGTGTTTTGTTGGTAGTAATTTGGTTTCTAATTGATGGGTTTACTATTATCTAACCTACCATGAATTTGGGATAGATTGATGAACCTGTAAATTTGTTCGTAATGTGTGGATTTGATTCTTTTTTTGTAATGGATATTCTGAAAATTTTCATGTCGGTATGTTTTACATTTACTTTATAATAAATTGATTTGAGTTGTTTAATTGGTCTTATAGAGGGGGAGCATGTGGTTCAAATTTAACAAACTTTAGTGATAATTGATATTTATGTGAATGCTTGAATGAACTCATTTGGTAGAAGAGAGAAACAGTAGATTTTAAAAGATGTCATATTCAATTGTCACACTCAAATTGTTCCATTATCCCATTTTATTCCACTTTACTCTAGTTTATCCCATTCAAATTGTTCAAGGGGCAAAAATTATCCCATTGGGACAATTATCCTAATGAGCTCGAAAATATCCCAATGAATAACCCCCCAATATAAAAATATGGTTATTTGCAATAATATGAGCCATGTAATATGCTAACTCTTGTTAAAATGGTTCAACTGTTGATAATAATAAGTATACCCGTAAGATTATGCATGCAAACCTACAATAATTAGGAGTTTAAATATCAGACATTTGTCTTAATCAATGTGGTAAGCTTTCAGCTGAGATGGTGGTGGGCACAAGAGGTGCAAACTTGTTGCCTATGAGATTATGGATATGATATGTTGAGATGAGATAACAACTTCAGATAGTTAAAACCTGATTTTCCAAACTCTTAGAATTTGTATATTAAACGTAAAGTTTTAAGTGACAATGTGTGAAGTGTTAGTGTGCGAATTTGCAGGCTCTATGCTTTTGTGTTAGAATTTTCACTCGATAATAATAAAGTCGTGTAACATAGAAAAGCTAAGATTAGGCAACATCGTGTGTAATCGCCTTAAAATAAGTTTGTTTGAAAATATTGGGTTTGAACGGGGGAGACTAAACAATAATTTTGCTTTTTAAGGTGTGATTTTTGTTTTGGCCATTTTAACGAGTTTAATACCAGAATCTCGTTTTGGATTGCCGAGTTGAAATTTTATTATCTAGCTTAAAATGATCAATATTATTATTTAATCTTAAATAACCTAAACTAGTTGAAGTATGCTAGGATTTTGTAAATTTGTTTGCACATGCATGTGTGATATATGTATATGTTTATGTACACATGATGAATGATGAAGTATGTTGATGTTCAGTATATTAGTATTTTGAGTTTAGTAGTACTGTGAGCTAAGTAAAGAGTACCGATATATGTTTCTTCTGAGAAATATAACGACTAGGAATGTCACATCAAGTTTTGAGAGTTTATTCTCAGATTCATATTTGCTCAAACATGTATATTGTTCTATGTTCCTATTCAGGCCTTAATATTATCTCAAATTTTGAATTATTGATGAATATCTCTTTCGAGCTTTCCTTCATTAATTTTATTTGTTTAGTGAATTATTCATTCACTATTCCATCCTTGATCCTAACCTTTGGCGGTATTTGCTACTATCCGCTGACGGATTTATTTTTATGGTTTGTCCTTTTCCTTATCTTTTCATAGGTGGTTGATATATTCTGGAATAGAGAGGTGTGTTAGTCAGGAACAATGGATTTCTAGGTATATGTTGGCTCGTGTAGGTTTTGAAAATATTTTTTGTTTTTTGAATACTTTCTCACAAGATCCTAAAGTATATGATATTATCCACACATTTATATTTTGAAAAAAATAGCATGCAAAATAGAGGCTCAAGTATATCTGTTGGATTTGATTGTCATCTAAGTGGTGTGCTGCCAGTCTAGTCATGAGCCGTTTAGGTCTCAGGGCTTGACATCATCAGGCAAGCAACTTACAACAAGCAGCAAGAGAGAAAAGAAATAAAAATAGGTACAGAGAGAGTATCTCGAATGGTACACTCATGAAGATCCAAGACTGAGGACAGAAGAGAAATTGTAAGGACCTTACCCCACTTTGAATCAGTTTCAACTGTTGATTTTGATCAGATAAATTTGAACTGTTTGATTTTTCTAATTCGTAGATTTTTAAGACGTGTCACATTCTTTATTCAAGCGGAAGGTCATAAGTTTTTTTATCTTTCATTGAAAATCAAAATTTGAATTCTTCAAGTTGTTTTATGTGGTTTTCATAATGACTTAGGCTTTAAGAGAGATATGGCATATTATCTTATTGGATTGAATCCAGTAAAAGGATATCTATTAACCCACAATCCATTTCATAATTTTTCATATAAAACCACCATTTCCTCTCCCTCAAAAATTAGGGCAGAAGTTTTGGCGACCTTGGAGGCTAAGAGAATAATGATTTAGATGCAAGGCAAGTATTTTTGCTTGCTAAAATTGTTACTTTAAAATTCTAATTTATGGATCTTTAAGATCTTGAATTTCTCTACCTTTTTGACCAAGAAAACTTTGATTTTGATTATGTTTAAATTCATGGGTTAAGATTAAGGGGAGGATTTCTCTAAGAGGTGAATCGCAATCCACAATCTCTTTTAAGGAGAAGAACTTATTGTTGTAGATAAATGATATCTTCGCAAGATTGAGTCTTTATTTCATGATTTGAGGTATTGTTTATGGGTTTTTTTGTACTTTGAGATCTCTGCACTCTTTTGATATTTTTGGATTGAAATGAGTAGTTTGGATAAGGGGTTGTCTCCATTTTTAGCTTAGATTGTGAGCCCTCGAGCTTTAATGATGTATTAATAAATACTTAATATTTTGGAGTGTAAATTGGTGGAATAATTTTCTTTTGGCAGTATAAAACTTGGGTAGAAATTGGTTTTTTATTTAGTTTTGAATCGAAGGAGTATTTGATCAAAAATATTTTGGAATCATGGATTTTAGCACGAGTGCACGCTCTGCACCTGATAAGGGCACACGCTCAGTGAAATCCCTAGAACATATTATTTTACAGTGTTTGAGTGCACGGGCCACAACAATGAGCCCATGCGCTCAAAGCGGGGTTTTCAAAGATGATTTTTATTTTGATTTTTCCCAATCTACTGTCAGAACTTGGTTGATGTAGCAACCGGGTGACCGAACACACCCACCTTCCGAGTGCATGCACTCAGCACAAGAAGATAGATTCTTTTGATTTTAAGAAATTGATTCGTTTGAGCTTGTTTTTCAAGTTTTTTTGGTTTCATTGCATGGATTATGATATAAGTTATGCAATTAAGCTTATTCTTGCCATCTCGGGATATAGAAGATGATAAATTAGTTACTTGGCTATAGTCCCACATTTATGTTTGTCCTATTAAATTCATGATATACCTTTGAGTATACAAATAAGACATGTTGTGCTATGTTATCGCATAGTGTTATCATATGTTCATGTCATGTCATGTTATCCTATGCCTTGACCTAGAATTCACGGACATTGTGCATGTTAGCCAAGGTTATACCTTGGACTTTTGTTTGCTCGGTATGTTATTATGAGACTTAGCCCTACGGGTATGCATGATTAGACACCATGATGTGGTGTATACATGATGACGATGCTTTCGTATGTTTAGATATTGTGCACATCCCTCGTGACACTAAATCAAGAATGTTCTCTATTTAAAATCAAGAAAGTTCTTAGTTTGGGATATATTGCGACCAAGAGTTGATGCGAATACTATATGCTAAGTTGAAATTACACAATAATCAAGTTATAGTATTTAAGATATCGATCCCTGGGAGAGAGTGTATTAGAAAGACAATATAAAAAGTGTAGGAACAAATGAATGAGTGCAGAGTTTGGTGTGTTTTGGATTGAGGGTTGTCACAAAATAAAAGGCTAAAACAAGTGGGAAGAATGAGAGAAAGAGAATAAGAAAATAAAAAACTCAAAAATAAAATTAAATCAAAACAAGAAGCAAATAAAAGATGGAGAAAATCAAGTGAGAAGACTAGGAATCTAGGATTGAATCTACTATATAATTTCAAATTGAATTTAGGAATTGCTCTCTTTATATTCTCATATTACATAGAATTATTAAGCATGGACTCTCATGTTACTAAAATAAGCATAACCTATCAAAATATATTGAAGTAATATTATCATTTATAAAAACAATAAACAATTTGATAATAACCCTAGAGGTTAATAAGCATAAACTATCAAACCATTTAAGATAAGTATACCCTATCAAATTCTTTTTCTATCAATTAGTTCTCAAGTTAATTATCCTAAACATGATTATTTTAAGCACAAAAGAGAGTAATTCAAAAATTAAAAGAAATTAAACTAGTTTTATCTAATCCTAGAATTCCTATAAAAGATTAGCTATTCATACTAGTAATTAAAAGCAATAAATTAAAATCTAAACTATATAGCATAAAAGGAACAAGAAAATAAATCAAAACTACAAAGCAATAAAAGAGAGAAATAGAAAATCTACACTATAAAGCATAAAAGCAAGAAAATAAATCTACACTATAAAGCATAAAGAAAATCTACACTACAAAGCAATAAATCTAAACTACCAAATATGAAATAAAATAAGAAATAAAATCCTAAAACATGAAATTCTAAAATAAAAAAATAAAAGAGGAAAAATAAAACTTACATTGCAAACGGTTGGCCCCTTGTGAAGAAAATATTCTTCTTAATCATCAAAAGAGAAAAGAACAAAAATTAAAAGGAAGAAATTTTTTATTACAAACTAAAGTTTATAATTTTAGAAGGTCTTCTCAATTAAGAGTAACCCTCCTCTCCAAAAAGGAGTTTATAAAATTTTTCCATCCTCAACCCCTCACTCTACACCCCTATTTATAGACTACAGCCTTCAACAACAACCCTTGGATTAGTCTTGAGCTCTAATAAATTAAAATTAGCCATTGATACGTTTATGTTACGTCCTCATCAATTATCTCATTGATTAGCTTATCGATTAGCTAATCGATTAGTGAATCAATTAGCTCAAAATAAATTTTTTTTTCTGTTGACTTGTTGACTCGATTGCTTTATGGGCTTTTGGCTTTGTGGGCTTCCTCCAGGCTTCTAGTGGGCTACAAGAAGAGATATTTTGGACTTCTTTTAGCTCTTATTTGATCAATCATTTATTACCTACAAATTCATAAAATAACCGTTATTAGAAAATTTATTTATTCAACAAAATAGATAATGAGGGTATAAAAGTGTAATAAAATATAGTGATTAAATATCCCCAAACCTAAATTTTGCTAGTCCTTTAGCTATGAAAGAAAATGAAAGAGAAAGAAAGAAAAATTCTAACTCATTTTCGCAGCAATCGTGGTTTTATTGAGCACATACAACAAGCCTTTAAACCTACAGGTTATCCTAGAGGTTGAGTTCTGGCCTGGTTTGGCTTTGCAGATAATATACCCAAAACATTCGATCAACTTGCCACTTTGAATAAGTCAATATAGAATTCATTCACTTGATATTTTTAAACAATCTAATTAAAGGTAGTTTTTAATCAAGAAAATATTTTTATGCATAACTACAAAGTAATTTTCTTAGAAAATCTATTCATTGTAGTTGTACAAAACCAAGTCCCAACTTAGGGCCTTTATTTTAAAATTCTTAAAAGTACATGCTAACTCTTTATTTCAATCAATTCCCAAGCCTCTTGGTCATTTTATTTTTCAAGAATATATATATATATATATATATATATATATATATATATATATATATATATATATATATATATATATATATATATATATATATATATATATATATAGAGCAAATCTCAGATAAACTTAAGTTTATAGGGAATAGTCTTAGACCAACTTTTCTATCCATTGATGTTGCCTGGGATCGATGAAAGATATGAAGCCCATTGATATTTATAGGAGATTTGCTCTCTCTCTCTCTCTCTCTCTCTCTCTCTCTCTCTCTCTCTCTCTCTCCCTCTTCTATATATATATATATATATATATATATATATATATATATATATATATATATATATAATTTTTATATACACATATCTTTTTACTTCTTGGTGATTTTTTTATTTTATCAGGCTTTTCTAAGTAACCATGTGACGAGATTTGGGCTAATGGATCCCAACCCAATTATCCTTAGGTCATTAGGTATACAAATACTCCTTGAGTTTAATTGCTCAGTTAACTTAGACTTACTAAAATATATAGAATCATCATGGAGTTAAAGATTTTATTGGTCCTTATTTTTGCACTCTTTTTTTCCTTTGAGTTAGTATATATACATATATATTTACATATAACTTGAGAAATGTTTTGATTATGAGGACTTTGAAAATTGTTATCAACTCTAAGTTAAGCATGAAAAAAATTTTATTACTTCAAATAAAGTCCTAAGTTGGAGCTATAGTTAAGTATAATACTTTGAAAATTATTTCTTAAAATTTATCAAGAATATCAATTATTAATTAACTTTATCAAGTTGGCAAGTGACAAAAAAATTTAAGTTTTTTAAGGAAAGAGAAGAAAAGATAAAAGAAGGGATAAAATTAGAGAGAAAACGACTTGTCCCCACCCCATACCTTAAATTTATATTGTCATTAATGTAAAGTATATGATGCACAAAGTAAAGCAAATAGGAAAGGAGGCACTTATATTTGTTCAATTGAATAATGATAAAATGATAAAATATACAATTACCTTTGGCATGAGGTGGATATATCCAAAATATTCTTTTCCTTTTTTATTTTTTCTTTTATTTTTTCTTTTTTCTTCTTTTTAATTTTTTGTTATTGTCTTTACAAAGAAAAACAAACTCTCCCAACAAGAGAAGAATAAATTATTATTATTATTTTGAGATACTGAGTAAAGATGCAGAATGTAGGATTGAAAATTAAAGACTCACATTCTACATCAATACCTACATTATTGCTAAAAATTCTTCCTCAAATTTTAAAGAAATCAAAATGATAAACTCTATGATATCTTTAAATTTTATACTCTCCGACATTTTTAAAAATTTCTGCAGCATTAAATGGCAGGTGAGTAGAGGGTCATGCATCTTGAATTTTTGGTGCAAATCAATTAGAAAACTAGTCTCAGATCTGAACTCAGGTTCCACATGAAAAAAAATTTGTCCTAACAAAAGGAGCTCTTCTTTAAAAATTTCCTCAAACCCAATGTTCATGGTTGAGGCATGATAGGCTAACTGTTCCAAATCTTCTAGGACCCTAAGTTCAGTCACAAAGAGTTCTTCGAACCTGAGATCAATGAAACTTGTCTCTAACTTAGTGCTTTTCTTTCTAAAGACTTGTTCTAATTCTAACTCCTTTAACAGTTTGATTTCATCATCAAAGATCTCCTCAAAACTGATATTTGACTCAAACTCTTTTTCTAACTCTTTGCTTGATGTTCCCTAAATGAAGTTTACTTCAAGGGGTTGATTTGATGAATCACTCAGCTGGTTCCCTAGAGTTAAGACATTGAGATCTACAGCCACATTTTCAAAGAATAGCTTTATTTGACCAGTTCTCAGTTGATCAGAGTATTAAAAGTTGCTAAGAACCGTCTTCCTAAAATAATAGGTATCTGACCCTTGAGATTAGAAACGGGCTATACGTTTCCAAGCCTATAAAATCAACAAGAAATATAAACTCCCCAGCCTTAATCAGAACATCCTCTATCTCTAGCTTGGGTATCTTTAAAGATCTATCAGCTAATTAGAGAGTACATCTGGTTGGTTTCAATTCTCCTACTCCTACCTATTAGACTGAATAAGGAAGAAGATTTACATTAGCTCCTAAGTCTAGAAGTGCCTTATCAATGAAGGTGTTTCCTATAACACATGAAATAGTCACACTACTTTGATCCTTATATTTCAGGGGCATGGGCTTTGAAAGAATGTCACTGATATTAGCAGCTAAAAAGACTTTCTTGAGATATTGGTTGCTCTTTTCTTAGAACACAAATCCTTCAAACATTTTGCATAAGATGAGATTTGTTCGATGGTATTTAAGAGAGGGATGTTGACCTCGACCTGCTTAAATACTTCTAAGATTTTCTCCACCTGAGGGGAGCTCTTCCTAGGTCTCAATCTATTTAAAAAGGGATCAACGAGCTTATACCTATCTAGATTGAGCTTAGATTTGGTTTCAGGTTCTTGGTCATTAGAAGAGAATGATGATTGCACAGAGTTATCAGAAGGAGGTGGTGTTTGTTTAGATTCAGCAGATTGGATAGAAGATTGAGAATCTTGGTTAGGAGGCATTCTAACTTGGTTGTCGATCTGTTTTCTTGACCTCAATATATGAATTGCATTTACTTGAGCCAGATAAGATGAACTTGATCTAGTGTCTTTAGTATTTTCAACTGGTTGACTCAAAAAATTTTCTTTCTCGCCCTCTCACTCACAGCACTAGCCAATTGTCCTAGTTGAGTTTCTAGTCTAGCTATGGCTTAAGTAATGGAATTTAACAATTGCATGTTGTTTGCATGAAGGAATTCAGAGTATTGAACGACTAAATCAACCTGTTGTGGTATGTGTAGATGCCTACATCATAGCTTCTAGACCGTTCTCTAAGATACTGAATTGTTTCTCATGATTAAAATTTGGTGGAACATATTGATTTTGAGGAGTTTGATTGGGATATGAAGGATTGGGTTTGAAATAGTTATGAGTGTTGAATGGACTCATGTTTCCCCTAGAAAATTATAGAATTGACGAGGGAGAAAAATTTGGGGTTTTCAATAAATTTTCCTGATTCCATACAAACTTCGGATGATTTCTCCAACTTGGATTGTAGGTTAAAAAACAAATTATTTTTAGGACGCTGGAACGCAGCGTTAATCTGCTCTAGTGGTTAATTATTTTCTAAGAGAGGGCATTCCTCTAAAACATAGGCTAGAGATAGGCAATTATGATATCCTAATAAGAAACTTGGTTGATTTAAGCTAGAGCTCGTTCTTTGAGTTCTAGGACTTCTAACTGACACAAGATTGTAGTCATTTTATCTTCAGAGGCTATGTTTGACTCTAGAAAAAGAGCACTGGATTTGATTGGGGGAACTGATAAAACTCTTTCATCACAGTGTTACCACTGTATGGATTTCTCAGATATATTCTCTAAAAATTCTCAGGCTTCATCAATATTTTCCTTCATGAAATTCCCTTGACACATAGATTCTAAGGATGTCTTTAAAGAATAATCCTATCCTTCATAGATAATTTGGCATAAACGCCATTTCTCTAAACCATGATGTGGAAATTGGATAAAAAGATCCTTAAATCTATTAAAATACTTTTAGAATGGCTCCCCTAAAATTATTCGATGAGATTGAATGATGTTCCTAAGCTTTACCATTTTATGAATTGGGCAGAACATTTTTAGAAAAAGGGTAACAAATTCATCTGAACTAGAGATAGAATTTGTGGGCAAGTTATACGACCATTTATTAGCCTTGTCCTTAAGAGTAAAGGGGACGAATCCGAGCTTAATTGCATCCTCAGATAACTCTCTATTCTTAGTCATAAGATAAACTTTCTCAAACTTGGATATGAAAACATAGGCATCTTTAGACTCATTTTCTAAAAGCTTGGGAAGCATGTCTATGAAGTGTGGTCTAAGCTCATAATTAGCACCATTAACCTTAGTAAGTCTAATGTAAGACGGATTACATTACAGCTTGGATAATACATATCCCGATGAAAATTCTTTTAATTTTGTTTATATCAGAAAAAATCTAAGGAAAAGATCTAACAAGGAAAAAAATATTTTTATATAAAATGAGAAAAACAAGTAAAAGCTAAAGGATTTGTGAAAGAGAAGAAGAAGGAGAAAAGAAAAACCTAACTAAGCAAATCAAAAGCTAACCATTTGAACAATCATTCTTAATTTTAGGATTAAGCCTAAACTTCACTAGACCAGCTCCTAACTAAAAAAATCTTTAGTAAAAAGACTCAAGTTTACTTGATTAGTTAGCCAGGTAATAATAATAATACTAGAGGGAGGTTAAGGACCAATTAAGTAACTCTTTCCTTGAGGTGCGCCTTATGCAACCCCTAAACATTGCTTAGACACCAATAGAGTCAAATAAACTTAAACCGGATCACTTAAGAATTTCTTATTTTCTATTGAGCTTGAAACCTTAGGGGGCCAATGTCTAATGAATTTTAAAGGCTTGGGTTTGTGTGGTGAGCAATTAGTGACTTTTAGGCTAAGAAAAGGGTGATAAAATCCCTCACCTTATCTTGATTTGGAGTTTTTGCCCTTAAAAGTATTTTCAAGTGTGTGCTCAAATCAAAATATTTAAACCACTTTAGTGAATTCCTACTAACTATATACAATGCAACCTTAAGAATTGAAAGCAATCACAAGAGGATGCTAAAAAAAATTTTAATTAGGGTCAACAAACATTCAAATGTGAGAAAGAGAGCTCTTGTTTAAATTATTATCTTGTTTCAGAAGTTATTCAAGTGAAGGGTGATTTTTATTATGGTCAACAAGAGAATTTTTAATTTATTATTTCCTCATTGTCTCTAATTATGAACACCTAACTAGAGGGTGAAATTAAAAATCACATCGAAGAGAACTCACATTTTCAAGTGGTTGACAACTCTTGAAGCAAATATTCTTCTCTAATCTTCAATCTTCTTCTAGTTCAATCCTTCACAATGAAACATACAAATCAAAGAATCAAAATAGAGAAATCCTAATTACAAGCACCTTCCCCAATAAATGGCGCCAAAAGCTTGATGCGATTTATATATGCTAAGTTGCAAGCGTACAACAATGAAATTATAGTATTTAAGATATCAATCCATATGAAATGAGTTATTAGAAAGATAATCCTAAATGGGTTCTTGAAATATGTGGAAACAAATGAATGAGTGTAGAGTTTGGTGTGTTTTGGGTTGAGGGTTGTCATAAAATAAAAGACTAAAATAAGAGGGAAGAATGAGAGAAAGAGAAGAACAAAATAAAAGAAAATTGATGGGGACTAAATGGTTACCTCCTAAGTTTTAAGTATACAACTTATCAAGTTATAGTATATAAGATTATCGATCCCTTGAGGAACGGGAAGTAGGAAGAGTTTTGTTCAAGTTTTGGTTCTCAAATTATGCGCAAGACAATTAGGAGTTTTATGTACATGGTGAAAGTGGTCATGAAAAGAGTAGAGAGTGGATTGTGGATTATGCGCAAATAAAAGAAAAACGAGGAAGAAAATGTATTGTGGAGAGATTAAGAGTGTGATTGTGACAAAGTGTAAATAAAAGCAAAATGAAAGTGAGAGTGAGGAGATTAGAGAATGAAAATGATTGTATGTAAATAAACCAAAATGAGAATGAGAGAGTGTGAGAAGTAAAAAGTGAAATCAAGATCAAGAAAATAAAATCAATAAAGCAAAAGATGGAGGATTCAATTAGAGATATGAAAGAATCAAGAATTGAATCCACTAGCTAATCTTACTTATAAGATATGAACCATTCTCTTTTATCACATTTCATTTTAAATTTATTAAGCATAGACTATCAAACCACTTAAGGGAAGCATAACCTATCAAATTATCGCCTAAATAAAATCAATACTCATGAGGAGAATAACAACAAGATAATAATCCTAGAATTCATAAGCATAATCTATCAAACCACTTAACTAAAGCATAGACTATCAAATTATTCTTCTTCCATTAGTTTTCTAGTTAGTTAACCTAAACATGATCATTTTAAGCATTAGAGAGTGATTCACAAATATAAGAGACAAATTAGACTAGTTTCATGCAAAACTAGATCCCCACAAGAGGATTAGTTTCACATCTTAGAAAAATAAAGGAAATTAAGAGAGGGAGGAGGAAAAATAAACATAATTACAAGAATGAAAAAGAGCAAGAAATAAAAGAAAAAGAAAAGAAAATTGCAATGAAAGTAAATCTAATCTATGAATTAAAGACAAGACATGAAATTAAATTGCATGGAATTAAATTGCATGAAAGTAAATTGTAAGAAAGTAAATTGCATGAAAGTAAATCTATTCTACAAATAAGAAAATAAAGAAGAGAAAAGAAATAAAGAGAAACCCCACAATTCCTAATTCATCTTCATCCTCCTTTTGCTCCTTGGACAAAGAGAAGAGAAAAGAAATTGAAGGGGTAAAAAATTTTATTTATTGTGTAATAAAAGTTATAATTTTTAGAAGGTCTTCTCAATTAAGAGTAATCCTCCTCTCCAAATGGAGTTTTTACAAAATATTTCACACTCAAAACCCTCAGCATTCACCCCTATTTATAGCCCAACGGAGTTGATATGAACCATTGAATCAAACTTGGCCAATTAGGAAGAGAAATCAGCCCTTAATTCGGAATCTCTTGCGAACCAATCGGTTGGCCAACCGGTTGGTTAACCGATTGATTTCAAACGGATTTTGTCTTTTCTTGATATTTTTACACGAATTCTTCTTGGATCCCCTTGGTATCTTGGGCCTTTGTTTGTCTTCAGATTTGGGCTTTAAAAATTGGTAGAAATTCAGAGAATTTGAGTCATTTGGGCTCTTATTCATTAATACTTTATTAACCTACAAATTAAGATAAACACGATTATTAGTAATATCTTTATTCATATAAAATAGGTAATGAGGGTATAAAAATGTAATTAAAATGTGATAATCAAATACCCCCACACCTAAACTTTTGCTAGTCCTCTAGCAAAGAAAATAAAAAGAAAATCTAACTCACTTTTACAGGAATCGCGGTTGTATTTAGCGCATACAACATGCTTTTAAACCCCTAGATTACCCTAGTGGACGAATTATAGTCTCGTGAGGGTTTACAGTGAATATACCTACAAAATTCAGTCATCTTGCCAATTTAAAGAAGTTAATGAAATAATTAATTCATTTGATATATTTAAACATTCCAATTGAAGTTGGTTGATACTCAAGAAAACGTTTTATCATAACTCCAAGGTAAGTTTCTTTAGAAAATCTTTTCATCATAGTTATACAAAACCAAGTTTAACTTAGAAAAATAAAAGTTTTGAAGAGAACATGCTAGCTCTTTGTTTCAATAAAATTTTCAAGTCTCTTAATCAATTTATTTTTCAAAAATATATAAATATAACTATATAGATATATTTGTTATATATATATATATATATATATATATATATATATATATATATATATATATATATATATATATATATATATATATATATATATATATATATATATATAGAGCAAGGCTCCTATGAACTTATGTTCATAATGAATAGTGGTGCACCAACTTTTTATCCACTCATCTTGCCTTGAGATTTGTGATGCACAAATCTCAAAGTGGCCTTTATATCTTTCACGGATCCCAAAGCAAGATGAGTGGTTAGAAAAGTTGGTGCACCACTATTCATTATGAACTTAAGTTCATAGAGCCTTGTTATATATATATATATATATATATATATAAATATAACTATATAGATATATTTGTTATATATATATATATATATATATATATATATATATATATATATATATATATATATATATATATATATATATATATATATATATATATATATATATATAGAGCAAGGCTCCTATGAACTTATGTTCATAATGAATAGTGGTGCACCAACTTTTTATCCACTCATCTTGCCTTGAGATTTGTGATGCACAAATCTCAAAGTGGCCTTTATATCTTTCACGGATCCCAAAGCAAGATGAGTGGTTAGAAAAGTTGGTGCACCACTATTCATTATGAACTTAAGTTCATAGGAGCTTTATATATATATATATATATATATATATATATATATATATATATATATATATATATATATATATATATATATATATATATATATATATATATATATTGACAATCTTTATTTCATAGTGATTTTGTTCTACTTTGTCGGCTTTCTAAGTGACCATTAAAGAGTTTTGGGCCAATGGATCCCAACCTAAGTTGGCTTAGGTCATTAAGTATGAAAATACTCCTTGGGCTTAATTACTCACCAACTTAGGCTTAATAAGATAGAACCACATTGGAGTTCAAGAAAGTTTTTTATATATATGATGTATATATTTATATATGAGTATATGTATATATTTTGAAAGATATATAGATTAGGACAACTTCAAATTTTATTTTTAACTCTAAGCTAAACATGCAAAAATTTTATTACTTTAAAATCTAAGTTGAGACTTAAGTGAAGTATACTACTTTGAAAATCATTTCTTAAGAAATTTATTTGGAGTTATCATAAAAGAACTTGTGTATAGAACTAACTAAGGATTAGAAAACTTAAATTCTATCAAATAGATCAATTATTAATCAACTCTATTAAGTTGGCAAGTGACTATATATATATTTTTAATTTTTTTTTTCTTTTCTTTTTTTATATATAAAAATGGTAAGAAGAGAAGAAAAATGACTAAGATAAAGATAAAATGACTAATCCCCACCCCCACACCTAAATTTTGCATTGTCCTCAATGCAAACTCTATAATGCACAAAGTAAAACAGTAAGAATGGAAGCACTTATATTTGTTCTAATAATCTAGAACAATGAAAAATCTGTAATTACCTTTGGTATGAGGAGGGTGAAGTCAAAAATTTATTCTTTTCTTTTTTTCATATATCTCTTTTATTTATTTATTTATTTTTCTTTTTTTATAAAGAAGAATAAGAAACTCTCACATGAGAGAAGAATAAATTCTTTTATTATTATGAGACAAAAAATAAAAATGTAGAATAAAAGATGAAACATGAGAAGCTCACATTCTATATTAAATCCTACCTTATTACTGAAAATTCTACCTCAAATTTAAAGAGTTCCAAAATGATATAATCAGCGATGTGCTTAAATTCCAAAAATTTCGTGATTTTTAGTGATGTTTGCAAAGAATGCAAGGTAGGTATTAATGGTTGTATGCTTTTGAACTTAGATTCGTTATTAACAAAATTATGTGCGACCAAGTCTTCTTTAAAAATTTCCTCAAATACAAAATTTAATGTTTGACATTTTGGTTGGTTATTTTCAAAAATCTAAGTTCATCCGAAAATAGTTCTTCAACAGCTTCCTCATTCTCAGCAAAATTTTTCAGTTCCTCAAGAAAATTTCCTCAAACTGAGGTCAATCTCATTCTCTTTTTCTATCTCCTGAATGTAATTTATTTCAAAAGGTTTATTAGTTGGCTGATTCTCTATATTGAAAATATTGATATCAGCAGTCATATTTTCAAAGGACAGCTTCATTTGACCAGTTCTACAGTTGATAAGAGCATTAGACGTGGCTAAGAATGGTCTTCCTAAGATGACAAGTATCTGTCCTTTTGGATTGGAAACAGGCTGTGTTTTTAGGACGATGAAATCCACATGGAAAATGAACTCTCCAACCTTAATCAAAATATCTGTTATCTCACCCTTGGGGACTTTGACTGATTTATCAGCTAACTGTATGGTGCATTTGGTAGGTTTGAGTTCTCCTACACCTAGTTGTTGATAGACCGAGTATGGAAGCAAATTAACACTGGCCCCTAAGTCTAAAAGTGTCTTATCAATGTGACTATTACCAATGATACAAAGGATGGTAGGGCAACCTAGATCTTTATGTTTCAGAGGCATGGACTTTGAGATTATATCAGTGATATTGGCAGCAAGAAAGACTTTCTTCCGATCATTTATTCTTCTCTTTTTAGTGCACAAATCTTTCAAAAATTTGGCATAAGTTGAGATTTGTTCAATTATATCTAAGAGAGGAATGTTGACCTTAACCTGCTTGAAGGTTTCTAGGATCTTCTCCTCCTGAGGGGAGTGATTCCTAGGCCTGAGTCTATCTGGGTATGGAGCAACTGGTTTAAACCGATCAAAATTAGGCTCAGGTTCGGGTTCAGACTCTTGGTTATCAGAATTGGGTGATTCATTAGAAGGAGAAATAACTTGTTCGGGTTCATGCGTTGGGCTTGGAGGCATTCTAACCTAATTATCGATTTCTCTACCTGATCGGAGTGAATGGATTGCATTCACTTGTGCCTCATAAGCTGAACTTGTACCCGTGTCCTTTGGGTTGGTCACGGGTTGACTCGGAAAAGTTCCTTTCTCTCTCTCACTCATGGCATTAGCTAGTTGAACAAGTTGGGTTTCTAACCTAGATATGGCTTGGGTGTTGGAAGTGAGGATTTTCCCGGTTGATTACATGAAGGAATTCAACGTGTTTGATGTTTGAGTCAACAAGTTCGTGGTCTGTGTAGAGGTTTTAATCAAAGTTTCTAGACCCTTTTCCAAAGCATTAAGACGTTTATCATGATCAGCAATTTGAGAAGTGTGATTTGCAGATTGGTGATGAGGAGACTAATTTTGAAATGATAGATTCGGTTATTGAAAATTGAGAGGAGCTGTGTTTCCCCTAGGAAATTGTTGGTTTGAAGAGGGAGTGAAATTTTGATTCCCGGAGTAGTTTCCCTGGTTCCATACAAAATTCGGATGATTTCTCCAACCTGGATTGTAGGTTGGAGAAAATAGATCATTCAGGACATTTAGGCAGGCGTTTATCTGACCTAGTGGCTGACCGGGTCCTAAAAGAGGACATTCCTCTGAAACATGAGATGGAGACAGACAGTTATGACATCCTGAGACTGAAACTTGATTAATTTGAGCGGGAGCTCATTCTTTGATTTCTAAAGCTTCTAACCTACGCATGATCGTTGCCATCTTTGCTTCAGAGGCTATGTTTGTTTCTAAGGAAAGACCACTGATTTTGGGTTGGAAAACTGATGAAACACGGTCATCACAATGTTCCCACTGCATGGTTTTCTCGGATAAACTCTCTAAAAAATCCCAAGCTTCATCAGCATTTTTCTTCATGAAATTCCCTTGACACATTGACTCTAAGGAAGTTTTTAAAGAATAATCCAATCTTTCATAAATGATTTGGCATAATTGCCATTTTTCAAGACCATGGTGAGGACATTGGATAAGAAGATCCTTAAATTTATCAAAATACTTTCAAAAAGGTTCTCCCGGGGCAATTTTAAAATTTTGAATGCTGTTTCTAAGCTTGACCGTTTTGTGGATAGGAAAGAATTTTTTCAGAAAATTTTTTACTAATTCACCCCAAGTTGAGATGGAATCTGTGGGCAATCTATACAGCTAT
Source organism: Asparagus setaceus (assembly GCA_012295165.1). Classification (NCBI taxonomy): domain Eukaryota; kingdom Viridiplantae; phylum Streptophyta; class Magnoliopsida; order Asparagales; family Asparagaceae; genus Asparagus; species Asparagus setaceus. The sequence goes on from CM022701.1 coordinate 51,106,976, forward strand.
TTTTTGGCTTTGTCCTTAAGGGAAAAAAAAATAAATCGAAGCTTGATCGCATCCTCGGATAAGTCCCTCATCTTAATCATGAGGCAAACTTCTTCAAATTCGGAGATAAAGAAGTATGCGTCTTCGGTTTCGACTCCTAAGAATTTGGGAAGCATGTTTATGAAATGCGGTTGAAGTTCAAAATTGGTTCCATTTGCATCGGGGAGCTTAATGCACGAAGGGATTGCATTCCTAGTTGGGTAACATATATCTTGAAGAACGGGTGGATTAGGGTTGGTCATTTCTTCAAATATTTCAAAAGATGAATCAACACGGATTAAACGATTGGTATTATCCCTAACCCAAGCTTACATACACCAAAAAAAAAATTTTTTTAAAGAAAAAGGAAAAGGGAAAAAGTCAAGAAGATGATGAGAAAAAGAAAAAAAAGGAAAAACTAACTAAAAGCAAATCAAGGCAATCACTTTTCAATCACCCTAACTCTAGGGTTAAGCCTAAACTTGACTTAGACCAGCTCCTAATCAAAAATTCCCTTAATGAAAAGATTAAAGTTTACTTGGATAATTAGCCAGGTAAGGATAGTACTAGAGGGAGATCAAAGATCAATTAAGTACCTCTTTCCTTGCGGAGCGCCTTACGCAACCCCTAAACCTTGTCTTAGACACCAATTAATCCAAATAAACTTGGACCGGTTCACTTAAGGATTTCTTATTCCTTAATGAGCTCGAATCCTTAGGGGCCAACCTCTAATCAGTTTTAAGAGGCTTGGGTATATGTAGTGAGGAATTAGTGATTTTTGGGCTAAGGAAAGGGTGATGAAATCCCTCACCTTATCTTGATTAATGGGTTTTGCCCTTAAAAATATTTTCAAGTGAGTGCCAAATCAAGATGCTCAAAATACTTTGGTGAATTCCTACTATTATATGAAATGCAACCCTAGGAATTAAAAGCAACTAAAAAGGATGCAAAAATAAAAAATTTCATTTTTTATTATGGTCGACAATCAAAGAAATGAAGTTTATTAGGGTCGACAAGGGTAAAAATCTTTTTTTAATTTATTATTATTATTATTTTTATCCTAATTGTCTCTAATGTGAATGAACGATCTAAAGGGTAGAATTGAGAATACTAGAAAGAAGAGTTACCCACGTAATCACTATCCAAAGCCTCGTTGGAGGCAAATCTTCAATCTTGAATCTTCAACTCTTGATCTTCAATCTTCAAGTTCCTAAACAAAAGAAAACACACAAAATAAGGAACCCAAGTTAATCAAAATCCTACTTATACACCGTTCCCTGGCAACGGCGCCAAAAACTTGATGGGGACTAAATGGTTACCTCCTAAGTTTTAAGTATACAACTTATCAAGTTATAGTATATAAGATTATCGATCCCTTGAGGAACGGGAAGTAGGAAGAGTTTTGTTCAAGTTTTGGTTCTCAAATTATGCGCAAGACAATTAGGAGTTTTATGTACATGGTGAAAGTGGTCATGAAAAGAGTAGAGAGTGGATTGTGGATTATGCGCAAATAAAAGAAAAACGAGGAAGAAAATGTATTGTGGAGAGATTAAGAGTGTGATTGTGACAAAGTGTAAATAAAAGCAAAATGAAAGTGAGAGTGAGGAGATTAGAGAATGAAAATGATTGTATGTAAATAAACCAAAATGAGAATGAGAGAGTGTGAGAAGTAAAAAGTGAAATCAAGATCAAGAAAATAAAATCAATAAAGCAAAAGATGGAGGATTCAATTAGAGATATGAAAGAATCAAGAATTGAATCCACTAGCTAATCTTACTTATAAGATATGAACCATTCTCTTTTTATCACATTTCATTTTAAATTTATTAAGCATAGACTATCAAACCACTTAAGGGAAGCATAACCTATCAAATTATCACCTAAATGAAATTAATACTCATGAGGAGAATAACAACAAGATAATAATCCTAAAATTCATAAGCATAACCTATCAAACCATTTAAGAAAAGTATAGACTATAAAATTCTTCTTCTACCGATTCGTTCTCTTGTTAGTTATCCTAAACATGATCATTTTAAGCATTAGAGAGTGATTCACAAATATAAGAGAGAAATTAGACTAGTTTCATGCAAAACTAGATCCCCACAAGAGGTTTAGTTCCACATCTTAGAAAAATAAAAGAAATCAAGAGAGGGAGGAGGAAAAATAAACATAATTACAAGAATGAAAAAGAGCAAGAAATAAAGAAAAAGAAAAGAAAATTGCAATAAAAGTAAATCTAATCTATGAATTAAAGACAAGACATGAAAGTAAATTGTATAGAATTAAATTGCATGAAAGTAAATTGCAAGAAAGTAAATTACATGAAAGTAAATCTATTCTACAAACAAGAAATTAAAGAAGAGAAAAGAAATAAAGAGAAACCCACAATTCTAATTCATCTTCATCCTCCTTTTGGTCCTTGGACAAAGAGAAGAGAAAGGAAATTGAAGGGTGAAAATTTTATTTATTGTGTAACAAAAGTTATAATTTTAGAAGGTCTTCCCAATTAAGAGTAACCCTCCTCTCCAAATAGAGTTTTTATAAAATATTTCACACTCAAAACCCTCAGCATTCACCCCTATTTATAGCCCAAAGGAGTTGATGTGAACCATTAGATCAAACTTGGCCAACAAGGAAGAGAAATTAGCCCTTAATTGAATTGCTATAACCAATCGGTTATTATCGGTTGGCCAACCGGTTAGCCAACCGGTTGGTCAACCAATTAGTTTCCAACGGATTTTATCTTTTCTTGATATTTTTGCACGAATTCTTCTTGGATCCCCTTGGTATCTTGGGCCTTTGTTTGTCTTCAGATTTGGGCTTTAAAAATTGGTAGAAATTTAAAGAACTTGTGTCATTTGGGCTCTTATTCATTAATACTTCATTAACCTGCAAATTAAGATAAACACGATTATTAGTAATATCTTTATTCATATAAAATAGGTAATGAGGGTATAAAATGTAATTAAAATGTGATAATCAAAACTCAAAACTAAAATGAAATCAAAACAAGAAGCAAATAAAAAGATGGGGGAAATCAAGTGAGAAGACTAAAAATCTAGGATTGAATTCACTAGATAATTTCAAGTTGAATTTAAAATTACTCTCTTTTTATTCTCATATTACTTAGAATTATTAAGCATAGACTATCAAGTTACTTAAAACAAGCATAACCTATCAAAACATATTCAAGCAATATTATCATTCATAAAAGTAATAAACAACTACATAATAACTCGAGTTGAAAACCATACACTATCAAACCATTTAAGATAAGTATAGCCTATCAAAAAAATTTCTATCAATTAGTTCTCTAGTTGATTATCTTAAGCATGATCGCTTTAAGCACAAAAGAGAGCAATTTAAAAATCAAAAGGAAATTAAACTAGTTTTATCTAATCCTAAAATTCCTATAAGATATTAGCTACTCATACTGGAAATTAAAAGTATGAAATTAAAATCTAAACTATAAAGCATAAAAGGAACAAGAAAATAAATCTAGCCTACAAAACAATAAAACGAAATAGAAAATCTACACTACAAAGCATAAAAGAGCAAGAAAATAAATCTACATTACAAATCATAAAGAAAATCTGCACTATAAAGCAATAAATCTAAACTACCAAATATGAAATAAAACAATAAATAAAATCATAAAATATGCAATTCTAAAATAAGAAAATAAAGAGGAAAAATAAAACTTATATTGTAAAGAGTTGCTCCATTGTGAAGCAAATCTTCATCTTTATCATTAAAAGTGAAGAAGAAGAAAAATTAAAAACTAAGAAATTTTTTTAATTTATTGCAAAATAAAGTTTATAATTTTGAAAGGGCTTCTCAATTAAGAGGGGCCCTCCTCTCCAAGTAGGAGTTTACAAAATTTTTACATCCTCAACTCCTCACTCTCCAACCTTATTTATAGCCCACAACCTTCAAGCACAATCCTTGGATTAGTCTTAAGCTCCAAGAAAAAAGTCATCCATTGATACATTTCTGTTACGACCTAATCGATTAGTGAATCGATTAGGTTCGTAACAGATTTTATTTTCTTCTATTGACTTGTTGACTTAATTTCTTCATGGGCTTTTGTCTTTGTGGACTTCCTTTAGGCTTCTAGTTGACTTCAAGAAGAGGTATTTTGGGCTTCTTTTAGCTCTTATTTGATAAATTTTTTATTACCAGCAAAGTCATAAAATAACCATTATTAGCCGCTTTATTTATTTAATAAAATATATAATAAGGGTATAAAAGTATAATAAAATATAGTGATCATGAGTGGAGGCTTGTTATTCTCCAACAACAAAAACTTGATCAAGTATAAAAAAAACATAATAAACTAAGAAAGAAAAACTAAGAAAATATCAAGTATCCGTGTGTATCAGGTCATAGTGACTTGTTTTGGTATTTGACAAGCATTTTTAGTTTCTTTGAAAACCCAATCAGAGAGGGCACCCACGAGATGGATATTCTCTATGGATTGAGTTATTTTGGTCTAGTTCATAATATATATGTATAACCTAGTAATGAAAATGCTCGTGTGAGTTAATTAACCAGGGGAGGGGGGGGGGATTTGGACATCTCATAGATAATGTGTGGTCCAGGATTGTGTTTGGGTGCTAGTGCTACATGAGTCTGTGCACACAACCAAATAAACTAAGAATCCAATTAATGTTCCCAGTTGGTACACCAAATACACATTATATCGTGAGAGATTTCCCTAAACAAGATTATGTAAAAGCTATGTAGTTAGATGCACATGCTACCTTTATGTCGCACTCCAGGATCTTGGTGCACTCCCATTAATATCCCTGTGATGGTTTTTCTAGTTATCTGCTTTTATCTATTCTATATTCTGGATTTGAGATGCTTGTTCCTTTCATGAAAGCAAGTAAAGTAATAGAGTTATATTATCTTTCTTACATTTTAACCAGTCATGCATTCATGATACACATTACACGTGCACAAATTACTTCTTCATTTTGTGACTTGCTAGACGGCTTTCTTACTGTTCCAGCTTGTACATCAGTGGTTAACCCGGACCTTTCACCCCTTCTTTTAGGCACACCGAAGTCAAGTGATCTTTCCTAGATGGAGTTCCTGATGACCAGCTTGTCTATCTATTTATTTAGTTCTATTGCAACTCTTGCTACTAGATGTTGTTGTTTATGTTCATCTTTATGCTGTTATATAGTGACTCTGATGGACGTAATTGTTACAATTGTTGTTTCAGATTTGTGCGGCCATGCTGCCTGGTTATTATTTATTTTGAGATGATGACATTGATATCGCACTCGTGATATTTTTTATGTTATTCGCTAGCTGTGGAACTTGTTGATACCTATTGAGTATCTTGCTTTCGCTGTACATTTGTACTGTATACTTGCTTATGCTGTATATAAATTAGCTTGTATTTTCTTTTATATGTGATTACATGATTTTGTCCTGTGTATGGTGTATTTTCTTTTATATGTGATTACATGATTTTGTTCTGTGTATGGTGGATGAGATGTATGTATCGATCATTATTATAGGCTTACATATAATTTTGTGTGTGTTTGGCTTGATTGTATATGCTATCTAGCCCAGTCACGTGTCTGTTAGCCGCTTCTGAGACACGAGGCACAACAAGATTTTATTGGTATGAGAGCTTAAGGTTTATCACTACATACATTCCAATACCATAAGCATATTTCACAAAATTACATATTTCCTTTTGTTTGACTTTATATACTTTGATTCTGCCTTGATCCCTTCTCTTCCTGTTTTAGGAGAGATTTATCAATATGTCTTGTTGTATCATTGCTTCGGTTTCTTCTCCTTCCAAATCGATTCTTGCATCCGTCATTCAAGCTTTGTCTAAGATTCTGATGAGAGTAGCGAAATGTTGTGAGGAGATGACACAAGAGGAGATCAGGTTGAACCGACAGGAGACGGCTGCAGCAGCAGCAACACGGGCATCTGTGACAAGAGTTCAGAGACCCACCTAACTGGAGGAGGTGATGTTGTCGAGCATACTCCACGTAGGGGGTTCGTAGCTGATTTTCAAGAGCTAAATCCAGTAGAGTATTCACTGACCGAGAGTGGACTGATGGCTATCTAGTGGCTAAAGATTATGGAAGGGTTACTTCAGGTAGCCTCTATTCATGAGGATGACCAGGTAAAGATCGTCAAGCTTTAGCTAACCCACACCACTCAAGAGTGGTAGGAGATCTAGGAGGGTAGGAGGCCCACTCCTTTCACATGGGCTTAGTTTGCTCAGAGATTCATTAAGGGATTCTTCCCGGAGACCATTCAATCTTTGATGCACTGCCACTTTATGAATATGACGCAGGGCGGTAGGAGTGTTGAGAGGTATGCTTTCAAGTTCACTAGGTTGAGCCGGTACGCACTAGCCTTAGTGGCCGGAGAAGTCGACAAGGCCAAAGGCTTCATTGGCGGATTGAAGGATGAGATTTGACACATAGTATAAATGATGGGGATCGCTACTTTCGATGGTGCCTTAGCCACAACTCTACATTTTGAGGAGCCTTATGGTATGGGTAGGCAGAAGTGCCCAGGGGGCCCGATACCGGCCAATCATCCACAGGTCAGGGAAGGCAGATCAGCTGCCAATAGGTGTTCGCGGTAAAAGTCGGGATGATTGTCATTGATTTGAATTTGCTTACAGCTTCTTTGGCCTACAACGAAATTCAAAAAGAAATGCCTTTTATTTTAAGGCGTACAATGAAAATCAAAAAGATTACAACTTTTATCCTTAGTGAACAAACACGAGGATCTCATATATCGGATCCTCGCTATGGGTTCTTTGCCCGTGTCGGGACTTATTGTGTCCGTGGACCACCGCAATTCCAATCCAAGTAGAGACCCGGTTCGAACTACAGATGTAAAGGCTCGCTTCACGAAGGAAACGGTTACCGAGGGGATCACACTCACGAAGGAGAGGATCGCCTCGAGCGGGTGAGATCTACTAGGAGAAATCACAGCTATCCTTGAGATTAAGACGGCTTAATCTAGAGGGTATCAGAGTTCGACCAATTCGGTTACCTTTTGCTTGTAGATCCGTGTCGATCGGACTTGTACTGCTGTTGTTGGGACCGTCGCCGATTACTCGTAGATCTCGCAAGAATTCTTCAAGTCCCAGCTCTTCCAAATCCCCAAAAATCCTCTCGACGCCCAAAATCCACCCACTCCACCAACCCTCTTGAAGTGAGGAGAACCCCCATTTATAGCATGGGGTCGGCTGCTCGCCACTCCGAGCCACCTCGCCAAGTTGGTCGAGGTGGCTCGGCCATGGTGGTCGAGCCACCGCCAAGTTGGTCGAGGTGGCTCGGCCATGGTGGTCGAGCCACCTCTACCACTTGGTCGAGCCACCGCCAAGTTGGTCGAGGTGGCTCGGCCATGGTGGTCGAGCCACCTCGCCACTTGCCGAGATAACTCGCCAAGTTGGTCGAGGTGGCTCGGCCATGGTGGTCGAGCCACCTCGCCACTTGCCGAGATAACTCGCCAAGTTGGCCGAGGCGCCGCCGCTTTTTTCGCCGCTTCGCTTTCCGACTCTTGGCTTTCTCCGACTTAGATTCCGCTCGTATTTGATTCCGGACTAATTCTTGGTTCGCTCCGTTCAACGGTCTCAACCGATTGTCCATTCAAGTCCGGTTTAAACCGCTTGTGACGCCGTGGTTCGCCGCCGAAGTTCGCCTTAACGATTCGACGCCCGATCATTCGATGGGTTGTCATTCGCCGACTCGCCACGAAGTTGGTTTCGGGATCTTGTAAGTATTTTTCAACGCCACAGATACCCCTCCAAAGCCGCCTCGGCCTCAATTCTTAATGAGTCCGATGCTTTGGACATGATTCCGGCCTTGTTGGTGAGGGTCCCAAAAGATAGCTTCAAGTCTTCGATTCTTTCAGATCATCCAGTTTCTTTGTAGGATTCCGGATAAGATCACGGTGCTGCATTTATTGTCTGACCGCTTGTTATCTTGATTCGAAGCTGGTGGGTGAGTTTTGTTTGCAACTCGTGTCGATTGGTCGTTGTTTGACTAACCATCAGACTTTTGGACTTCTCCATATGTCGGCGAACTCCTTTGTTGGCGACACATTGGCTGTGTCGAGTACATGGAATTTCATAACCCTTACTCGGCTAATTCCTTCATCATCACGTGTTGTTGGTTTAACTACAGCCGAGGATATGATTATCCGATGTCAACATGACTTTTATCCTTAGTGAACAAACACGAGGATCTCTCATATATCGGATCCTCGCTATGGGTTCTTTGCCCGTGTCGGGACTTATTGTGTCCGTGGACCACCGCAATTCCAATCCAAGTAGAGACCCGGTTCGAACTACAGATGTAAAGGCTCGCTTCACGAAGGAAACGGTTACCGAGGGGATCACACTCACGAAGGAGAGGATCGCCTCGAAGGGTGAGATCTACTAGGAGAAATCACAGCTATCCCTTGAGATTAAGACGGCTTAATCTAGAGGGTATCTCAGAGTTCGACCAATTCGGTTACCTTTGCTTGTAGATCCGTGTCGATCGGACTTGTACTCACGTTGTTCGACCGTATACCGACACTGTAGAGATCTCGCAAGAATTCTTCAAGTCCCAGCTCTTCCAAATCCCCAAAAATCCTCTCAGACGCCCAAAATCCACTCCACTCCACCAACCCTCTTGAAGTGAGGAGAACCCCCTATTTATAGCATGTGGCGCGGCCGCTCTACCACTGTCGAGCCACCTCTACCAAGTTGTCGAGGTGGCTCGGCCATGGTGGTCGAGCCACCTCGCCACTTGTCGAGGCACCTCTACCAAGTTGGTCGAGGTGGCTCGCCATTGTGGCCGAGCCACTTCGCCACTTTGCCGAGATAACTCGCCAAGTTGGCCGAGGCGCCGCCGCTTTTTTCGCCGCTTCGCCGCTTTCCTCGACTTTGGCTTTCTCCGACTTAGATTCCGCCGTATTTGATTCCGGACTAATTCTTGGTTCGTTCGGTTCAACGGTCTCAACCGATTGTCCATTCAAGTCCGGCGAACCGCGTTTGTGACGCCGTGGTTCGCCGCCGAAGTTCTGGCTTTAACGATTCGACGCCCGATCATTCGATGGGTTGTCATTCGCCGACTTCGCCACGAAGTTGGTTTCGGGATCTTGTAAGTATTTTTCAACGCCACAGATACCCCTCCAGCCGCCTCGGCCTCAATTCTTAATGAGTCCGATGCTTTGGACATGATGGTTCCCGCCTCACCGGCCGAGGGTCCCAAAAGATAGCTTCAAGTCTTCGATTCTTTCGATCATCCAGCTTTGTAGGATTCCCGATAAGATCACGGTGCTGCATTTATTGTCCGACCGCTTGTTATCTTGATTCAAGTCAGGGTGAGTTTTGTTTGCAACTCGTGTCGATTGGTCGTTGTTTGACTAACCATCGACTTTTGGACTTCTCCATATGTCGGCGAACTCCTTTGTTGGCGACACATTGGTCGTGTCGAGTACATGGAATTTCATAACCCTTACTCGCTAATTCCTTCATCATCACGTGTTGTTGGTTTAACTACAGCGGAGGATATGATTATCCGATGTCAACATGACTTTCACCTCATCGATTATCCCTCTTGGAGATTATGGTGGAGGAAATTAAGGGTTACCGAAGTTATCCTTAAGAATATGGATTTATTCTCCAGAACTCCTCGCTGAAATTTTGGAAATAGTTTATACCGTAATCCTAGTCGAGTAGGATTGGGCGACGCTGATCGGCCGATGCATTCGCGATGATCGAAGTTATCCCTAAGAATATTTTTGTGAAAATATTCTTCCTGAACTTCGATAAATTAGGAAATAGTTTATACTCGTAATCCTAGTTGAGTAGGATTGGGCAACGCTGATCGGCCGATGCATCCGCACGATCGAAGTTATCCCTAAGAATATTTTTGTGAAAATATTCTTCCGGAACTTCGATAAATTAGGAAACAGCTTTATACCGTAATCCTAGTTGGAGTAGGATTGGGCAACGCTGATCGGCCGATGCATCCGCACGATCGAAGTTATCCCTAAGAATATTTTTGTGAAAATATTCTTCCTGAACTTCACAAATTAGGAAACAGCTTATACCGCAATCCTAGTTGGAGTAGGATTAGGCGACGCTGATCGGCGCCGATGCATCCGCACGATCGAAGTTATCCCTAAGAATATTTTTGTGAAAATATTCTTCCGAACTTCTCGATAAATTAGGAAATAGTTTATACCGTAATCCTAGTTGAGTAGGATTAGGCGACGCGCTGATCGGCCGATGCAATCCAGACGATCGAGTTATCCCTAAGAATATTTTTGTGAAAATATTCTTCCTGAACTCTCGATAAATTAGGAAACAGCTTATACCGTAATCCTAGTTGAGTAGGATTGGGCAACGCTGATCGGCCGATGCAATCCGCGACGATCGAAGTTATCCCTAAGAATATTTTTGTGAAAATATTCTTCCGAACTTCTCGACAAATTAGGAAACAGCTTATACCGCAATCCTAGTTGAGTAGGATTAGGCGACGCTGCTGATCGGCGCCGATGCATCCGCACGATCGAAGTTATCCCTAAGAATATTTTTGTGAAAATATTCTTCCGAACTTCTCGATAAATTAGGAAATAGTTTATACCGTAATCCTAGTTGAGTAGGATTAGGCGACGCTGATCGGCGCCGATGCATCCGCGACGATCGAAGTTATCCCTAAGAATATTTTTGTGAAAATATTCTTCCGAACTTCTCGATAAATTAGGAAACAGCTTTATACCGTAATCCTAGTTGGAGTAGGATTGACGCGCTGATCGGCCGAGGGAATTCGCGAGGTGTTATCCTCAATAAACCTTCGTAATCTTTCCCAAATATATGAGGAATTAGGAGCCAATCAACGGACTGATTTGGCAATCGCTTTTGATATCCTGATAAGGTTCCACTAGGACTCCTAATTAGGGGCTGATTAGAGTCCTAATTAGAATTGATTTGGGCCCCAATTAGAATTCCTACTTCTTGCCAAATAGGAGTCCTTGTTCAAAGAGGATTGGGTCCATATGGGGTTGTTATAAATACCCATAATCCCTCCTTTTCTTCTGACCTAGGCCTACTGCAGGTCTCTCTCTCTTGTTTTCATCTCGCTTCTCGCCGTCTTATCTCCTTCGATCAACGAGGTATGTGTACGAGGGTTTTGTAAATTCTTTTTTTTTTCTTTTCTTCTTCTTGTGCGTGCAGGCGACGCGGGCCACGAGGGAAAGGGCGCCACGGCGCCAGCGCAGCGTAAGGCGATTACGGTTGGCTCTTCGCTTGGGCGAGCGAGCGCCGCCGCGCAGCCGGGCGCGTTTGCCAGGCGCCTGCGCAGCATGCGGTGCTGGCTGGTTGCTTTCACGGCTGGTTTGGCTGGGCTAAGGCGAAACCATATTGCTGGCGGGCGCGCTGATCCGCTGGGCTGGCGCCGTGGTGTTTGCCAGAAGCGGGAGGCCAGCGGCGTTTGGCGGCGGGCGCCGGGCTGGCGGTCGTCGGTCCCTGTTGAGCGGAGCACCGCTGGCTTCGGCGTGGTCCGCGAGCCACGACCGGACCAAACGCATTTCTGCTTCACTCACTGATTTCGATCGTGATATCTAACTTTGCCGTGGCTTCCGATGTCGCCGGGAGATCACGCTTCGAGGAGTCGATCAACCGCGACGGCGCTGCGGAATGCATCGCCTTCTTTTCAGGCCAGGCCATCATATTCTCGACATATATGCTTGTATCCCCGCCGTTCTCCTTTGTGAGGCGATTGGGAAGAGCCGAGATTCTCCTTCGTGAGGGTTGAGGCTTCAGATTGTGCACGCTCGCTATGACCCCGCTTCATTCTCCTTTGTGAGGCGATTGGGAAGAGCCAGATTCTCCTTCGTGAGGATTGAGGCTTCAAAGATCACCCGCCTCGAGCAAAGAAGAACGGAGCGATTTCATACCGCATTCTTTATTTCAGAACGGATATATATTGTCGCTTGTTTATGCGACTATATTTATCGCTCTCCCGTATTTGCACGGTGAAATCGTTGCATCTGCTATAAGGTCGTGACTCAATCTCATGGGTTTCTAAGAAGAGTTCTACGCCTTTATATCGCTTCCTTTTTAAGATATTCTCCTAAATGATCTCGTTAACCCTTTATTCTCTTGTGGTAGGCGGATGCTCCGATGATTATTCGCCTACTTCAAGGCTCCCAATGTCAAGTCTCGATTCTCAAGGTCATCCGAGAAGGCCTTTTTCCACCGAGGAAGGAATGGGCAACAGGCAAACACTCGTATGAAGAAACCCGCCAAGCCTCGAGCCTACTATCATAATTTCGATGACGAAGTTTGAGGGATCGCCATCATCCGGCCTCCATCGCTTCCTTACTCTTTGGTCGAAACCAGATTTCCGACCCTTCGAGTATAGGGCGCTGTGGAAGCCCTGTGTTAATCTTGACGGACCACTTCCACGGATTCAACCTATTGCCGAGATTGCCTCGGCCAAAATCACGCTCCTACTCAGCTCGGATGGGTCTCCCAGCTGTGGAGAATAGTTTGAACAAAGCATCTCTATTATCAGATTGCTAGATGGGTTTCTCCCATTCATATTGAGTATCTTGGAGGAAATTCACAGTGGCTCCTACTTAAGCAATCATTGTGACCGAAGCTCACTAGTCAAGCAATTGCATAATCGCGGATTTAGCCTTTTTAATCATGATGAGGTGATACCACTGGCCGACGTAAGCTCTCGATCGCTTTCGTGAACGCTGCCAGCGAGGAAGATATCGAGCAAGAGATCATATTTTCAACTCATATGATGACATTGCCGCTGCGCCAGCCTTGTCTGCCGATCTTAGCGCCGATGTCAGCGCCTTTCGCGGCGAAAATCGGCATGATGTCAGCGCAGCTGCTTGGCCCGCTACGCTTGCCCGGCTAACGGGCCGAGTCTTACGTGGCAGCGGTATTCTTGTCGGCTGACGGGCGCCCGCCGCCCGGTTGAGCCGGGCACCGTTGGTGCCTCGATCGGTAGTCGCCCAGTGGCCGGACCAAGCGAGCTACGTTGAATTGGCTGATTTTTTATTTGCATATCTAACTTTTCGTGCGTGTTTTGCGGCCCGATATCGTCGGGGAGATCCGTTTCGAGTCGATCAACTTCGCCGCGGCGTGAATGCACGCCTCCTTCTTTCGGTGAGTGCGCCCGGCGTCATCATATTCTCCATTACATATATCGCGTTGTATCCCCGCCGTTCTCCTTTGTGGCGATTGGGAAAGGCGAAATTCTCCTTCGTGAGGGTTGAGGCTTCAGTTGTGCGTTAGTTATGACCCGCCGTTCTCCTTTGTGGCGATTGGGAATTCTCGCCTTGAGGATTGAGGCTTCAAAGATCACCCGTCTCGATGTTGGGAGGCGATTTCATCTGTACCCTTATTTCGTAGAGCGGGATATATATTGTCGCTTTGTTTATGCGACTATATTTATCGTTCTCGGGGTATTTAATACGGGTGAAATCGTCATGCGATATAAGGTGTGACTCAATCTCATGGGTTTCTAAGAAGAGTTCTCTTATCTTGTTTCCTTTTTAAGATATTCCTCCTAAATGATCGGTAACCCTTTATTCTCTTGTGGTAGGCGGATGCTCGATGATTATTAGTCTACTTGAAGGCTCCCAATGTCAAGTCTCGATTCTCAAGGTCATAGGGAAGGCCTTTTCCCATAGAGGCGAACGCTGGCCAACACTCGTATGAAGAAACATGGCTGAGCCTACTATCATAATTTGGGATGGCGAGTTTGAGGATCGCTTTCATCATGCTCCACCGCCTCCCTTCGGCCTTGGCGAAACCGATTTCCGGCCTTGAGTATAGGGGTGGAAGCCCAGGTTAATCTTGGCCGGACCACTTCCCGCATTCAACCTATTGCAGATTGCCGGGCCAAAATGCGTTCGACTCAGTTACGTGATGGGTCTCCTTTGTTGGAGAATAGTTTGAAGCAGGCGATCTCTATTATCGAGGTTAGATGGGCGACTCCTATGGTCTTACGCCCATTCATATTGAGTATCTTGGAGGAAATTCAGCTTGTTGGTGGCCCTCGGCTAGCTAATCGTTGTGAGCGAAGCTCACTAGGCAGCTAACTCTTAGCACGTGTGGAGGATTTAGCCTTTTGAATCATGCGATGAGTGATACGACTTCGTCGGCGAAGCTTCGGATCAAGGCTTCGTGAGCTCGTTTTGAGAGGAAGATATCGAGCAAGAGATCATATTTTCGAACTCATATGGCGGCAGTCGCGGCGTAAGATAAACTTGTACCACACCCATGTCGAGCGTCACGGGGAATCGGGGGCTGTTCAAGGGAGAAGCGTTGAAGGATTTCGCAGCGTGAGTGCACGAGTCGGATGTCACTGAGCGTGAAAGCAAGTCGAGGTGATCGTCGGGAACATCGGTGCTATTGCTTGAATTCGAAGAGGAACGAGAGGAAGCCAAGGCTGGGGTTGGCGATCCGGGAGGAAAAATTAGCAGCTGTCAAGGCTGACCTTGCTTCCTTCACATTCTTGATTGCGCCAATGAAGTCGATGTCGCTGCGAGACTTTTGTTCTCTTTGTTCGGCGGTGTTCGACTTTTATTTAGATGTATTATCATAACTTTGTTTGAATCAATTGTCACCGATAATTGTAGCTCCTTCTATATTTGCTTCAAATGAATAAGATCCATCCCTTTCACTATTTATTATGATTCTTTTGCCGTCGAAATAATTAACCATAATACTTATAGGATTTTGGCAAACCCTCGACCATCAGCGGGTTTGATTAGCCTTTACCAACCACCGTTTGAGTTGGGCTAGCGTCGGATTATCGGGATCCGTTTAGCGCGTGGCGTTGTGCTAAAAGAATGAAACTCTTCTAGACTTATTGCTATGATATTGAATACATGGGCCATGCTCTTTCGGGCGAGACCCGCGACAGCGTGTTGCAGCGTAGACTCATCCTTCTTAGGAAGCGGGGATGAAATACCGAGTCAAACTCGGTGTCTTCTTCAATCGGAAAAAGACTAAGCGGAAGCGTGTGGCGTTGGCTTTATCCTTCTTAGGCCGGGATGAAATACCCGAATCGATCTCGGTGTCTTCTTCAATCGGAAAAAGACTAAGCGACAGCAGCGTGTGGCGTTGGCTTTAGGGTTATTAGCCAACCCCGACCTCAACGGGTTTGATGAGCCTTTACCAACTACCGCTTGAGTTGGGCTAGCGCGGATTATCTCGATCCGCCCATGACGACGCTAAAAGAATGAGACTCTTAGACTTAATGCTACGATGTTGAATAATGTAGGCTTCGCTTTTTCACGGAAGACTAACCCGCAACGCTGCGGTTACACGACTCATCCCTTCTTAGGCTTTGGATGAAATACCCCATCGAACTCGTGTCTTCTTCAATCTAAAAAGACTAAACCGCAACGCTGTGGAGGGCGGCTTTATCCCTTCTAGGCTTCGGATAAAATGCCCCGTAATCAACTCGTGCTTCTTCAATCGAGAAAGATTCAAACCGCAACGCTGCGAGGTATGCTGGCTTTATCCCTTCTTGTGCCGGATAAAATACCCCGTAATCTAACTCGTGTCTTCTTCAATCGAGAAAGACTAAACCGCAACGGCGGTGAGGCGTTGGCTTTATCCCTTCTTAGGCTTCGATAAAATGCCCCAAGATGAATCTTGGTGTCTTTTGACCGAGAATGACCGAACCGGATTAAGATTGATTGAGGTGGGGAAGGAAGAATGTGTTCTATTTCCGATGAGGCTTAACAAGAGATTCCTACCGAGAATTGAAAAGACTCGTGTGACCCCACCGGACTACCTGATTCGAAAATCTCAAGCGATCTTCACCGGCGCTACCTAAGATAAGAGGGGAACTAAGAGTGGGATCTCCACACCGAGAATCAAAAGACTCGTGACCTTCACGGACAACCCGGGTTCCAAAATCCCGGCCAAGATACCTTCAATGGCTACCTAAGATGAAGATGGAACTAAGAGTGGGATTCCACCGAACCAAAAGACTCGTGACCTTCGCCTGGACAACCTGGTCCGAAAATCTCAAGATACCTTCAATCGGGCTTACCTAAGATGAAGATGGAACTAAGAGTGGATTCCACCAGAACCTAAAACTCGTGACCTTCACCGACAACCCGTTCTCCAAGATACCTTCACGCCACCAGACCTAAGATGGAAACTAGGAGGGATCTCCACCGAGAACCTAAAAGACTGTGACCTTCATGGACAACTGGTCTCGAAAATCCCAAGATACCTTCACCGGTGCTACCTAAGATGAAGATGGAACTAAGAGGATCTCCACTGGAGAACCCAAGAGACTCGTGTGACTCTCACGACAACCTGTCTGAAAATCCCGGCGATACCCTCTCACGGCCTACCTAAGATGAAAGTTCCGGCATACCTTCGGCGCTACTCGAAAGGGGATTAACCTTCCGCTAACCACGTAGCGATCTTTACGCTTGAGAGGAAGAATTTTATATTTTATCTCCTACAGAAAAGGGATTTTGAGGGCCTCGGTTCAGACGAATCAAGAGAGATTTTGGTGATACCCGTAAAATTTGTAGACCTACCGCCAAGGAATTTGATCATGGGGAAATTAAGGACAAATCTAGGTTATCCTCCAAGAAAGTGGGTGAAATATCCCAATTGAACTTCCTTGAACGGGTTATCCCGGCGATACTAAGGGGGTAGTCTTCGTGAACTTCCCATTTCAGGATTAATTGCCGTCGCCACTTTGGGTAATTAGGCGATACGCACTATTGAGTAAACCGCTTGCCATAAACGGACCCCATTTAGGTTTGAATTTACCTTTTCTTTGAAGTGAGGATTATCTGGCCACGAGCAAATGAGGACCAAATTTTTCTAGTTGTTCTTCGTCGGTTTCTTTGTTGAAAGCCCCGACATCCCAGCTTCGTAGAACTCAATGCATTGTTGAGCCTCTAGGCGCTTCTCATCTAACATCTCAAGCTCTTCGAGACGCTTTTGATGTTGTTCTTCGGCCGCCATCTCTGAAAGGGCGATAATGGCGATCGGGATCGATCTCAACGGAGAATCGCCGCGACCCGTAAAACCGTGGAGTACGGTCTCCAAATGCGTATGCATACCGTGCGATACTGTAGTGCTTCTCCGAAGTTTATCATCCCAAATTTTGTTATTCTTCACAAGCTTTGACGTAATTTTGATAATCGCCTTGTTGAATGCCTCGCTAATCCATTTGCCGCCGGATTATAGGGCCGACGACATCTTGTATTTTGAACTTTTCGCAAAACCCGATGAAGGAATTGCCGATGAATTGGGGACCGCTGTCATGCACGATCCGCCTTGGGACACCGTATAGGCGATAATGGTGTTTGATAAACTTGATGATATCGCCTTGACCTCTTTAGCTGATTTTGTTTCAGCACTTGGAGAAGTAGTCGTAATCGCTAGAATAAATCGATCTCCTTTAACCGACGGAGGAAAATGGGACCTACAACGCCCATTCCCATATGTCTCGAATGGCCGATGTGGCCGGCGATGCAAATCGCCAGAGGTCGATGCATATATTCGCGGAATTTGACACGCGCGGCATTCGAAATGCATCAATCAAGGCCATTAGCCCATTCTCTCATTCGATCGTAGAGCTTGGGACCCAGCCGGTGTGACCACATTCACCTTCGTGCTTCCCGAGTGACCTCCTTCGGTTTGAGAGGTATCGGAACTAAGAGGGATCTCCACCGAGAACCGAAGAGACTCGTGTGACCTTCACGGACAACCCGGTCCGAAAATCCCTACAAGATACCTTCAATGGGCGCTACCTAAGATGAAAGTTCCGCTGCTTACCTTCACCGGCGCCACTCGAAAAGGGATGGATGTAACCCTTCCGCTAACCACGAAAGGGATCTTACGCTTGAGAGGAAGAATTTTATATTTTATCTCCTACAGAAAAGGGATTTTGAGGGCCTCTTGTTCATAGAGGAATCAAGAGAGGATTTTGGTGATGTACCGTAAAATTTGTAGACCTACCGCCAAGGAATTTGATCGATGGGGAAATTAAGGACAAATCTAGGGTTATCCTCAAGAAAAGTGGGTGAAATATCCCACGAGGAACTTCCCGCTGAACGGGTTATCCCAAGATACTAAGGGTAGTATTTCTTCAGAACTTCCCATTTATCTAAGATTAATTGCCGGCCGCCACTTTGGGTAATTAGGCGATACGCACCATTGAGTAAACCGCTTCTATTACAAACGGACCCTCCCATTTAGGTTTGAATTTACCTTTCTTTTGAAGTGAGGATTATCGGTCCGAGCAATGAGGACCAAATCTCCTTCTAAAGGTTCTCTGTCGAACTTTCTTGTTGAAAGCCCTCGACATCCTAGCTTGGTAGAACTCAATGCATTGTTGAGCCTCTAGCGCTTCTCATCTAACATCTCAAGCTCTTCGAGACGCTTTTGATGTTGTTCTTCTCGCCATCTCTGCTGAAAGGGCGATACGGCGACGGATCTCGATCTCCAACGGAGAATCGCCGCACCGCAAAACCGAGTACGGTCTCCTCCATGCGGCGTATACCGTGGCGATACGCCTGAGTGCTTCTCCGAAGTTTATCATCCCAGCCTCGCTTGTTATTCTTCACAAGCTTTGGCTGTAATTTTGATAATCGCCTTGTTGAATGCCTCGCTAATCCATTTGTCAGCCGGATTATATCGCCGACGGAGACATCTTGTATTTTGAACTTTTCGCAAAACCCGATGAAGGAATTGCCGATGAATTGGGGACCGCTGTCATGCACGATCCGCCTTGGGACACCGGTCGATAGATGACATGGTGTTTGATAAACTTGATGACGGTAATCGCCTTTGACCTCTTTTAGCGGATTGCTTCAGCCCACTTGGAGAAGTAGTCGGTAATCGCTAGAATAAACCATCTCCTTTAACCGACGGAGGAAAATGGGACCTACAACGCCCATTCCCCATGTCTCAATGGCCGTGATGTGGTCAAGGATGCAACCGCCAGAGGTCGATGCATATAATTCGCGGAATTTGACACGCGGCATTTCCGGCGCATCAACCGCCATTAGCCCATTCTCCCGATTCGATCAGAGCTTGGGACCAGCCGGTGTGCACCACATTCACCTTCGTGTGCTTCCCGGCGACCTCTCCCGCCTCTTTGTTTGAGAGGCATCGAGCAAAAGACCGTCGCACTCTACGATATAACATCCGGGTTTCCGTGTCATAAAGAATCTTGAGCTCTTCGCCGATTGACTTCTCTCCTTCACGCCTTCGTAGAATACCATGTAAGACATAGTCGATGATAGGAAAGCCAATCTCGGCTCCAACTTGGTTTGGGTTGCATGTACTTCTTGGTAACTAGCCCTTTATCTTCTTGTGCCTCATCGTATAATGGTACGAAGAGTTGGTGAGTCCCGACCGTAACTAGTTGCTCGGTCTCTAAGGTTGTGCTAACGACACGCCTAACGCCGCCAGCATCCGCATAAGCGCTTTGAGGCGGATATATTCGATGAAAAACTCTTCAATGAGTCCGCTATTTCAACAGCCTATCCGATGATAGGGATTAGATCCGATTCCTGACTTCAGAGTCACCACGAACCCGCTTAACTATCAATTGTGAATCTCCATACGCCGAGATATTCGACCCCCACTTTGGCTGCTAAGTCCGATAAGTAGCGTTGTATTCGCTACGCTATTGGAACAGGTTCGTGAGTGAATAAGCACGGGCATGACATGATTCCTGGGAAACTAAGACAACCCCGACTCCGAAATCTTAGAACATCCGGGCACTTGCCACATTGGTAGCTCGAGAGGCTCCGCCAAAATACAATCGCCATATTTGTTGGTGCGATGTAGTGTTGACTTCTTGAACTTCATCCGAAGATCATCATATAGCTCAACCGCATCCGCTGTCGGGTACCAAGAGATCACAAATCGCTTGTCCTTTGACCGACTTCGTTGTTTGAAGTGCAAGTCATATTGGGACAAGAGTAAGGCCCATTTCGCCAAACGCCAACTCATTGAGGCCGGCCGGGTCATAAATATTCGACCGGATTTACATTAGAGATAACATAAATCGCCCGTCCGACTAAATAGTGCCGCATTTTCAATCGCTAACACTAATGCAAGGCACCGCTTCACCATTGATATCGAGACTCAAAGACCACTAATGTTCGCCTGTAATACATCGCCGCTCGCGGACCGCCGCCGCCTTTACGCGAGTAAAGCGCTTAACGAAAGTGATCCGCTGCCTTGACGAGATCAAAACGGTTTTCCCATCGCGTGCAACAAGAACAGAGGTTTAGCGAGATACGACTTGATCTCTTCAATGCCTTCGCAAAGCGCCGCCCCAAATATATGACACGCCTTCTTGTTCAACTTGGAGAACGGCCGGCACTTCCCTGATAGGTTCGATATGAACCGCCGGATGTACGCCAATCGCCCTTGTAACCCCCGAAGTTCTCTCGATTTCTGAGGTTGCAACTCTTGAATTGCCTTCACTTTGTCGATCGACGGGATTCCTTTGTCTGCGACGACGGCCGAGGAACTTGCCACCGACATCCCAAGGAAGGATTTGGTGGTTCATCTTTAGCCGATGAGTCCGCATGAGTTCAAATACCGCTCTAAGATCTTTGATGTGATCTCCTTTGTCACGCTTTTCACGCACCAAATCGCCGACGTAGCATTCGACCGCTTTTCCCAAGATGATCCCGAAAATCTCCGCCATTGCTCTCTAGTATGTTGCGCCGGCATTTTGAGGCCGAACGGCATGACCGTAGCAATATATGCCGATGGGCTGCTCAACGCTGTAGGTTTACGCCGGTACATCTTGATTTGATTATACCCCTAAAAGCCATCCATAAAGGACATTCTTTCAAATCCACACGGTTGTCAACTATGACATCGCTGATCGGAAGAGGCAAGTCATATTGGGACAAGAGTAAGGCCCATTTCGCCAAACGCCAACTCATTGAGGCCTACTGGTCATAAATATTCGACCGGATTTACATTAGAGATAACATAAATCGCCCGTCCGACTAAATAGTGCCGCATTTTCAATCGCTAACACTAATGCAAGGCACCGCTTCACCATTGATATCGAGACTCAAAGACCACTAATGTTCGCCTGTAATACATCGCCGCTCGCGGACCGCCGCCGCCTTTACGCGAGTAAAGCGCTTAACGAAAGTGATCCGCTGCCTTGACGAGATCAAAACGGTTTTCCATCGCGTGCAACAAGAACAGAGGTTTAGCGAGATACGACTTGATCTCTTCAATGCCTTCGGCAAAGGCCGCCCCAAATATATGACACGCCTTCTTGTTCAACTTGGAGAACGGCCGGCACTTCCCTGATAGGTTCGATATGAACCGCCGGATGTACGCCAATCGCCCTTGTAACCCCCGAAGTTCTCTCGATTTCTGAGGTTGCAACTCTTGAATTGCCTTCACTTTGTCGATCGACGGGATTCCTTTGTCTGCGACGACGGCCGAGGAACTTGCCACCGACATCCCAAGGAAGGATTTGGTGGTTCATCTTTAGCCGATGAGTCCGCATGAGTTCAAATACCGCTCTAAGATCTTTGATGTGATCTCCTTTGTCACGCTTTTCACGCACCAAATCGCCGACGTAGCATTCGACCGCTTTCCCAAGATGATCCCGAAAATCTCCGCCATTGCTCTCTAGTATGTTGCCGGCATTTTGAGGCCGAACGGCATGACCGTAGCAATATATGCCGATGGGCGCTCAACGCCGTGTGTTTCATACATCGGTACATCTTGATTTGATTATACCCTAAAAGCCATCCATAAAGGACATTCTTTCAAATCCACACGGTTGTCAACTATGACATCGTGATTGGAAGAGGAAAGTCATCTTTCGCAAGCCGCTGAGGTCTCTCAGAGTCATACGCATCCTAATCGACCCATTTTTCTTCATGACCGACTATATTCGCCACCCAATCCGATGTTGAATTTCCTTGATGAATCCCGATTCTATGAGTTTCTTCACTTCACAACAATTGCCTCCAATATTTGTGGATCTAAACCGCCTTTGCCGTTGCTTGACAGTTTGACATCCGCCTTGATGTTGAGGCGATGTGTTGCCACATTAGGTCGAGTCCCGCATGTCCTCGTAACTCCGTGCTAATACATCGATATACTCCCCGATTAGGGCAATCAACTCTTCCTTTCTTCCAAGGGAGAGTATTGCTGATGTTAATGAGCTTAGGATGCTCTCCTCACCCATATTAACCTCGACTACCTCATCCTTAGTGGGGGTTCTCTTTGTTCAACATGTCCCCAAACCGCTCTTGAGTTGATGGATCCATGGGTCTTCCCATGTTGGCATGTCTTCATCACACCAACAGCGTGGATCGACCGTAGCCATATTTGACATCAAAGCCTTGAAAGCTTGTCCAAGGTCGGTGTCAATCCCAAGCCAAGAGTCGACTAATGTCCGCTCTCACCGTGGATTATTATCAATCACCACGAGCATTCATCTTCTCGAGGAGGATTCAGATCCCAATCCCTTCTAAATGCATAGTAATTATCCGCTTTCCTCTTGGGACACATGCCGCTTAGGAGGGGTTCGAGGGCCTCGTCCAAACATAGACCTTCCCTCGTGTCAAGTCATACCCCATCTCTTCATGATACCCTGTTTCGACTATATCCGAACGTGGAGGATAGGCCCATTGTCATCTTCATCTTCTTCAAAGAAATGATTCGGCGTTGAACCGTGATCTCCTTTTCCGTGAAACCAAGTCTTTTCACTACTTGATCTTCGGGATGACGAAAGTGTCGCCCCAAAGGAGTCTCTGAACCGCTATGTAAAGCAATATGACCGAAGGTGTGCAACTCGATCGTTGTATAAACCTCGTCATCACATCATTCAAAAATAGAGGATACTCTAAATCGCCATTTATTGATTCATCGGCAATTTGCCAATTAATGTTCATCCGACGATTCTTCATCGCCAAGATTGATTACAAGGGTACAATGTCATTTAAAACAAAACCTCCACTATAACCAAGCCCGCTTCGTGACGCCTTCTTCACCGTCCGCATCTTTGGGCCGATGGTTCGCCGACTCATTATCAGAGAGGAGAGAATCGCTGAAATAATTCTCCATCCCCTTAAACGGTTGTTTGTCCGCCACCACCGCCTTGACTCATTATTCGTGTCTACATATTTGAGACACCGATGAAGAGTAGACGGACTATAACGCTATTGTGGATCCAAGGTCCACTCCAACAATAAGTTATAGGAAGTCTCGATCAATCACATAGCAGTGACTTCGACTTTAAGTCCCCATTTGGCACTTAATCCGATTTTACCAAGTGGGCGGACCCACCGTGTTAAATCCGTGATCATTGTGCCGCTGATGCTAGCTTGTCGCGTGAATTCCAGATGATACATGAGGCGCAGGGCATGATGCTCACAATGAACCCGGATCGACTTGGATCATGTTAACTTCACTAGAGCCAATATACCCGTGAAGTATAGCGCCTATCGTGTTTGAATTCCTCGCCGCATATCCTCCTTGTAAACGGATGTGGGAAGTGTTTAGTCGCAAGGTTGTGATTGTCTGGGCCGACTTTCCCGACTCGCCTAATCTGGGTGAGGAAGACTTCGAATCGGCGAGGGCTTGAAGAGCTTCGCCTCTTTGATAAGCGCAAAGAACTCATAGAGAGTGATCCTTGCGGGATATTGGCTAATTGGGCCATGACGCAAGCGTTTGAGAGTTCGGTTCCCGCTTATCTCTTCCAATCGGGCGACCAATCGAGACCGCCGAGTTGAACTTCATGCGCCGCTTGTTGTAGCTTCTTTAGCGCCCACTTGCCGCTGCGCTTTCTCAGGCGAGTGAGGGGATTTGTTGGTACCCCCGTACCGAGCGCCTTGGCATTAGGGTCGGGACTTCCTGTACTTGTACTTGTACTGTGTCCACTCGGTGGCTGGGCTTCAGTTCCCTTCTGACAATGGAATGTTACCACTGCTCATCGCCTCCGTGACTTCTGCGGAAGTAGCATGGCATGCCTTTCCCTTCGCCGCTTTTTCTTCAAGAAGAGGCTACCCATTGCTCATCTTCCAAGAAGTTCGGTGGACCCACAAGACTTCGCCATTCGGGTCAGATACGATACAAGTCCTTTCTCGGCTGTTTGTGTGGGTCGCCATTTACCGCCTTCACCGCAACTTTGACCACCGGTTCAGTTCAAACCATGTCAACGCACCGACCAAACTTATGGATACCGTGATTCGCCCGACCTTCTTTTCTTTTGACGGCTTCATAGTGATGACCCCTACGCCAATTAAAGCCCGGATTTTGTCCTTAAGGTCAAACAGATTTAGTGGGTGATGAACCGCCTATGGTACGCACAGATCTTGGGTCATTCGTTTTCATTGCCTCCTCTTGATTCTCAATCTGAGGGAGCTTGATCTTGTTATTTTCCACAAGATATTTGAAGAGACCGGAATCTCGCCGTCCCTAAAGGAATAGGACTTCGGAATCTGGCTCTAAGGCCTTCGCTTTTGTGGCCTGTGTTGCCATGTTGATTGTGCTACGTTGCGGGCCCGTTCTTTCTTCTTCGCTGTGGGGTTGGAGTTGGAGCGTTTGGTTATAGCCCGTCTTGGCTTGCTCTTTCCCTTTGCGGCGTGGGACAAAGTTGCGCCGACTTCGCCGTCGGTGGCCTCTCTCGCCTTTTTCCTTTTGAGGAACCTTCGCTTGTTCTCCACGAACCTTCGTCCTTCCACGCTATCGATGGTGCTGTACCCATTGCTTCAAGCACATCTATCGATAAGTTGTTGTGGCAGTTTGAGGATGAACTCCTCCGCTATTGATCCCGACAGCCATTGCCTTGTTCCGAATCGCTTGACAAAGATATCCACGGTTTCTCCGTCTTTCTGCTTCTCGTCGAGCAATGTCCCGATCGATACCTCGGTATCGTCATCAAAGAAATTGGTAAGGAAGTTAGACTCCATGTCGTCCCAGCTGTGAATGCTCCCCGCTTGAGACGGCGGTACCATTCGGCGCAGCCCCGGAAGGGTGCTAACGAATGACCGAACCATCGTGGGTTCGCTGCCGTAAATAACTCCGAGGTGTGACTTGAAATAAATCGCGTTGCCGAACCCTTCCCACAAATGGTGTGAAGTTTATTAAGTTAAACTTCGACGGTACGGATTGATTCCCATTCCTCCGTATGGGCAAGGAATACCTGTCTTCTTTACTTCTTGAGCGGAAATCAACGAATTGATTTTGCTCTCCAAGTCTTTGATCTTCGCCTCATGAGCAACAGCAGCCGCCGGCGGTTCGGGTTATCATCTTCTCGGTGCTTCCTCCGATCCGAATCGCTATCATCTTCATCGACGCTGACGCTACCGACTCGATTCACCTTGATGTTTTGTCGTGGCTTGGATCTGTTGGTCGCATTTCTCTCATCGCTCGCATGGCCAACTCCATTTCTAACTTGAAGTTTTCCGCTGTTTATTCAACGCTTCGCCTAGCATTTTGGCCACTTGATCTGCATCGATCATAAGTGTTTCGGGGCTCCTTCGCTAGATACAAGATGATCGATGCGATTATGGAGCCAATATCCGACGATCATCCTCCGCGGTAACCCTTCGAAGCTTATCGATTCGACCGCCGGATAGTCCCGACCGCAAACGAAGTTAGCCGCTATGCGCTGAATAGCCCGTGACGATGATTCTTTGTCGGTCATATTATTAGTGACCTCTCGGCAACTCACCCTCCTGAGATCATCCTTTATGAATCGCCTTGACTTAGGTCTCTCAGATCTCCGGTGAGTCTCTCGAAGACCGACACCCTTTCTAGAGCTTCTTGATGGCAATTGCACTCCGAGAGCATCGCTTTAATGAGCTTGAGCACAAGCACGACCGCCAATTTGGGGAATCCTTCGAGATTTTCTCGCACTTTGCACGGTAGTACGCCTCATCGGTGTGTGTACCGAGCAACCCCGCCAGATGTCGGCGTGATCTTTCGTATAACGCCCTCATCGCCGATGAAAACGCCTCCTTCCGAGGACGGGTCAATCCATCGAAACTTCCAAAGTGACTCGCCAGACTTTCGCCGATGTGGGCTCGGTCTCTACGACTCTGACCTCGATTTTCAATCCGATAGAGAGGCCGCAGAATCTTCTTGTCCTTGTTAGAACGGGTGCGACCTCCCGCATGAGGAGTGACCCGTGATTCTCTTCGAGGACCGAGACGATCCTTGATAGTCGGTTTGGTGGTGGTGACGGAGTTGGCTTCACCATCGATTCGCATGCGCACGCTTTGTCTTTGAGGCGCCGCCGCCTTGGACTTTGGCGCTGGATTTGTAACGCCAGATCCTTCGGCTTAAGCGCCGACGGGAGTGTGGGCGATCGAGGTTGGGGCACCATTAGACTTGGGCCTCCAAACTGGCGATGCGTTGGTGGCTTCTTTGCCACTTCCTTCTTTAACTCACGAGCCTCGCTGCACCAAAGCTCGTGGTTGCGCAAGGAGTGCGCTGCGCTCGGCCAAGGCCTCGGTGTGGAGCGGTTCCGCTTGACACGGACCCACTCGCTTGCTGACGGCTTGATAGACCGTCGATCACTTGAAGCCTCTCGAAGTTCGATCTTAGATCCGCCAGAGCGACCCCATCCATGGATTGCATGGCCTTGGCAAGTTTGCGCGCCATGCTTTGTCGTCGCTTTGGCGGGCTCGCTTGGAGAGCCGGCGATCATCGGCGCTCATCTCGGCACCATCGGACCGGGCGCGAAGGGATTTCTCGCTACTGCGGCCGAGGTTGGACTCGCCGCCCCGGGCTCTACATCGAGGCCCATCGGGTTCTCCTTGCGCCGAGACCCTCTTGGAGCGGCGGGGAACTGATTTGGAGGAGGGTGAAGATAGGTACTCCTCGAACTTCTCCCGGTCGAACTCGAACTCGACCTCTTCTTCCACCGATAGGGATCCGCTGGCCGCGCACGACGACCTCCGATCGAGGCGGTGGCTCCAATGATGCTTGCCTTTTGCGGTAAAAGTCGGGATGATTGTCATTGATTTGAATTTGCTTATAGCTTCTTTGGCCTACAACGAAATTCAAAAGAAATGCCTTTTATTTTAAGGCGCATAATGAAAATCAAAAGATTACAACTTTTATCCTTAGTGAACAAACACGAGGATCTCATATATCGGATCCTCGCTATGGGTTCTTTGCCCGTGTCGGACTTATTGTGTCCGTGGACCACCGCAATTCCAATCCAAGTAGAGACCCTGTTCGAACTACAGATGTAAAGGGCTCGCTTCACTAAGGAAACGGTTACCGAGGGGATCACACTCACGAAGGAGAGGATCGCCTCGAAAGGTGAGATCTACTAGGAGAAATCACAGCTTATCCCCGAGATTAAGACGGCTTAATCTAGAGGGTATCTCAGAGTTCGACCAATTCTGTTACCTTTGCTTGTAGATCCGTGTCGATCGGACTTGTACTCGCCAAGTTCGACCGTACCGACACTGTGAGATCTCGCAAGAATTCTTCAAGTCCGAGCTCTTCCAAATCCCCAAAATCCTCTCGGATCAGCCAAAATCCACCACCCACCAACCCTCTTGAAGTGAGGAGAACCCCCATTTATAGCATTGGGTGCCCTACGCTCACCATTCTGGCCGAGCCACCTGCCAAGTTGGTCGAGGTGGCTCTACCATGGTGGTCGAGCCACTTCGCCACTTGTCGAGATAACTCGCCAAGTTGGTCGAGGTGGCTCTACCATGGTGGTCGAACACCCCTACCACTTCGCCGAGGTGGTTTCGCCATGGTGGTCGAGCCACTTCGCCACTTGTCGAGATAACTCGCCAAGTTGGTCGAGGCGCCGCCGCTTTTTCCGCCGCTTCGCCGCTTTCCGACTCTTGGCTTTCTCCGACTTAGATTCCGCCTCAGATTTGATTCCGGACTAATTCTTGGTTCGTTCGGTTCAACGGTCTCAACCGATCATCCATTCAAGTCCGGCGAACCGCGGTTTGACGCCAGGTTCGCCGCCGAAGTTCGCCTTTAACGATTCGACGCCCGCATCATTCGATGGGTTGTCATTCACGACTCGCCACGAAGTTGGTTTCGGGGATCTTGTAAGTATTTTTCAACGCCTACAATAGGCTGTCGTTATTCAATGAAAAAGTGTGTATGATTTCTACGGTAGAACCAGACATATCGCCAAGGACTGCTATCAAAAGTTGGGGAAGTGCTATGGATGTGGAGGAGTGGGGCACCATATAGACCAGTGCCCCTTGGGCGATAGGAGCAGCAACATATCATAATGGTGTCATGTTACCACCCCCGACACGCGTACCTCTACTATCATAGAAGGATGCTTTCCAGGGACCTTATTTTTGACAATAGTATTAGAGGTGCGGACCACAACAAAGAGTCAAAGGTTAGGCGATGATGGACATGGAGGAAGGAGAGCCTACCGGAGAGTGTGTCACAGGTACCGTTCTGGCATACTCAGTTCCTTCACACACGTTGTTTGATTATGGAACTTCACATAGTTTTGTATCATCTGCATTCATCTGAGTTCACCGCATTCCATGCATTCTCTTAGAACAAGCTTCGCATGTTAGGACCGGTAATAGGGTAGTAGTAGTGGATCAAGAGTGTAAGCTATGTGCTATAGTCCTCTGTGGTTGAGAGCTTTATGCAAACCTGTTAGTGCTAGATGAGAGGTAAATAAATGTGAACCTAAAGTTGCAAATATACAATTATCAAGTTATAGTATAAAAAGTTATCGATCCCACGAGGAAGGTATTGTAAGAGTTAATCAAAATCGATTCTTATGTTGTGTGTGCGATAATTAGGAGTGTGATAAAAGAAAATGTGATGAAAGTGAGTGTGGAGAGATTAAGAGTGTGTTTGTGATTGACTGCAAAATAAAACTAACAATAAAAGTGAGTGCGGAGGGATTAAGAGAGTGTGGAAGTGATGAAATGTAAATAAAAACAAAATGAGAATGAGAAGTGGGAGATAAAGAGTGGATGCGAATATGTGCGAATAAATCAAAACAAGATTGAGAGAGAGAGTGAGAAGTAAAGAAAAATAAAATCAAAAGAAGAAAATTAGGAATAAAGATAAAAATCAAGAAGTAAAGATGAAGGATTCAATTAAAGATATAAGAAATCTAGAATTGAATCCACTAGCTTATTTCATTTATAAAATATGAATTATTATCTTATTATCATATTTTACTTTAGATTTATTAAGTAAAGCCTATCCTACCACTTTTAAGGCAAGCATAACCTATCCTATTATCATCCAAGTAAAATTAATATTCATGAAAAGAATAACAAAGAGATAGTAATTCTAGAATTCATTAGCATACTCTATCCTACAACTTTTAAGGCAAGCATAGATTATCCAATTCTTCTTCTATCAATTAGTTCTCTAGTTGATTATCCTAAACATGATTATTTAAGCACAAGAGAATAATCTAAAATTATAAGAGAGATTAATACTAGTTTCATGCAATTCTAGAATTCCTACAAGAGTTTAGTTCCACATCTTTAGAAAATAAAACAAAGAAATAAAAAGAGAGATGAAAAGACTAAAAAGAGAAGGAGAGGAAATAAAACAATCTAAACTATTGGCAAGAAAATAAATCTATACTACAAAGTAAAAATATAACATGAAAGTAAATACATGAAATTAAAGACATGAAAATAAAGACATAAATGTAAATCTACTCTACAAAGCATTAAGAAATAAACAAGAAAAGAAAATAAGAAAAGAAAAATATAAACCCACATATTCAATTCTTCATCTTCATCATCTTTTCATCCTTGGACAAAGAGAAGAAAAGAAATTATGAAGGGGCTTAAAATATTTTTATTGATTGCAACAAAGTTATAATTTTGGAAGGTCTTCTCAATTAAGAGTAACCTTGCTCTCCAAAAGGAGTTATTACAAAATATTTTACATTCAAACCCCTCACCCTCTATCCCTATTTATAGAGTATTATAACCAATATCAACCTTTGGATTAAACTTGATCCGCATGTTAATCAATTTCAGCCTTTGAATCGTAACAGAAAACTAGGTATCGATATCCCTATCGATACCGGTATTGATACCAGTATCGATACTGGTATCAAAAATCTAACTTGACAAATGGCTTCGTCTCATCGAGATAGGCGATTTTCATATATTATATGTCAAATTCCGCCTTCCGGATTGGGAGATATCGTCGTTTCTTTGCAACTAATCAACCCGAATAGGATTTTAACTTGATTTCATTTCATTTTCGATCCTTGTTTCTTTGACTTGTGTAGATTGCTTAGCTTGATCCCGGGCTTCAATAAAGGGTTAGAAAATGAGGAAATTTGATTTCTTTTTGAGCTTTTATTCATGAATCTTCATTAACCTGCACATTAAGATAAAACATATTATTAGTGGTATATTCATTGATATAAACTAGATAATGAGGGTGTAAAATTATAATAAAAATGTGACTATCACTAGACTATCCTAGGTATGCCACTATCCTAGGAATGGATTGGCTCAATACCTTCCACACGACCATAGATTGTCGCTGGTGAGCCGGTAGCTTCCATCTACCTAAGCCTATACCTTTTGAGTTCGAGCAAGGTAGTAGGAGTTTAGATCCACCAGAGTATCGAGTCGTAGCTACTGGGATTCTGGAAGCAATGGAGGCAGAGAAGTCGATGAAGGAGTGACCTATTCCACCCATAGTGAGGGAGTTTATAGATGTATTTCCCTAGGAGTTGTTGGGATTATCGCCCTGTAGTATAGAGTTTACCCATTGACATAGTGTCGAGCATGGTGTCGATATCCAAACCAGAGTGTCGAATGGCCCCAAAGGAGTTGGAGAAGCTCAAGGAACAACTAGAGGACTACCGGAGGAAAGGATTTATATGTCCTACATGTTCATCGTGGGGAGCACTAGTTTTACTAGTAAGGAAGAAGGATGGAAGAGGACGTCTGTGTGTAGATTACAGGGAGTTGAATCGGATGACTATAAAAAATAAGTGCCTGATGATCCCTTGAATTGATGATCTATTTGATCAGTTAGCTACTGTGTATTCCAAGTTAGATATGAAGTTTGGGTGTCATCAGCTTTGAGTCAAGAAAGAGGACATACCCAAGACTGCTTTTAGGACTACATATGTCCATTTTGTGTTTTTGGTTATGTCTTTCAGTATAACTAATGCCCCATCTGTGTTTACAGCCCTAATGAATCTGGTCTTTTCTCCATACTTGGATAAGTTCATAATAGTTTTTATTAACGATATCCTGGTGCATTTGAAGAATCAGGGAGAGCACGAGGAGCAACTGAGAGTAGTGCTAGAAGTGATGAGGAAGGAACAACTATATGGAAAACTTCGAAAGTACGAATTCTGGCTGAGTGAAGTTGCTTTTTTGAGGCATATAGTCTCAGCAGTGGGGATGGCTGTTGACTATAAGAAAGCTAAGGATATAGTCAGGTGGCCGATACCGAATAATGTTGCAGAAGTTTGTAGATTCTTGGTATTGACCAGATGTTATTAGAGATTTGTTAAGGGTTTATCAAAGATTGCTGGTCCAATGACTACATTTGCCCGAAAGAAAGAAAGTTTAATTGGACCAAAGAGTGCCAAAGATCCTTCGAGGAGCTAAAGAAGAGATTGACCACCATTCCTATCTTAGTAGTACTAGATGGATCAGAAGATTACACTATTCTCAGTGATACATCAGGCAAGGGACTTAGGTGCATGTTGATACAAAATGGCAAGGTGATTGCTTACACCTCAAGACAATTGAAGCCTCACGAGCGAAACTATGCTACTCATAATTTGGAGTTAGCTGCAGTCATCTTCACCTTGAAGATCTGGAGATGTTACTTGTTGGGTGAACGTGTTGAGGTTTTTAGCGACCATAAAATGTTGAAGTACATATTCACCTAGAAAGAACTCAATATGAGGCAGAGGACATGGTTAGAGTTGTTAGCAGATTATGACGTTGTTCTAGAATATCACTTGGGAAAGGTCAATGTAGTACCCAATGCTTTGAGTAGACACCTAGAGTTAAGAATATTGACATTTCAGATAGATTTAGCTGAGGAGTTCTCCAAATTATAGATTAAAGTGTTGCCTCTGAATGTCAGACGACAATTGATAATACTCCAGATAGATTCCAATATAGTGGAAAGGATTCGGATAGAGGAAACCTACAATGCGAGGATCCAAGAGTTGAAGACACTAGTAGACAATAGGAAGAGGATATATTTATGCATAAGGGAAGATGGGACCCTGATGTGTGGAGAACGTCTATGAATGCTGAAAGGGATGTCCAGAGAGAACTGTTGATAGAAACTCATTCCTCGGTATATACTATACATCAAGGTAGTACCAAGATGTATCGTGACCTTCCCCAGTGATTTTAGTAGGAGCCTGAAGAAGGAAATCACAGAGTTCGTATCCTACTGCATGACTTGTTAGCAAGTGATAATCACATTTTAATGACATTTTAATAACCTCATTATCTATTTTATATCAATAAATATGTTACTAATAATATGTTTTATCTTATTTTGCAGAATAATGGAGTATTAATGAATAAAAGCTCAAATGACTCTAATTCTCTGAATTTCTACCAATTTTTGAAGCCCAAATCTGAAGACAAACAAAGGCCCAAGATACCATAGTGATCCAAGAGAAATTCGTGAAGAAAAATCAAGAAAAGACAAATTCGGTTGGAAACCAACCGGTTGGCCAACCGACAATAACCTATATTAACGTGTTGGCCAACCGACACAACCGATTGGTTTGCAGCAGATTCAATTAAGGGCTGATTTCTTCCTTTTGGCCAAGTTTGATCCAATGGTTCACATCAACTCCGTTGGGGTATAAATAGGGTAGTATCCGAGGGTTTAGAGGTGTGAAATATTTTGTAAAACTCCTTTGAGAGAAAGGGTTGCTCTTGTTTTAGAGTACCTTTCATTGTAATAATTTTTCCTCAATAAATAAATATTTTCTCCCTTCAATCCCATCTTCTTCTTCTTGTTCAAGGACCAAAAGGAGGATGAGTTGATGATGATGAGTTGCGTGTTTCTCTTTATTTCTCTTTATTATTTCTTCTTCTTCTTGTTATTTATTTGCTTTGTAGTTTAGATTTAATAGCTTTTGTAGTTTAGATTTAATTGCTTTGTAGTTAGATTAGTTTAGAATTTTTCTTTTCTTTTTATTTTCTTTCTTTTTCTATTTGTTTGAATTTCCCAAGATGTTGAACTAAACTCTTGTGGGGATCTAGGTTGCATGAAACTAGTCTAATCTCTTTTGTGTTTATGAATCATCTCTCTTATGCTTAAAAGATCATGTTTAGGTTAATCAATTAGAGAACTAATCGATAGAAGAAGAATTTGATAGTTTATGCTTTCCTTAAGTGGTTTGATAGGCTATGCTTATGAATTCTAGGATTATTATCTTGTTATTACTCTCTTCATGAGTTTGAATTTCAATTAGGTGATAATTTGATAAGTTATGCTTTCCTTAAGTGGTTTGATATCTTATGCTTAATAAATCTAATATGAGATGTGGTAAAAGAGAATTTTTCAGAGATTATAATTTGAGTTAGCTAGTGGATTCAATTCTAGATTCCTTCATCTCTTATTGAATTCTCGCCTTTTAATTGTGATTCCTTTCACATACAATCCAAATCCACTCTCTCATCACTTCATCATATTTTCATATTATCTTGAATAAAACCCTAATTGTCACGCATAATTTGAGAACCGAACTTGAATCAAACACTTCCTATTTCCGCTCCTCGTGGATCGACAATCTTAAATACTATAACTTGACAATGGTTGTGCACTTGCGACTATAAAAGGTAAACACTCGCTTTTGCCCATCAAGTTTTGGCGCTGTCGGGAACGGTGTTAAGTAGGAATTTTTCTTAGTTCTTTAACTTGTGTGTTTGTCTATTGTGAATGACAAAAGGAGCTTGAAGGCAAGGAGTTGAAGATTCGAGATTGAAGGTTGCCTCCAACGAGGCTTTGCATTGCTTTTATGCAGTAACTCTTCTCTCTAGTATTTTTAATTCCACCCTATAGGTAGTTCATCACATTAGAGACAATTAGGTTAATATAAAAAAACTGACTTTCTTTCTTGTCGACCATAATTAAAATATATATATATTTTTCTTTCTCATCCTTTTAGTTGCTTTTAATTTCTAGGGTCGCATTGCATATAATAGTAGGAATTCACCAAAGTGATTTGAGCATTTTGAATTGACACTCACTTGAAAATATTTTTAAGGGCAAAACCCATTAATCAAGATAAGGTGAGGGATTTCATCACCCTTTCCTTCGCCAAAAATCACTGATTCCTCACTACACAAACCCAAGCCTCCTAAAAGAATTAGACGCTGGCCCCTAAGGATTCGAGCTCAATAAGGAACAAGAAATTCTTGAGTGAACTGGTCTAAGTTTATTTGGATTAATTGGTGTCTAAGGCAAGGTTTAGGGGTTGCGTAGTTACCGCAAGGAACGAGGTACTTAATTGATCTTTGATCTCCTCTAGTACTATCCTTACGGCTAATTACCCACGAACCGGATTTTTTCACTTAGGAGTTTTGGTTAGAGTCGGTCTAGCTGAAGTTTAGGCTTAACCCTAGAGTTAGGGTGATTGAAAAGTGATTGCCTTGATTTGTTAATTTTTCTTTTCTTCTTCCCTCTTCTTCTCTTTTCACCATCTCACTAACTTTTTCATTTTTTTAATTAAAATATATATATATATATATATATATCTTGATTTTGGTTCATGCAAACTTGGGTTAGGAATAATACCAATCGCTTAGTTCGCTCGATTCAACTTCTCAACCAAACGAAATGGCCAATCCTCCCGTTCTTCAAGATATCTCGCTACCCAACTAGGAATGCTATCCCTTCATGCATTAAGCTTCCCAAGCAAATGGAACTAATTTCAACTCCGACCACATTTCATCAACATGCTTCCAAAATTCTTATGAACGTAAACCAAGACGATATATTTTCATCTCTCAATTTGAAGAAGTCGCCTCATGATTAAAATGAAAGACCTAACTGAGGATGCAATTAAGCTTCGATTTATTCCCTTCACTCTTAAGGACAAAGCAAAAAATGGTCGTGCAGCCTTACCCACGATTCGATTTCAACCTGGCTGATTTTGTAAAAATTTTCTAAAAATTCTTCCCAATTCACAAAACGGTCAAGCTCGAAACAAAGATTCAAAATTTTAGGATTGTCCTGTGAGCCATTCGAAGTATTTCGATAGGTTTAAGGATCTCCTCATCCAATGTCCTCACCACTGTCCGAAAAATGGCGATTGTGCCAAATCATTTACTGAAGGATTGGACTATCCTGCAAAAACTTCCTTAGAGTCAATGTGTCAAGGGGATTTCATGAAGAAAAATGCCATGAAGCTTGGGACTTTTAGAGAATTTATCCGAGAAAACTATGCAAAGGGGAACACCGTGATTCATCGGCTACCCAATCCAGCTTCTAGAGGTCCTTCCTTAGAGTCAAACATAGCCTCAAGCTAAGATGGCTACAATTCTACGCAGTTAGAAACTTTAGAAACCAAAGAACGAGCCCGCTCAAATCAATCAAGTTTCGCCTCAGTTGTCATAATCGTCTTTCTACGACCCATGCTTCAGAGCAATGTCCACTGTAGGAAACACTCAATCTCTAGAATGATGAATGCCGCATTCCAAAGATCCGACATGATCCATTTTCTCCAACCTATAATCCGGGTTGGAGAAATCATCCTAATTTTGCATGGAATCGTGGTAATTTCTCAGAAATCAAAATTTCACTCCTCTTCAAACCAACAATTCCCTAGGGCAACGCAGCTTTCAATTCTCAAACCAATTTCCCACAATCAAATCACCATTTCCAAATCGGTTTCCTCATCATCAATCTACAAATCATATTCCTTCAAATGTTGAGAAACGCCTTAATGTGTTGGAAAGAGGTTTGGAAGCCTTGATTAAAACCTCTACACGACTACTTAACTTGTTGACTCAAGCATCTAACACGATGAACTCTTTTATGCAATCAACAGGACAAATTCTCAACTCCAACACTCAAGCCATAGCTAGATTAGAAACCCAGCTTGGTCAACTAGCTAGTGCTATAAGTGAGAGAGAGAAAGGATCATTTCCGAGTCAACCCGTGACCAATCCAAGGAACGCGGGGTCAAGTTCAACTTTTCAAGATCAAGTGAATGCAATCCATTCACAAATGCAACTGTGTTAATAATCAAGTCCTTCTAACGAGAGAATTATGTTGAATACATGCATCTTGATGCCAACATTTGAAGAACCCTTTGTTAATGAACCTAGGTTTGTAGAAAATAGAATACAACAAGATTTCATTTTGATGAAATTTTTGTTAATAATGAATCTAAGTTCAAAAGCATACAACCATTAATACCTACCTTCCATTGCTACACACATCACTAAAACCCGAAATTTTGGAATTTAAGCACATCAAGAATTATATCATTTTGAAATTCTTTAAATTTCGGGTAGAATTTTCAACAATAAGGTAGGAGTTAATGTAGAATGTGAGCTTCTCATGTTTCATCTTTTATTCTACATTTTTGTTTTTGTCCCACAATAATATTAAAAGAATTTATTCTTCTCTCATGTGAGAGTTTCTTGTTCTTTAAAAAACAACAACAACATTTGGTTTCGTCTCCCCGTTACAATGTGTAAATGCGCTTTCAAATTTTTTTTCTGTTCCGTGTCATCCGAACATCCGTAGTGCTTCCACTCTTCTCCATGTTACTTTCTGCATTTACATTGAGGACAATGCAAATTTTAGGTGTGGGGTGGGACTTAGTCAAATTTCTCTCAGATTTTAGTCATTTTTCATTTTTCATTTTTCATTTTCTTTTTCTTATTCATTTTTCATTTTCTTTTCTTTAATAAATAAATAAATAAATAAGAAAAAAAATTTGTCACTTGCCAACTTAATAGAGTTGATTAATAGTCTTCTAATCCCGAGTTAGTTATACACTCAAGTTTACCTTTTATGATAATTTTAAATAAATTTCGAAGAATGATTTTCAAAGTGGTATACTTTACTAAAGTTTAACTTGGATGTTTAATCGAGTGATGAAATTTTTATGCGTTTAACTTAGAGTTGAAAATGATTCTTTAAGTTGCATTAATCCAAATATTTTTCAAGACATATATACATATACACATATATATATTATACTAACTTAACAAAAAGAGTGCGAAAAATGGGCACCAAATAAATTTCTCTTAAAATCATCGGTAGTTCTTTGTTACTAAGCCTAAGTTGACTGAGTAATTAAGCCCGAGGAGTATTTTTATGCTTAATGACCTAAGCCCAATTGGGTTGGGATTCATTGGCCCAAAACTCGCTAAATGGTCACTTAGAAAGTCTCGATTAAAAAGAACAAGACTACCAAGAAAAAAAAAAAAAAAACTAACCATGTTTTTATATATATGGAAATAATGGTATATGTTCTTGATTTTTCAAAATGGGTTAAGAGACTTGAACATTGTTTGAAACAAAGAGTTAGCATGTTTCCTTCAAAACTTTTGAATTAAATCTTTGAGAAAAACTTGGTTTTGTATCACTACAATGGAAGGATTTTCTTAAGAAGTTTACTTTGGAATCATGATAAAAACGTTTTCTTGAGTATTAACCGACTTGTGGAATTTTTGAATTATTCAATTAGCTTCTTTAAATTGGCAAGTTGGATGAATTTTGTGGGTATATTCACTGCAAACCCTCACGAGACTACAACTCGTCCACTAGGGTAACCTAGGGTTTAAAGGCTTGTTGTATGCTTAAATACAACCGCGATTCCTGAAAGTGAGTTAGGATTTTTCTTTCTTTCTTTTCATTTTTCTTCTTTGCCGAGGACTAGCAAAAGTTTAGGTGTGGGGTATTTGATAATCACATTTTAATGATATTTTAATAACCTCATTATCTATTTTATATCAATAAATATGTTACTAATAATATGTTTTATCTTATTTTGTAGAATAATGGAGTATTAATGAATAAAAGCTCAAATGACTCTAATTCTCTCAATTTCTACCAATTTTGAAGCCCAAATCAAGACAAACAAAGGCCCAAGATACCATAGTGATCCAAGAGAAATTCGTGAAGAAAAATCAAGAAAAGACAAATTCGGTTGGAAACCAACCGGTTGGCCAACCGACACAACCGGTTAGCTAACCGACAATAACCGGACACAACCGATTGGTTTGCAGCAGATTCAATTAAGGGCTGATTTCTTCCTTTTGGCCAAGTTTGATCCATGGTTCACATCAACTCCGTTGGGGTATAAATAGGGTAGTATCCGAGGGTTTAGAGGTGTGAAATATTTTGTAAAACTCCTTTTGAGAGAAAGGGTTGCTCTTGTTTTAGAGTACCTTTCATTGTAATAATTTTTCCTCAATAAATAAATATTTTCTCCCTTCAATCCCATCTTCTTCTTCTTGTTCAAGGACCAAAAGGAGGATGAGTTGATGATGATGAGTTGCGTGTTTCTCTTTATTTCTCTTTATTATTTCTTTTTCTTTCTTGTTATTTATTTGCTTTGTAGTTTAGATTTAATAGCTTTTGTAGTTTAGATTTAATTGCTTTGTAGTTAGATTAGTTTAGAATTTTTCTTTCTTTTTATTTTCTTTCTTTTTCTATTTGTTTGAATTTCCCAAGATGTTGAACTAAACTCTTGTGGGGATCTAGGTTGCATGAAACTAGTCTAATCTCTTTTGTGTTTATGAATCATCTCTTATGCTTAAAAGATCATGTTTAGGTTAATCAATTAGAGAACTAATCGATAGAAGAAGAATTTGATAGTTTATGCTTTCCTTAAGTGGTTTGATAGGCTATGCTTATGAATTCTAGGATTATTATCTTGTTATTACTCTCTTCATGAGTTTGAATTTCAATTAGGTGATAATTTGATAAGTTATGCTTTCCTTAAGTGGTTTGATATCTTATGCTTAATAAATCTAATATGAGATGTGGTAAAAGAGAATTTTTCGTAGATTATAATTTGAGTTAGCTAGTGGATTCAATTCTAGATTCCTTCATCTCTCTTATTGAATTCTCGCCTTTTAATTGTGATTCCTTTCACATACAATCCAAATCCACTCTCTCATCACTTCATCATATTTTCATATTATCTTGAATAAAACCCTAATTGTCACGCATAATTTGAGAACCGAACTTGAATCAAACACTTCCTATTTCCCGTTCCTCATGGGATCGACAATCTTAAATACTATAACTTGACAATGGTTGTGCACTTGCGACTATAAAAGGTAAACACTCGTTTTTGCCCATCAGCAAGTCAAAGATGAGCATCAGAGACCAAGAGGTCTGCTGTAGCCGTTTCCCATTCTACAGTAGAAGTGGGAGTATATTACCATGGATTTTATGATGGATTTACCTAGGACTCCAAATGGTAACAATGTATTATGGATCATTATAGATTGATTGACCAAATTAGCGCACTTCATACCATTTAGAGTTGGATAGTCTACGGATCAGCTCGCCGAGAGATACATGTA
Organism: Asparagus setaceus; assembly: GCA_012295165.1. NCBI lineage: Eukaryota > Viridiplantae > Streptophyta > Magnoliopsida > Asparagales > Asparagaceae > Asparagus > Asparagus setaceus. Next base: position 51,146,549 of record CM022701.1, read on the forward strand.
GGAGATTGTATGGCTTCATGGAGATACTTATTTTCTATCACAGGTAAGAGCTTCACGCTAAGCTAGACACTCGTCTTCATTTTAGTACGACTTATCACCTGCACACGGATGGCTAGTCCAAGCGTACCATTTAGATATTAAAGGTCATGTTGAGGGCATGTATGATCGATTTTGGAGGGATGTGGGAGTCCTATGTATATCCTAAGAACATATTGTTTACAGTGTTTGAGCGCACGCGCCCAAACAATGAGCACATGTGCTCAAATGGGTTTTTCAAAGATGAGTTTCATTTTGGTTTTTCTCTGTCTACTGTCAGAACTTGATTGATGTGGCAATGGGGTGAGCGCACGTGCCCAACCTCTGAGCACACACGCTCAGCATAAAAAAGCATATTTTTTTGATTTTGAGAAATTAATCCGTTTGAGCTTATTTTTCATGTTTCTTCGGTTTTCTTACATGGATTATGATATTAGTTATGCAATTAAGCTTGTTCTTGAAATCTTGAGATATAGTAGATGATAAATTAGTTGCTTGGCTATAGTTACATGTTTATATTTGTCTTATTGAATTCATGATATATTCATATTTGAGTATGCAAGTAAGACATGTTGTGCTATGTTATCACATAGTATTAGTGTATGTTCTTGCTATGTTATGTTATGCTACGCTTTGACCTAGAATTCATGGACATTATGCATGTTGGCTTAGGCTATACCTTGAACTTTTGTTTACTCGGTATGTTATCATGAGACTTGGCCCTTGAGGCATGCATGATCAGACATCATGATATGGTATATACATGATGATGATGATTGCCTAAATTTAGATATTGGGTGTATCCCTCGTGATACTAAATCATGAATGTTCTTTGTTTGAAATCAAGAAAGTTCTCGGGTTGGGCTACATTACGACCGTGAGTGGTGGCTTGTGATTCTCCATCACAAAAAACTTGATCAAGTATAAAAGTTATGATAAATCAAGAAATAAAAACTAAAACAGAGAACAAGTATCCATGTGTATCAAGTCATAATGACTTGCCTTTTTGTTTGATGGGCATGTTTCGTTTGCTTTGGAAACCTAGTCGCAGAGGGCACCCACGAGATGGATATTCTCTATAGATTGAGTTATTAAGTTCTAGTGCATAATATATCATGTATAACCAAGTAATAATACTCATGTGGTTTAATTAATGGGAGGGATTTAGATAGTTTATAGATAATGTGTAGGCCAGGATTGTGTTTGAGCGCTAGTGCCAGATGACTCTATGCACACAAACCAAGTAAAAGTAAGAATCCAAGTAATGTTCCCAGTGCGTACACCAAACATACATTATCTCATGAGAGCTTTCCCTAAACAAGACGAAGAAAAACTTGTGTAGTTAGATACACATACTACCTACGTATCACACTCCAACAGCTTGGTGCACTCTCATTGATATCTCTGTGATGATTGTACTAGTTATCGGCTTTTATCTATTCTACATTCTGGATTTGAGATGCATGTTCCTTTCATGAAAGCAATTTGAGATGCATGTTCCTTTCATGAAAGCAAGTAAAGTGATAGTGTTGTATAGTCTTTCTTATGTTTCAACCAGTCAAGCATTCATGATACACGTTACATGTACACAAACCACTTCTTCATTATGTAACTTGCTAGATGGTTTTCTTATCGTCTCGATTTGTACACCGGTGATTAACCCGGTCCTTCCACCCCTTCATTTTGGCACACCGGAGTCTAGCAATCTTTCCTAGATGGAGTTCCTGACGTCCAGCTTATCTATCTATTTATTTAGTTCTGTTTCAACTTTCTTGCTACCAGACGTTGTTGTTATGTTCATCTTTTAGCTATTATATAGGGACTCTGATGTATGTAACTATTACAGTAGTTGTTTCAGACTTGTGAGGCCATACGGGCTGGTTATTATTTATTTTGATATGATGACATTGATATCAGACTCATGTTATCTTTTATGTTATTCGCTATTTGTGGGACTTATTGATATTTATTAAGTACTTTACTTCTACTATGTATTTGTACTATATACTTGCTTATGATGTATATAAGTTTCCTTATATTTACTTTTATGTGTGATTCTGCAATTATGTTCTGTCTATGGTGGATGAGATGTATGTACCAATCGTTATTATAGACTTAACTATATACTTTTGGGTGGTGTTTGGCCCAATTTTATATGCTGCCTAGCCCAATCACGTGCTCATCAGCTGCTTCTGGGATGGGGGGCTTAACAGAATAGTCAAACCAAATGACGAGAAGGTATGCAGATATCTAATGTGCTGAAAATGTCTACAAGCAACTATAAAAGCAACCCAAAGCAAAAATAGCACAAAACTTAAATTAAACATCCATACATGCATATGCGCATTGATCATCACTTCCCAAAACTACTCATGCAAAATAACTCATTTGAATCTTAACTAGATAGAATCTAAGTCATGTACCACTTCCTCCATCCAATCAAGATTCCCTTAATTAGAATCTTGTTTGGAAAGGTTTTCGCTTAAGATATGTGCAAGTCACATTGATCCGATGGCTTTTGGTACCAACCAACTCTCCCACTCTGACCATAGGTCAACAAGCACGACCACGGCCTCACATATATCTAAAGATTAGGTCCCCCGAAATTAAACCCATCAAATTACTTTTTTTACTTTGATATACCTGCAATATTATGTATTAGTCTTGAGAATCATAGTTCGCAGAAAACTTACTTTTATAACACTTGATACCCTCTAGATGATATCGATGCGATGTTCAATCAGAGTGCCCTCTGTGTCTGGGAACTCAAAGAAGAAAAAATCCCGAACCATGAATCCAAACGCATTATCCCTTCTCCTAACTCGTGTAAATAGGTACTTTTAAATGAAATCCAGTATTCTGAGGAGATGTCATGGATATATCATAAATTCAAATGAATTCGATATTCAAATAAGATAAAATTGAAAAATTCCCAATTGAATATACTAACTTATAATATCCCATCCGGGCAGCGTGATAACACGAACTGGGTCTCTATTGGTGCACGAGTGAGCCAAAATCATGGTTTAACATAATCTGATCAAAATCCATAATATACGTGTTCCATCCTTCATGTACAGCAAGATTATGACAATAGCCAATAATCAACTATTATGGCAACAACCTATAATCATCTAAGTCTGCGATATCAATAATTTTCGCATATTCCTCGCATCACATCACACATGCGGAAACTCACAAAACATGATTCGGACATACGGAATGTAAATATGCATATTTTTCAAAAAAACTAGCTTTTGGAGGATTCCGGAAAATTGCTAAAACTTCTTAAAACATCAAACTACATGCAAGTACCCCTTATTTTAGATAATCTTCACATTAAGGAAGCTAACAAAGAAAGCGGAAGTGAAATCGGAAGTTAGAATCTCAAAATATGCGCATAATTAGAACTTGACAATTTACAAGTTGAGCACATGCGCTTAGTGGTTAGGCACGTGTGCTCAGTGACAGGGCACATCATATAAGTGACACATCAAATTTCTTGAATTGAGTTGTTGCCTGACCAGGCACGTGCGCTCGGCAGAGTGAGCGCGTGTGCTTGACCTGTTAGACTATCATTTTTCCATAATTTATCAAATTCTACTATCTCCTATTCAATCAAACCTCATTCCAAGAATTATCCATTTCTTAGATTCATCATAGAAATTATTTGCTATTAGTTTCAACTTATTTCATCAAGAATCCAAAGAGAAATCTCAAAATTTTGGTATTATCCAAATATATAAACTTTTATAAGGAAATTAGCAAGATCTGAACAAACCCATGAATCAAAATATGCAATTGATATCTAAACAATAAGAGGTAAGAGATATGGGTTGTAAATCCCAAGTTTTCTCCATCGATCGAGCAAAACTTACAACTTGGATCCATCATGAACGAATCTAGATTAGAACTAGGATCAAAGATTGAAAGGATGAAAGGAAAGAGGTTGAGCATGGATCTATACTTATCTTAAGGGAATTCATGGCCTTGGGGTTGGGGGTCCTTAATGATGATATCTACTCTCTTGATCATCTCGTTCTTCAAAATCTCTCTCTCTCTATATGTGTGTGTCTCTTGTGGGGGGGGGGGGGGGTGGAGGGGGTACTTAATGATGATATCTACTCTCTTGATCATCTCTTACTTCAAAATCTCTCTCTCTCTCTCTCTCTCTCTCTCTCTCTCTCTCTCTCTCTCATTCTACTCTCTAATCTCTTTCTCTAGGTTTTTACCTTAGTTTTGGGCTATCAAGACCTAGTTAAGGCTTTAGAAGAGAAAATCTCTTTCTATTTGTAGCCTAAAAACTCACACACTAAACTTCATAATATTTATGACAATGTCACTTACTCTAAATTTTCACTTAACTTAAGCTCTCTAACTCTTGGGTTGACTTTGTTGACTTCCTAACTTGAGTTCAAACTCGTGGGAAAGGGTTGGTCTAGCCTTGGCACGGGGCAGTTGGTCTCGTGACTTCCGGTCAAAACAATCAATGGTATCGATATCCATATAAATAAGTACGCTGTTGGTGATCGTTACAAGAATTAAGGGTTATGTAATGTTATATTCTAACAATTAAAACCCCTGTTTTAATCACTTTGTAATAGATTCGACTAAGGAAAAATCGTCGACCATCGGATCAGGCTTTATTACAGTAGGTTTATGAAAAAGATTAAGACTATACTTGGACAAAACTAGCCTTTCTTTCTCTTCCAATTATGTACAAATTTTACAATATAGTTGATAATGAAAAATAAAATGAATTAAAAATAGAATATTATGTCACATTCCAATCGAAGCTTGTTCGTATGGCCTAAGTTAAAACTATATGATAGTGTAAATGCATTTGATATATCAATTAATATATAATATACTTTGGATAAGCTCAAATGTAAATTTTAGGCTACTGGTGGGTGAATATTAGATAGATTAATGTCTTTCCTTGTACCGTTGAAGAATGTGGAGGGAAAGAGTCCAAGGTTGTTGAACGGATTAAATACAAGGCAAGCAACTGTTGGAACGATTAGTGGACGAAGAATAATCGGCCCCTAAATCGATAATAAATTATATAAATAAGACGTCACTTATGGAACTGCGGCTCTAACTTTTAATTATGCTGCCGACAAAGTCCACAACCTTTTGCATGTTTTATCGGAATTTGATGAAAGGCCCAGGACAGGAAGTTAGGAACTTAGCGGAGTTAGGTTGAATGAGTGGATCCAAGTATCCAACAACTCCCCAATATTCTTGAATAAATTCTGAACTGCACTGCTTGGTTTAGTTAGGAAAATAAATACTATTAGGCAGCATTTACTTCACAATGGCAATGGGTTTAGAATTAGAGGTGTGATTGGGATTAGGTAGGATTGGGACTAATGATTCTATCTCATGTTTACTTTACCTAATCCTAATCCCACCTCTTGTCCCAATCCCAGTACCATTTTGAAGTAAATGATCTGTATATCCCCAGGACTAAAAACTCCCCTCCCATTATTTTACTTTTTTAACTGTTTGATCAAAATTTCAATTTTGTCAACTGTTAATAGTTTTATAAATTTTTTCTTTTCTGAATACAGGACTAAGCTTCATGTTACGCACAAATTTTCAAACTTGTATGGCTACAAAAGAAAGTTGGAATAATTTACTATATAGAATTGAAGAAGTTAACTGAAGAGAACAAGAGGCTACAACTTTTTCAAGAATATGATATATTTTTAAATCCAGAAATTAGCTAAAGAGAATAATATGCTACAAAAGGAAGTTGGGGAGCTCAGAGCATTGAAATCAGAATTACCTCAACTTCAAATCAATGTACCTATTAAACATCACAAGTGCTTACTATTAGGAAAATGGCTCGATTACAAGTATTCAAGCAGCAATTTACTTATCTTCATCTATGGAAAAATTTCATTGAAGCCCTTGAATCTAAAACACAAAATCACAAATATATATGATTGTAGGTACAATTATTTTTCAACTTCAGAAAAGAATTGTATATAAACAAATACATAAAACACGAGATGCATATGATTGCAAAATTCACATGTACATAAACTACAACACTTTAACTGCTGACATTAACCATCAAGTAATTGACATCAAGAAAAAAAATATTAGACAACAAAATAAAAATAGTGGTAGATAAAGCATTAAAGCCAATAATCTGCATATAACACAACACACCATAGTTCAACAAAATAAAGATCTCAAACAAACAATACAGAAATACACAATCTAAACAACAATCATCAAAATAAAAGATAGAAGAAGGCAGCTAGAAACTCTTCTCAGTACTTATCACCGGTGTAGAAATCATCACTGCCTAAAAAAGGCAACCAAATAGCATAATTATCAAAACTTGATCGAAATTGTAATCAAGTATATAAATGTACAATGTGTAGGTGACAAGTCATTGATTTGTCTCCTACAATTGAATTCGCTTAATTTTGTGAAAAGTTAGATTCTTTTGGATGAGGAATTGTTGGAGTGGGAGTCCTTGACAGTGTTATAAGCAAATCCTACAAGAAAATAAAGATTTCAGTGAACTATTTTTGACAACATAGACATATTTTATCATGCCTTCTTCTCTTTTTTAGAGCTCAGCCAAATATAATTCAAATAATTACTCATTGAATTAAAGGTCTGACATTGAATAAAGTATGTATAACAAATACAAGGAAAGAGATATATTATGAAACCTCATCCCACATGTATATTACTAATAGGACATGGACAGATATTATGAAATATGTTGTTAATGTCGAAGTTATTGATGAATTACTACCCAAACATTCTACATATCAAGTAAGTCAAAATATAACATCAGCAAAAGGGATTACATAATATATGAAAACTAAACAAATATATCATATGTGTCGATATTGTACCTGTTTACGGGTTCTCCCATCAGCAAATGTGACAGCAATATTACATGGTGACTTGAATGCTCCAACAAGATAATTCTGGTACAAACAAAGGAATTAGTGCTAATGGAAATAGAATGACCAATAAAAACAAAACAAAAGAAGAAAATCCAGTATAACTTGTTGTGGCATTAAAACAGTAAAATAAGAGGGCATCCAAATGAACATAAAAAAATTAGTGCTAAGTTGATAAATATGCACATTGAAAGAAGAATACAACAAGTGATTTTAGGTTTACTAGGTAAAGGCAATAGAAAGAATGAAAATGCCTATGGCCACAAAAGCATAGTCCGAGATACAAAATTTCCAAAGCGGTACGTGCATCTTAGATGAGAGTAATATTGAGAAATGAAAGTAAATATGCAAGACATGTGTAAATGTTATCACAAGGAGAGTAATCTGTAAACTTCCTTCAATATGTGCATTTTTCTAGCTACTAGGAGAGAATAAGGCATTACCATGACTTTGAGATCAAATATAAATATTCGATCTGCATATACACCTGGAAACAGAATCACAACCAAGTATTAACAACTCATACAAATATGAAGCTAATATTCGCAATATGTATATGATGCAGCTCTACATGTCAATATATAGTGTTTTAGTATTCGACAATGTGGTAAGAGAAATTATATACCACTGGACAATCTAGTCAATATATATGCTTTCAAACTCCCTACAGCTCTACATGTCAATATATATAGGATTTGATACCTTAGTTGTAGCTGAATAGAAGCCTCGTCATCCCATCTATAAGTCAAGAGATCCATCCTAGTTGTTATACATATTAGTCGCCAAGTTCGCCCGAATTTGAGACCATTGAGTGGAGGTCACAATTGATGTTATAGTCTCCACATGATCACTTTCGTTGCTTTCATCTTCTCCTTCTCCCTCTACATATACTTCTCCTAGTTCTTCTTCAAGTGGGTCCGTAGACAACTCAGTCCTGATGAAGTTATGCAAAAGACAAGCTACGATAATCATGTTCTGGACACCAACTGGATAGAAAGAAGGACTTCGAAGAATTGCCCATCGTCTCTTCAGCAAGTAGAATGACCTCTCAATGACATTTTTGGCACATGAATGCTTCATATTGAAGTATTCTTTTGCGGTGGTGGGTTGGTGTTCAGAGTTCCAAGCACTCTGATGATAACGTTGGCCTCTAAATGGTGCAAGAAACCCTTCTCCATGAAGATAACCACGATCAACAAGGTAATAGTTACCTACAAAAAAAGCAAGTCTAAATCAATCTAATTTCTAAAAGTTTAATATTTAATGGGGTTTTTGCACATAAACCACCTTTAAAATAGGATGATCGTACAAAAACCACCTTCAAAGTTCAATTTGCACATAAACCACCTTAGCCTTTTTTTAATGAAATTTTGACCAAATTTCCCAAAGGGATCAAAGTGGTTGATTGCGACCGGAAACCCCTTTAAAGGTGGTTTCTGTATAAATTGAAATTTAAAGGTGTTTTTCGTATGATCACGCTATTTTAAAGATGGTTTATGTGTAAAAATACTTATTTAATAAATGCTATTTGACCATATATTTCTTACCACGTGGTACTACCAATCTGTTTTTTCTACAAAATTGCATCTCGAAGAACTCTACCATCTGCCACAGAGCCTTCCCATCTATATAAGACATAAGTAAACATCATATCTTGACTACAAGCTGCTAGAACATTGATAGCTTTGTCACCCTTCCTTGTTCGATACCTTGGGTGATCTACCCTAGGCACATATGCAGGGATAAATGTACCATCTAAGGCTCCTAGACAATCCTACAAAGTGTTAAGAAAATTTTTAAGGACATAAATATGGACTTTTTTGAGCTACCAAAAGGTAAGTATGTGATCAAAATTGAAAACATATATTACCTTGAACCACTTCCACCTCTCATACGTACAGGATTCGCGAACTGGCACCGGGGTCTTTAACAATGTCCTCTCAAGTCTTACAATTGACTTAATGACATTATTAAAGTGCTTACTTCCACTTCTCATCAAACGAAAAATGGTCGAACTTGATCACTCTGTTCTTAGTGTGATGAGCTAGAATTGCAATGTAATAGCAAGCTGCTCATCAACCTCCATATGTCTTGTTGGTCTTAACATACCAATGCTAACAAGGATCGTGCATAACTTTCCGAACATTTCCCTATTCATTCTAGTGTGGTGCATACATATCCAAGCACTCTGATGATAACGTTGGCCTCTAAATGGTGCAAGAAACCCTTCTCCATGAAGATAACCACGATCAACAAGGTAATAGTTACCTACAAAAAAAGCAAGTCTAAATCAATCTAATTTCTAAAAGTTTAATATTTAATGGGGTTTTTGCACATAAACCACCTTTAAAATAGGATGATCGTACAAAAACCACCTTCAAAGTTCAATTTGCACATAAACCACCTTAGCCTTTTTTTAATGAAATTTTGACCAAATTTCCCAAAGGGATCAAAGTGGTTGATTGCGACCGGAAACCCCTTTAAAGGTGGTTTCTGTATAAATTGAAATTTAAAGGTGTTTTTCGTATGATCACGCTATTTTAAAGATGGTTTATGTGTAAAAATACTTATTTAATAAATGCTATTTGACCATATATTTCTTACCACGTGGTACTACCAATCTGTTTTTTCTACAAAATTGCATCTCGAAGAACTCTACCATCTGCCACAGAGCCTTCCCATCTATATAAGACATAAGTAAACATCATATCTTGACTACAAGCTGCTAGAACATTGATAGCTTTGTCACCCTTCCTTGTTCGATACCTTGGGTGATCTACCCTAGGCACATATGCAGGGATAAATGTACCATCTAAGGCTCCTAGACAATCCTACAAAGTGTTAAGAAAATTTTTAAGGACATAAATATGGACTTTTTTGAGCTACCAAAAGGTAAGTATGTGATCAAAATTGAAAACATATATTACCTTGAACCACTTCCACCTCTCATACGTACAGGATTCGCGAACTGGCACCGGGGTCTTTAACAATGTCCTCTCAAGTCTTACAATTGACTTAATGACATTATTAAAGTGCTTACTTCCACTTCTCATCAAACGAAAAATGGTCGAACTTGATCACTCTGTTCTTAGTGTGATGAGCTAGAATTGCAATGTAATAGCAAGCTGCTCATCAACCTCCATATGTCTTGTTGGTCTTAACATACCAATGCTAACAAGGATCGTGCATAACTTTCCGAACATTTCCCTATTCATTCTAGTGTGGTGCATACATATCAAATCATTCTCATACACTAGAGTTTGGAGATAAGCTCTTGCAGCTCTATTTATAACTACGTAAGTCCGCCCCAAGGAGTTCCTTTCCATTATATGACACAAGAACTCAAAGAGGCAAATAACAACCTCCATAATCATTACAATAACTTTAGCAATAATCTTTGCATTTCTTCTCCTAATTTCTTGTCTTATTATTCGGGTCATTACTGAAACATTCAACAAAATGTATGATTAAGAAAGACATTGAACATCAAGATATGAACCAAATAAGCAACAAACTAGATCAGGAAACACAATTTCCATATGATGTTTTGATATAGGTAAAGAAATACAAATATGAAGCATAATTGGTGAGTAATAAGTCTAAAATATTGTACAGTTGCCATTAAAATCTCCTTACACAGTTTATAAATAGCATAAATTTCATACAACTATACAATTCAATACGTTAATGTTCTGCAGTGATGAAATGTTTTTAAATTGCAGATACCATATCTAACTGATTATAAATAGCATAAATTTCATACATCATAAATTTCCTGAAAAAGATACAATTATCCCATGTGCATAAAAAAAAGGCCGTGACAGAAAGGTAAGCACATAACTGTAAGAACATGACCATGATGTTTCAGAAAGGGGTTGCTCGTTGCTGTTAGTAACTGCTATCCAAAAGTTTATATTGATACGTGATGGATATAGATATGATTTAAAGCCAAATAACCAGCTCCGTCACCTCATGCGCAAGATGACATACACTGCTTTAGACTTGAAAGCATAGGTAAGTAGTAAATAAATGATATTAGAACATGAATTGAATCCTAAATCTTTCTTCTAACTCCTGGTCCACTAGTACCAAGTCCTTAACCACTTCCGCCAAAACGCTTAAGTTGATTGGCAGGGAGTCCAAATATTATTTAAGCAAGGACGCGATCTTCAACAAAAATCGATATATGCTTTTTTCCTGTTTTCAATCAAATTGCTTTTTATACGAAGATCTACAAAATTGAAAGCAAGAATAAGGTTACATGTAAAAATAACATGATTAATCACAACCAGTCACAAACGAGCAGCCATGCCATGAAAAGTTACCCAAAATGGGCCCTGTGACCAGCTGTTATTGTCATGTTTGTTCCTGCTTCTATACGTACATTCTGTATAAGAAAGTGATTCTGAATTGCAGTTGAACTTTTAAGCATAGAGAGCAGAACTGAATGCCGGTAAATTTTACAAGTGTTAGTTTTGTTAGCTCAGCTCACAAAATTATACGAATAATATATTCTATGAATTGAATATTAAATCCATACCAGTCATAATACTAATCTTGACTCTAGCAATTCTTCAATATAGTTCCTCCTGCTTTCAGTATATAAGAATACTCTCAAACTCTTCAAAGTAGAAAAATAATTTCTACAAGTGATTAGCTTACTACCATTCAGCTAGACTTGGTTTAGATTGCATGCCTCACTTGTAGGACCTTGGAGGTATTTATAGGAGAGTTCTTGACTTTTCACATCCACGTAGGAAATTACTAGCCATAATTATCCTACACCACTTACTTCTCCATTTAATCCCGCACTTAATTCATGGCCATTAAACTTTCAAAACCTCTAAAACATAAATGAGAAAATGAAGAGGCTAGAATTATTTACCAAAAAGAATTTAAAATTATTTATTTATTTATTTATTTAAACCATGAATAAATAAAAATAAAAACTAACAATCTCCCACTTGGTTTAAAAAAATTATACCAACATAAATATAACAAAGGCCATGAAATAAGTATTATCTCAAAATCATCAAATATATATTTTTGTAGTTGACCCGGGTCTACATAAAATATACCATTGAGATTAGAGGCTAGAATTAAACTAGAAAGTATCAAAGAGAATGGTCCACCGTTCATTCGTACTCAGAATCTAGCAACCCGGGCAAGGTTGCGTACCAATTTGAGTATTAGCCACTAAGGAAATGTGCTCCAAACATTCCATAGGCCTGAACAATTTGAGTTCCAACTTCTCCACCTATTGAGACCCTCTCGTATACACCCGTAAGTGTATATAGGCAAGTTGGACTTGGGACATACTGTTGTGCGCGACGGAAAATTTCGGTAGCACCTCTGCCGAACAATGGCCACAACAAGAGAGCTAGATCGCAATAAGAATTCCCGTCTCACCAAGGAAACAAGAATCTGAAGCAAATATCTCAACAAAGTGGGATATTTACTCTTCCTCTCATCAGTTCTAGGACTGACCTGTCGAGGGAACCTAAAAACTATTACAAATCAAATTAACAGCAAAAAACACCAATTTTACGTGGTTCGGCAAGTTGCCTACGTCCACGGGGCAAGGAGGAGGAGATCTACTATTAGAGAGAAAGAGAATACAAATAGGGTATAAATCTCACACCAAAACCCTACACCAAAACCCTCTAAACCCTCACAAATATCTCCCTCAAATGACGGCTCAAAACCCTAACCTCAGCCCTACTAAAACAAAAGGAACAGGTCTATATTTATAGAACCTTCTCTCTCATCTTAGGCCTTAAACAATTCGATGTGGGACTAAAAACATGTCAAAACCTATTGGGGAGGTTGTTGTTCCGCGTCTTGTTCCGCAGCGTTTTGAGCGGCGTGGAGCGGTATCAGCGTCGTGAACGATACCCGCGTTCACAATTCTCCCCTCTCGAAGTTTCTTTCAAAACTGAGCCGACACCAAACAATCAAATGTCCCACTTGTTGCGTCCAGGATGAAGTGGAATAAATCCACGACAACGAACTCAATCCACAACAAGTCGGGAACCCAAACGAGAGTTCAAATAATCTCCTCCCCATCAAAACCAATACCGCCGTGATCATAAAGATCGCCACGATCCTCTTGCCCAAGGAATCAAGCCTTCACGTAGTTCACCAAATGGCCTCCAACGGCCTCAACAATCACGAATGTGCAACAAGTCTCTGCAATGATCAAACTTGTTGTTCGGAACCACCTTTGTGAGCATATCTGCCGGATTATCTTTCGTGTGGACCTTCACAATCTCCACATCACCATCTTCAAGAACATCACGAACGAAGTGATAACGAACGTCAATGTGCTTCGTCCTCGCATGAAGAACCTGGTTCTTCGCCAAATAGATAGCACTCATGCTATCACAATGAATGGTGACAGACCGCTATGATATACCAAGTTCCTCCAAAAGTCCTCGGCCAAATCGCCTCCTTCACACCTCGTAATTGCCATATACTCGCCTCGTCATAGACAAAACAACCGACCGCAAGGTGCATCTCCAACACACCGGGCGACGGGTCAAAGTGAACACATACCTCGTCAGACCGGCGTTTATCCAAATCCGGCATAATCCGAATCAACATAACCAATGCACAACTGCCCACCTGTAGTCCCGCTCATAAACCAAATCAATATTGAGCGCACTCGAATGTACCTCAAAATCTATTTCACGGCTGCTCCAATGACCAACTCGGATCGTGCATGTATCTCGAAACCATGCTCACGCTTTGTGACAAATCGGTCTCAGACATACCATTGCGCATATCAAGCTTCCAATCAGGCCAGATATGGAGTCTTCGACATCAACTCGATCTTCAACCGTTTCGTGAAAGGTCACTAAAAGCTTCAAATGGGCTCCTAATGGTACACTGACTGGCTTCGTATCCATGCTAACATGGAACCGCTGTAGAACCTTCTTCAAATAAGCCATCTGTGTCAAACAAATTTTGCCCTTTTTCTTGTCTTTGCCGATCTCCATCCCCAAAATGCGCTTAGCCTCACCCAAATCCTTCATCTCGAACTCTTTTGAAAGCCGTGCCTTCAATTCATTTATAGCAGACCTGGAAATAGAGGCCACCAACATGTCATCGACATATAATAACAAATAGATATACGCACCTCCTTTCAACTTGCGAAAATATACGCAAGGATCAAACTGGCTCCGAGTGTACGAATGACCAAGCATAAAACCATCGAATCGCCTATACCACTGTCGAGGAGACTGCTTCAAACCATATAGCGATTTCTTTAGTTTGCAAACCAACTTTTCTTTCCTCAGAGCTCTAATCCCAATGGCCGAGTCATATAGATTTCTTCATCAAGATCACCATGAAGAAATGTTGTCTTCACATCCAACCGATCTAATTCCAAACCATACCGTGCCACCAATGCTAGCAAAATCCAATAGACGAATGCTTCACCACCGAGAGAAGACCTCATTATAATCAATACCTTCCTCCTGTATAACCCTTCGCAACTAACCTAGCTTTGAACCTCAATGGAGTGCCTTCAATGCCCTCCTTAGTGTATACCCACTTGCAACCAATTGCCTTCCGCCCCTTTGAAGCTCAACAAGCTCCCATGTATCGTTCTTGTGAAGAGACTCCATCTCTTCCTCGCATAGCTACCGCCACTTAATCACCTCCAACTCGCCGACCTCTCAATGTAGTAGTATCATCTCATCGATACTCTCCCTTTGGTACATATGCAAGCGTAATGGCATCGTCGGCATCTGTATGTTTCTCCTCGTCTCCAACCGCAATAGAATCCGAACCGAGCCGCCGGTCCTCGATCCCGCACATTTGTACTCATATCCTCGTGTCGCCGTCGTGCTTTCGCTGGCGTCGCCTCGGTCGGCACTCTAATGGATATTGTACCATCTCGACAATGTGGAGCCGCATCGATCTCCACCACTGTGATATCTCCTTCGCCGTCGCTTCCACCGATGAGAGTTGGGAAGCTTCAAGATAGAAGCCTCATCGAATGTGACGCCTCTACTCAAGCATAATCTTCTTATCAACCGGATCCCATAGCTTGTATCCTTTGACACCACGCTTGAATCCTACAAATATGGCCTTCCTAGCTCATGGCTCCAATTTATCGTTCTCACATGATAAAATGCGGCACCCAAATACCTTGAGTGGTCATAATCTCGTCGGCTCTCCCGACCACTCTCCATGGGTCTTTCCCCAATCGCAGATGAAGGCAACTGTTGATGAGGTGGCTCGCGATATGTAAGTGCCTCACCAAAAGATCTTCTCCAAACCACTATGCGCCAATAAACATCGAATCTTCTCCAAAGAAAGACCGATTCAACCTCTCGCCACCCCATTTTGTCGCGGTATGACTAACCGTGAAGTGTCTCTATGCCCTCGCCTCGACATAGCTACCGAAGGGGTCTAAAGTATACTCACCATCGTTGTTCTGATCTCAACGCCTTGATCTTTCTCCCACCGCAGCTTCTAATCTCTTCTTCCACTCCACCTAATATATCTAGGACTTCACTCTTCTTCGCCATGGTGTACACCCAACATCGCCTAGAATAGTCATCAACAAATGTGACGAACCAATGTCTACCACCAAGTGATGCCGCTCTGGTGGGACCCCAAACGCTCAGGTGAACGTAGTCCGAATACCCTTCGCCCGATGGATGGTCGTTCAACTTCAACTTTGTCTCGCTTGCCAAGAACACAATGCTCACGTAACTCAACTTTTCCACTTCGCTCCCTTTAATAGCCTCTCGCTGCATAACGCTTGCGGTGACCTTTCACTGTGTGCCTTAACCTATAGTGGCAAAGCTCTGTCCACCTCAAACAATCAAGCAACGCCAATCTCTGCTCCCATTCGGATAGTATAAATTTCGATTAAGGACTCTTCATCACCACTAAAGATCCTTTAGTAACCTTCCTACACCGCTTTTGAAAGTCACATTGAATCCCTTCGCCCAAAGCTCCAACCGAGATAAGATTTTTCTTCACCGAGGAATAAATCTCACCTCCTTCAACTCACGAACTACTCGTCGTGCATCCTAATCCGCACAGCATCTATCCCACAATGCCACAAGGTTGATCATTTCCCATGACAACAACACGCCCGTCGACTTTCTCAAAAGATGCAAACCGGCCTCACCTGGGGTCACATGATAAGTAGCGCCGGAATCAAGCATCCAATCGATGCTTCCACATGATTCACCTCCGAGTAATCAATAGAGAATAGCACGAATTGTCGGAATCATCGCCTTTAGCAATATTCACCTCATCAGCCTTCTGCCCTTTTTCTTGCTATTTTCTTTCTCCTTGAGCTTTGGACAATCTCTTCCAATGTCCCCGCTTTTGCACGCATTGGTTCTTTGACAATTAGTGGCGCCTTCTTGACTTTGACCTCCTCTATTGCCACCTTTCTGGATATGGGCTTCTACCTCTCGTCGACAAGGCCTCGCCAAGTACTCGCGACGGAAGTCTCCTTGTCCTTCCTCCTCAAATCATGGTTGGTCAATGCGTTAGTAACTTCACTATAGCCGATAGAAGTACGTCCGCTCAACAAAGTGAGTACAAAGGTGTCATACTCCTCATCGTAAGGAGCCCAATAAAATAACCGCCTTGTACTAATCCGTTATCTTCTCATCAACATTTGCCAAGTCGGACAACAACTTAGTATAGTTGTTTACATGAGCCGCTAGTGAGGTGCTCCTGACATCCGAAACCCGAAGAGTCTTCGCAGCAAGTGCAACTCGTTCTCAACACTCTTCACAGATACTTATTGTTGAGAATTTTCCACATCTTCATTGCACGCCACCCCAATCACATCATATTTCACTCGCTCCAAACAGACACGATCACCCCACACGCTGCTCCTATTCATCTTATCTCATACCTCCTCTTCATATTTAGTGGCCTCTCTTGGACCATGATGGTCTCCTCTAAATTTTGAGCATTGAGCATCCTCAGACGCCGCCATCCACAAACCAAAGTTGATTTTGCCATCGTACTTCACCACATTAATTTTGGTGTTCTGAAAACCAACTTGCATTTGTATTGTACTCGCCATTGACTTGCTGCTTTCACCTTCTTCTCCCATTACAAACTAACTCCAAATTGTAGAGAAAGAACAACTTTGATAGGATTAAAGAATCACCCAACTGAACCCTAGATCGGATTCCAAATAGATTTCCTAACCACAAGAGGAAAGCGAAATCTCCAACGGTAACTCCTAATGCTATCTCCACCGAAGCCGAGAACTCCAAGAACTAAGCTTCACACAAGAATCTTTCTCCACCAAACTTCAAAATCCTAGATCTGAAATCTAGGCTCTGATACCACTTGTTGTCTTGTGGAGGAAAATTTGTGACACCTCTGTAGAACAATGGCCACAACAAGAGAGCTAGATCGCAATAAGAATTTCCGCCTCACCAAGAAAACAAGAATCAAGCAAATATCTCAACAAAGTGGGATATTTACTCTTCCTCTCATCGCTTCTAGGACCGACTGTCGAGGGAACCTAAAAGCTATTACAAATCAAATTAACAAGAAAACACCAATTTTACGTGGTTCTAAGAAGTTGCCTACGCCCACGGGCAAGGAGGAGGAGATCTACTATTAGAGAGAAAGAGAATACAAATAGGTACAAATCTCACACAAAACCCTAAAACAAAACTCTAAACCCTCACAAATATCTCCCTCAAATGACGGCCAAAACCCTAACCTCACTCTACTAAAACAAAAGGAACAGTCTATATTTATAGAACCCTCTCTCATCTTAGGCCTTAAACAATTCGATGTGGGACTAAAAACATGTCAAAACCTATTGGGAAGAGGCGGGCCCCTGTTCATGTCTTGTTCCACGTTTTGAGCGCTGAGCGATTACCACGTCGTGACGGTACCAGCGTTCACACATACCGCATGATCGCTCATCATATCAATGACTAGTCAAATGAACTAATGCAACAATGTGAAACTATATATCACAATATTTATTCCATGGAAATTATATTATTGTTCAGAAATCTTATACCAGATAGATCATACATTTTATCAATAAGGTGTCAAGCCCAAATTCTAAACATTATTATTAAACATAAACACAAGAAGAGACTTAGTGAATGAATCTGCGAGATTATCCTTGGATGCCACTTTCTCAACAACAATTTCTTGCCTTTTTAACATGTCTCGAATGTAGTGATATTTTTCTTCGATATGTTTTGCTTTAGAATGACACTTTGGATCTTTCATAATGGTAATAGCAAAAATATTATCACAAAAGATCATTATTGGTCGTTCCACACATGGCACCACCAGAAGGCTTTTCAAGAACTTACGAAGATACATAGCCTCCCTTGTAGCTAAATTAACAGCCACATATTCAGCTTCCATAGTGGATTGAGCAACACATTCTTGTTTCTTAGTTTTCCAAAATATTGTGCCACCACCAAACATAAAAAGAAATCCAGATGTAGATTTTCTTGTATCAACACAACCTTGAATGTCTGAATCAGATTATCCAATTAATTATAACTCATTAGACTGAAAAATCAAAACAAATAAGTTAGTTCGCTTCAAGTACCTTAGAACTTGCTTGACCCCTTCGTAGTGACATTTTCACAAATTAGATTGAAATCTGCTGAGAACTCTCACGGCATAAGCAAGATCTGGTCTAGTACACATTAAGGCATACATAAGACTGCCCATAGCTGAAGCATAAGGAAACATTGTTTCATTGAGTTTATCTTGGATCAAGCTTGGACAATCATCCTTTGTCAACTTCTTTGTTCCATAAGGGATTTTACCTTCAGAACAATAATCCATTTTGAAACGACGCAAAAGTGTACTAATATACTTCTTCTATGATAGACTTAACTTTCTTTGAGATCTATCTCTGAGAATCTTAATGCCAAGAATATATGAAGCTTTACCAAGATCTTTCATCACAAAGGTGTTGAAAAGCCATCCTTTAATTTCCATAAGAAGAGGTATATCATTTCCAGCTAGAAGAATATCATCCACAAATAGAGTGAGCAAAGCAATTTTAGCTCCCACTGTCTTGACATATGCACAATAATCCTCAGAATTTTGAATGAAATCATACTCTTCCATTGTCTCATGAAATCTTATATTCCACTGTCGAGATGCTTGCTTCAAACCATAAATAGATTTCTTCAACTTACATACTTTATCTTCATTTCCACTTTCAACAAAACCACAAGGTTGCTCCATATATATCTCTTCACAAAGGTTTCCATTCAAAAAAGTGTTTTAACATCCATCTGAAAAAGCTCATAATCATAATATGCAACTATAGCCAATATCGCTCTGATAGACTGAATCCGAGCAACTGGAGACAACATTTCATCATAATTAACTCCATATTGTTGAGTGAATCCTTCTGCCACCAATCGAGCTTTGAACCTTTCAACTTCTCCCTTAGCATTTCTTTTTCTAGTAAAAATCTACTTGCACTTAATGGGCTTGATTGACTCAGATGTGTCAACTAGACTCCACATTTCATTCTTGTGCATCGAACTTATCTCTTCTTTAATTGCGAATTCCCACTTCTCTGCATCAACATCAAAAATAGCTTCTTCATATGATCTCTGATCTAAGGCATACTCACTTAATCTTATTCTCTCACCAAGAAATTCATCACAATCAAACTTATCCTCAAGAAACTTCACGTCTACTTTCAATAATGATTTTATCCATCTTACCCTTTCGAATATTGAGGATAGCCAACAAACAAACATCTTTTTCTTTTAGCATTGTTAATGTCAGATATTAAACGGGGGTTTGTGGGGGTTAGTGTGGATTATGTAGGGTTTTAGGGGTCCTCAATCATCTTTTGATAGTTAATTCTTGGGCAGATGATCCGGTTCTGCACACAAACAACACGTAAGAGGGTCGTAGTTGAGTTCTCCAGGGGTTCCTCTGACGATCAAGTTAATATGGATCTTAAGTGGAGGAGAGAGTATAGTTGTAATGTGTTCTTTCGGTCGAAGTCACATACCTCCATGCAGTAGGCATGACATCTATTTATAGCAGATTCGAGAGGGCAGTTTTGTAACTTCGGCCTAGTCCAAGTAGTTAGCTTACTCGGCTAACGCTTTATAGGTGTCGGCCGCAGATGGCATGAGTCACCTTCGTGATTAATACGAGGGTGACAGGGAAAGTCAGGTGCTAACAAGGTCGGATGAGTCATTAAGACTTTAAGGGCTGGAGCAATGATGACTACGATCGTGCAATTAATTATAACTCATTAGACCAAAAATCAAAACAAATAAGTTAGTTCGCTTCAAGTACCTTAGAACTTGCTTGACCCTTCAGAGTGACATTTTCACAAATTAGATTGAAATCACGAGAACTCTCACCAGATAAGCAAGATCCGGTCTAGTACACATTAAGGCATACATAAGACTCCCATAGTCAAGCATAAGGAAACATTGTTTCATTGAGTTTATCTTGGATCAAGCTTGGACAATCATCCTTTGTCAACTTCTTTGTTCCATAAGGGATTTTACCTTCTGAACAATAATCCATTTTGAAACGACGCAAAAGTGTACTAATATACTTCTTCTATGATAGACTTAACTTTCTTTGAGATCTATCTCTGAGAATCTTAATGCCAAGAATATATGAAGCTTTACCAAGATCTTTCATCACAAAGGTGTTGAAAAGCCATCCTTTAATTTCCATAAGAAGAGGTATATCATTTCCAGCTAGAAGAATATCATCCACAAATAGAGTGAGCAAAGCAATTTTAGCTCCCACTGTCTTGACATATGCACAATAATCCTCAGAATTTTGAATGAAATCATACTCTTCCATTGTCTCATGAAATCTTATATTCCACTGTCGAGATGCTTGCTTCAAACCATAAATAGATTTCTTCAACTTACATACTTTATCTTCATTTCCACTTTCAACAAAACCACAAGGTTGCTCCATATATATCTCTTCACAAAGGTTTCCATTCAAAAAAGTGTTTTAACATCCATCTGAAAAAGCTCATAATCATAATATGCAACTATAGCCAATATCGCCTCGATAGATCAATCCGGAAAGCAACCGAGACAACATTTCATCATAATTAACTCCATATTGTTGAGTGAATCCTTCGCCACCAATCGAAGCTTTGAACCTTTCAACTTCTCCTTAGCATTTCTTTTTCTAGTAAAATCTACTTGCACTTAATGGGCTTGATTGACTCAGATGTGTCAACTAGACTCCACATTTCATTCTTGTGCATCGAACTTATCTCTTCTTTAATTGCGAATTCCCACTTCTCTGCATCAACATCAAAAATAGCTTCTTCATATGATCTCTGATCTAAGGCATACTCACTTAATCTTATTCTCTCACCAAGAAATTCATCACAATCAAACTTATCCTCAAGAAACTTCACATGTCTACTTTCAATAATGATTTTATCCATCTTACCCTTTCGAATATTGAGGATAGCCAACAAACAAACATCTTTTTCTTTTAGCATTGTTAATGTCAGATATTAAACGGGGGTTTGTGGGGGGGGTTAGTGTGGATTATGTAGGGTTTTAGGGGTCCTCAATCATCTTTTGATAGTTAATTCTTGGGCAGATGATCCGGTTCTGCACACAAACAACACGTAAGAGGGTCGTAGTTGAGTTCTCCAGGGGTTCCTCTGACGATCAAGTTAATATGGATCTTAAGTGGAGGAGAGAGTATAGTTGTAATGTGTTCTTTCGGTCGAAGTCACATACCTCCATGCAGTAGGCATGACATCTATTTATAGCAGATTCGAGAGGGCAGTTTTGTAACTTCGGCCTAGTCCAAGTAGTTAGCTTACTCGGCTAACGCTTTATAGGTGTCGGCCGCAGATGGCATGAGTCACCTTCGTGATTAATACGAGGGTGACAGGGAAAGTCAGGTGCTAACAAGGTCGGATGAGTCATTAAGACTTTAAGGGCTGGAGCAATGATGACTACGATCGTGCATTTAATGTGATGGTGATCAGTTGTTGGCGTGGGGTTCAAGAGTGACCGCCTTTCGATTCAGTTTTGCAAGTGGGCTGATAAACGATGTGCCTTTCTACTCAGCCACCTTGGACTGGGAGGTTCTCAACCCGGCCTCGGGGAATGAGGAGGCATAGAGCCATCCTTACTTACAAGGTCTGAGTGAGGACGCCTTTCTACTCGGCCCTTATTGTTAAAGGTCGAGTGATGATGTTTACTAGACTCATCTTCATTGGGTCGAGTCGAGATGATGCACAGTTAATTTAGGCCATGTTTCGACCCCTGGGGGAGGATTAACACTTAGTCATTTCCATGTCATAACACTGGTCCCTTTCACTCGAACTTGAGTGGCCGAGTCCGAGTGAAATCAACCGGTGCCTGTTGGGGTTCCGAGACGCCTTTATGAAGGGTCAGTGATGGGTCACTGTCGATGTGACATTCTGACATTAGGAGAGATTATGCGTTGGTGTCGCCTCGATTTACGAGCGGGGATTGCATGATGGGTGGAATGGCGCTTTGATTTTTGAGTGATCACCTCGAATTCTGGGATCGATCCCAACCGTCCGTTATTAACTCAGTCGACCATTGAGATGTCGGCACGTGTCCGCCTCCTCACCTATATATACACTGGCTCTCCCAAGGGGTTAACTTTACTTTCTTTCCAAACCCTAGGACTCTCTTCTGCAACATAGGCAATCTCCGATCATCTTCCTTAATTTCTTCGGTGATCTTCTTCGATTAAGTTCAGAACTTACCCATGGCTTCTTCTATCGTCGTCGCTAGTCGTAATGAGGCTAGGATCAGCTTGATGTAGAAATTCTGCTCCAAAATGCACTCAATGGAGCTCAAGTCCTACTACGAGTGCTTCGACATTCCCCGAAGCATCTTTGCCTGGCCAAGAGGAATCAGTGGTGTAATGCACCACGGCAAGATTATCGCCCAGTATATCGTGCACTTGAGTATGGCCTTCGCCTCCTGCTTCATCTATTTCTCCACCGTACATTCGAGGCTCTGGGGGTCTCGCCCTCTCAGATCAACCCGAGCTCCATAGCCACACTGGTGGGGGTTCGTAGTGATCTATCACCGAGTGGGAGTTAAACTGGCTCTCCAGATTATCAGCCACCTTCTTAGTGTCAAGGTCGGGAAGAAAGAGGGTCATTATTATTTCCAAAACTTGGGAGGCTTCAAAGTCATCTTGAATCCTCCCGATTCGAATAAAGACTAGAAGGAGAGGTTCATCTGGGTTTTCAGGGTGGACCAGATTATGGCTTGCTCGGCTTGGCTCGAGATCAAGAAGGATGTCCTGAGGCCGGGCTTGCTCTCAAACAAGAAGAAGCGTGGGCTCGAGAAGATTCAAGCTTACACCGGGTCCCACAGGATCAAGAATGTTTTTGACCCATCGCCTTGCAGTTGCCGCAGATCTCTCGAACCCTTCCCAATCAAGAAGATAGGTCCAAGCAAATGATATCAAGGCCAGGTCGGAGGAGCCCGATGTAGCCAAAGTGGGCCCCATCAGGCCCCAGAAGCATCTACGGGCCGATTTGGCCCCAGAAGAGGCCGAGAAGATTACATCGACATCACGAGATTGGTACTGTCCGGGCCGAAGTCCCCACCGCCAAGGCTGAGATGTCTGAGAAGAAGAGGAGGTGGCTAAGGAAAGTGGGCAGCCGAGGCCACTCTAGAAGTACCGAACCAGCAAAGGACAAGGAGGGGGCCACTAATAGAGGTGGCTACCCCTGCTCCTGTCTAATAAGCTGTGGAGGGCAAAGTCTCTACCGCTACCATCCCAGAGGCCCCTCAGGCCGAGTTGGCCGAGGTCATCGTGGTCGATGAGGAGTCCCCCGCACGAGCTGAAGGGGGTGAAATGGTGGTAGCTGAGCCAGTGGGGGCCCAGCGTCAGGCTAAAGAGGAGATGGCCCCTGCTTCGCTTGTCGAGTTGACCCACCAACAGGGCAAGGAGCCAGCTGCTGAAGGGCCGGTGGCAGAGGAGGTGACCCCTACTCAAGAATCTGGATGGCCCTTCCCCCGCCGTATCAATGAGCTTGAGCCAGACGTGTAGGGGGAGTTGAAGATGATGATGATGGGGTAGTCCAAGGCCGAACCTCGATATGATAAGGAGCCACCTAAGGAGCACCGGTTTTTCCCCAAGCGAAATCTCGATGCAAGGGGGTCAGTTCTGGAGTCTAGGATAGCTCAGAGCAAGGCTCTGGACCAGTTCTACCTGCCCTGAGATGACGAGATACTCTCAGCCATGCCAAAATATGGCCTTCATTAGGCCATCAAAGGCTACTTGCTGCGAGGGGCCCTGGTCGAGCAGGAGCTATTTTCTCGGTTTGACCATGTGTGAGGCCTCCACTCCAAGCTCCAGGAAGAGTTGGAGGCCGAGAGGATGGCTCGGGAGGCGGTCAAAAAGAGTGTGGCTGCCAAGGGGATGAGTTGATGGCTTGAGGAGGAGTGAGGGAAAATGGCGTAGGGAGCTAGAGATGCAGGATGATACGATAAGGTACCTAAAAGAGGAAGTCGAGGTTAAGAGGCGAGAGAGTGCTGACGCTTTTGAGCAGGCTTGACTGGCTCGCCAAAACATTGAGACCCTGTAGAACCGGCTGATGGAGGAGGAGGCTGCACATGAGAAGTTAAGGAAGGAGGCGATCCGAGCGCACCGAGACCGAGAGATAACGAAGTCGATGACGCGCCTTGGTTTTATTCTCGAAGGATACCAAGGTCTTATGGGTTGAAGTCGACCGAAGTCAATGACGTGCCTTTGTTTTATTACGAAGAATACGAGTCTTTGAGTTGTAGTTGACCGAAGTCGATGACGCGCCTTGGTTTTATTCTCGAAGGATACCAAAGTCTTTCAAGTTGTAGTCGACCAAGTCGATGGCGTGCCTTGGTTTTATTCCAAAAGGATACCAAGGTCTTATGGGTTGAAGTCGACGGAGTTGATGATGTGCCTTGGTTTTATTCTCGAAGGATACCAAAGTCTTTCAAGTTGTAGTCGACCAAGTCGATGGCGTGCCTTGGTTTTATTACGAAAGGATACGAAGTCTTTCAAGTTGTAGTCGACCAAGTCGATGGCGTGCCTTGGTTTTATTCTCGAAGGATACCAAGGTCTTATGGGTTGAAGTCGACCGAAGTCAATGACGTGCCTTTGTTTTATTCTCAAAGAATACCAAGTCTTTGAGTTGTAGTTGACCGAAGTCGATGACGCGCCTTGGTTTTATTCTCGAAGGATACCAAGGTCTTATGGGTTGAAGTCGACGGAGTTGATGATGTGCCTTGGTTTTATTCTCGAAGGATACCAAGGTCTTATGGGTTGAAGTCGACCGAAGTCAATGACGTGCCTTTGTTTTATTACGAAGAATACGAGTCTTTGAGTTGTAGTTGACCGAAGTCGATGACGCGCCTTGGTTTTATTCTCGAAGGATACCAAAGTCTTTCAAGTTGTAGTCGACCAAGTCGATGGCGTGCCTTGGTTTTATTCTCGAAGGATACCAAGGTCTTATGGGTTGAAGTCGACGGAGTTGATGATGTGCCTTGGTTTTATTCTCGAAGGATACCAAGGTCTTATGGGTTGAAGTCGACGGAGTTGATGATGTGCCTTGGTTTTATTCTCGAAGGATACCAAAGTCTTTCAAGTTGTAGTCGACCAAGTCGATGGCGTGCCTTGGTTTTATTCTCGAAGGATACCAAAGTCTTTCAAGTTGTAGTCGACCAAGTCGATGGCGTGCCTTGGTTTTATTCCAAAAGGATACGAGGTCTTCGAGTTGTAGTCAAGCGAGTCGATGGCGTGCCTTGGTTTTATTCTCGAAGGATACCAAGGTCTTATGGGTTGAAGTCGACGGAGTTGATGATGTGCCTTGGTTTTATTACGAAAGGATACGAAGTCTTTCAAGTTGTAGTCGACCAAGTCGATGGCGTGCCTTGGTTTTATTCTCGAAGGATACCAAAGTCTTTCAAGTTGTAGTCGACCAAGTCGATGGCGTGCCTTGGTTTTATTCTCGAAGGATACCAAAGTCTTTCAAGTTGTAGTCGACCAAGTCGATGGCGTGCCTTGGTTTTATTCTCGAAGGATACCAAAGTCTTTCAAGTTGTAGTCGACCAAGTCGATGGCGTGCCTTGGTTTTATTACGAAAGGATACGAAGTCTTTCAAGTTGTAGTCGACCAAGTCGATGGCGTGCCTTGGTTTTATTCTCGAAGGATACCAAAGTCTTTCAAGTTGTAGTCGACCAAGTCGATGGCGTGCCTTGGTTTTATTACGAAAGGATACGAAGTCTTTCAAGTTGTAGTCGACCAAGTCGATGGCGTGCCTTGGTTTTATTCCAAAAGGATACCAAGGTCTTATGGGTTGAAGTCGACGGAGTTGATGATGTGCCTTGGTTTTATTACGAAAGGATACGAAGTCTTTCAAGTTGTAGTCGACCAAGTCGATGGCGTGCCTTGGTTTTATTCCAAAAGGATACGAGGTCTTATGGGTTGAAGTCGACGGAGTTGATGATGTGCCTTGGTTTTATTACGAAAGGATACGAAGTCTTTCAAGTTGTAGTCGACCAAGTCGATGGCGTGCCTTGGTTTTATTACGAAAGGATACGAAGTCTTTCAAGTTGTAGTCGACCAAGTCGATGGCGTGCCTTGGTTTTATTCCAAAAGGATACGAGGTCTTATGGGTTGAAGTCGACGGAGTTGATGATGTGCCTTGGTTTTATTCTCGAAGGATACCAAAGTCTTTCAAGTTGTAGTCGACCAAGTCGATGGCGTGCCTTGGTTTTATTCCAAAAGGATACGAGGTCTTATGGGTTGAAGTCGACGGAGTTGATGATGTGCCTTGGTTTTATTCTCGAAGGATACCAAGGTCTTATGGGTTGAAGTCGACGGAGTTGATGATGTGCCTTGGTTTTATTCCAAAAGGATACCAAGGTCTTATGGGTTGAAGTCGACCGAAGTCAATGACGTGCCTTTGTTTTATTCTCAAAGAATACCAAGTCTTTGAGTTGTAGTTGACCGAAGTCGATGACGCGCCTTGGTTTTATTCTCGAAGGATACCAAGGTCTTATGGGTTGAAGTCGACCGAAGTCAATGACGTGCCTTTGTTTTATTCTCAAAGAATACCAAGTCTTTGAGTTGTAGTTGACCGAAGTCGATGACGCGCCTTGGTTTTATTCTCAAAGAATACCAAGTCTTTGAGTTGTAGTTGACCGAAGTCGATGACGTGCCTTGGTTTTATTCTCGAAGGATACCAAGGTCTTATGGGTTGAAGTCGACGGAGTTGATGATGTGCCTTGGTTTTATTCCAAAAGGATACCAAGGTCTTATGGGTTGAAGTCGACGGAGTTGATGATGTGCCTTGGTTTTATTCTCAAAGAATACCAAGTCTTTGAGTTGTAGTTGACCGAAGTCGATGACGTGCCTTGGTTTTATTCTCAAAGAATACCAAGTCTTTGAGTTGTAGTTGACCGAAGTCGATGACGTGCCTTGGTTTTATTCTCAAAGAATACCAAGTCTTTGAGTTGTAGTCGACCGAAGTCGATGACGTGCCTTGGTTTTATTCCAAAAGGATACCAAGGTCTTATGGGTTGAAGTCGACGGAGTTGATGATGTGCCTTGGTTTTATTCCAAAAGGATACCAAGGTCTTATGGGTTGAAGTCGACCGAAGTCAATGACGTGCCTTTGTTTTATTCTCAAAGAATACCAAGTCTTTGAGTTGTAGTTGACCGAAGTCGATGACGCGCCTTGGTTTTATTCTCGAAGGATACCAAGGTCTTATGGGTTGAAGTCGACGGAGTTGATGATGTGCCTTGGTTTTATTCGAAGGATACCAAAGTCTTTCAAGTTGTAGTCGACCGAAGTCGATGACGTGCCTTGGTTTTATTCCAAAAGGATACCAAGGTCTTATGGGTTGAAGTCGACGGAGTTGATGATGTGCCTTGGTTTTATTCCAAAAGGATACCAAGGTCTTATGGGTTGAAGTCGACGGAGTTGATGATGTGCCTTGGTTTTATTCTCGAAGGATACCAAAGTCTTTCAAGTTGTAGTCGACCGAAGTCGATGACGTGCCTTGGTTTTACTCTGGAAGGATACCAAGGTCTTATGGGTTGAAGTCGACCGAGTCAATGACGTGCCTTTGTTTTATTCTGAAAGAATACCAAGTCTTTTGAGTTGTAGTTGACCGAGTCGATGACGTGCCTTGGTTTTACTCGAAGGATACCAAGGTCTTATGGGTTGAAGTCGACCGAAGTCAATGACGTGCCTTTGTTTTATTCTGAAAGAATACCAAGTCTTTTGAGTTGTAGTTGACCGAGTCGATGACGTGCCTTGGTTTTATTCTGAAAGGATACCAAAGTCTTTCAAGTTGTAGTCGACCAAGTCGATGACGTGCCTTGGTTTTATTCCAAAAGGATACCAAGGTCTTTCGAGTTGTAGTCAAGCGAGTCGATGACGTGCCTTGGTTTTATTCCAAAAGGATACCAAGGTCTTATGGGTTGAAGTCGACGGAGTTGATGATGTGCCTTGGTTTTATTCAGAAAGGATACTAAGGTCTTTCGAGTTGTAGTCGACCGAGTCGATGACGTAACTTGGTTTTATTCTGAAAGGATACCAAGATCTTATGGGTTAAAGTCGACCGAGTCGATGATGTGCCTTGGTTTTATTTTGAAAGGATAACAAGGTCTTTCGAGTTGTAGTCGACTGAGTCGATGACGTGCCTTGGTTTTATTCCAAAAGGATACCAAGGTCTTATGGGTTGAAGTCGACGGAGTTGATGATGTGCCTTGGTTTTATTCGTAAAGGATACTAAGGTCTTTCGAAGTCAGAGTCAAGCGAAGTCGATGACGTAACTTGGTTTTATTCTGAAAGGATACCAAGATCTTATGGGTTAAAGTCGACCGAGTCGATGATGTGCCTTGGTTTTATTTTGAAAGGATAACAAGGTCTTTCGAGTTGTAGTCGACTGAGTCGATGACGTGCCTTGGTTTTATTCCAAAAGGATACCAAGGTCTTATGTGTACTACAAAAACATAGCACAATGAGATTCAAAAGTATTTATATCACATGGAAGTCTTACAGTTATATTTATTGGAAATATTTCTTGAGATGCTCTATGTTCCAAGAGTGTTGTAAGACTTTTCCATCAAGACTTCACAGTTAGTAAGTGTCGGGGTGTACTTTATCGATTACCGAGTACGGCTCGTCCATTTTGGAGACTAATTTGCCACGCTTGGTGTCTCTGTCGAAGATAGCTTTTCAAAAAATGAGGTCCCCCGTGTTAAATCTTTGAGGCCGGACCTTGCTGTTGTAGTGTCGGGCGATGCGCTGTTGATTGATGACTTGTGATCTGAGTGAGTTTTCTCGAACTTCATTAATAAGGTCGAGCCCGACTCGTAGCCCAATCGAGTTCGACTCTTCATCGAAATGCTACGGTCGGATGGTTAACATGCCGACTTCTACTAGGACAACCGCTTTGCAATGTTACGTATATGCGACCAGCGCTCGAGTTTTCATGCCAGCGCCAAAGGGCTTTGCTTAGCGACGCCAAGCAAGCGCCAGTTGTCTATTTTCTAATTTATTTAATTATAATAATTCACAAAAATATGTATTAACTATTAAGTTCATATCAAATTGTAAAAACATAAATAATAATCTTAGATCCATAATCAACCATGCATAAATACTAAATAACTAAAATAGTAACCAAATGTTAAGAAACATAACCATGTCCAACATAATCGCTAATCACATTGAAAATAAAACAAGAAAAAAAGATGAAAATAGGTTAAGAGTTAGTAATGGGCCCTGCTCGTTATGAGTTCTAACCGGGTTTTAGTTTAAAATTAGATTTTTTTTGTAAAAGAAGGGGTTTAGCGGAGCCTAAGTTTTACGCTTAAAGTGAGCGCCACCTAGACCGGCCGCCAGCTAAATCTAAGGCCTGTTTCGCTTAAGCCAAGCGGACGCTTAAGGCCCGGCCAAACCGCTTTTACAACACTGCCGCTTTGACTCCATATGTTAGCTTGAATGGGCTTTCCCCTGTGGAGTTTTTGTGGGTGGTTTGGGATGACCACAAGATACCCGGCAGCTCTTCAACCTAGTTCCCAACAGCTTTATCTACCTTCTTCTTCTGAGCTTGGAGCATGTACTTGTTCGTGGCCTCCACGAGCCCATTGCATTTTGGGTGTGCAACTGATGCGAATTTGAGCTGAATCTTCCATTTCTCACAGAAACTACGGATGCCTTTACTGTCAAATTGAGTGTCATTGTCTGTGATGAAAGAAGTGGGGACTCCAAATCTATAGACAATTGATTTCCACACAAAATTGGTGGTGTTGCTCTCGCCGATCTTGGCCAAAGGCTCAGCTTCTATCCACTTTGTGAAATAGTCTATGGCAATGATCAAAAACTTCCATTGCCCTGAAGCTATTAGAGAGGTCCCAATAAATCCGAACCCCATTGAGCAAAAGGAATCGGGTTTATGAGAGGAGTGAGTTCAGTTGCCGAAACTCACGGTATACTTGAGAAGAACTGGCAGGTCTTGTACTGAGAGATGAATCTTTTGGACTCGGCTAGGGTAGTGGGCCAGTAGTAGCCCTGTCGAATTGCCTTCTGGGATAGAATTCTAGCTCCTAGGTGATTTCTGCTAGTTCCTTCATGAATATCCTTTAGAACATAACTGGCCTCTCCTGGCCGGAGACACTGGAGATAGGGCCCCGCACTACTACTGGAGTACGAGATTCGATAAAGCTGGTTATCGATCATGAGATATCTTCAAGCATTTCTTTATAGACTCCTTAATTTAGTAGCATTCTTTGGTGAGGCCCCTCCCGTTAGATATTGGATAAGTGGGTCCATCCAACAGGGCTACTTGAGGCTTTAGTCTACATGATTGTGTTAGTTGGAGCTTCCAAGATGCTAGGACTTTTGAGGGTATCCGTAAACACGGGCCCCTGACTCTTCCCTGAGCTAGATGACCTGAGCATGGATAAAGCATCCACTCGAGCATTGAGGGCTCGGGGAACTTGGGCAATTCTTAACTCTTTGAAATTGCCTAAGATCTCTTTGACCGCCTTAAGATACTAGATTATTCTCGAGTCTTTGGCTTCATAATCTACCCTTACTTGGTAGACGATAAGCTGGGAGTCAGCTAGGATGTAGATGAGCTCGGCCTTAATTGCTAGGGCGGCTCGAAGTCCTGCCAAGAGGGCTTCATACTCAGCCTTGTTATCTGAGGCTAGAAATTCAAAAGCGATGGAGTATTCATGTGTGGACCCATCGGGGCCATGTACAACTACTTCTGCTCTACTGCCTCCTTCTCTAGAAGACCTGTCCACCTTTAGTAACCACCACAAGGAGAACTCGGGAAAATCATGCCCGGGAGTACTGTATTTTCGAGAAGAAAGTTCCTTGGTCTCCTTGCGAACCGCAACATCTAGAAGAGGGACTGGTAGGATGAGAGATGGGTTAGCATCTGTTGTGGATAACTCTATCAGGAAAACAGCCAAAGCCTGAGCTTTTATGGTCGTCCTGGGCTCAGATTGTACGTCATATTCACTGAGCTCGACTGACCAGTTGATCATCCTTTCAGAAGTGGTAGGGCTACCGAGTGCTTTCTTCAGGGGCAGGTTTGTCCGAACCATTATAGTGTGAGCTTAAAAATAGTGGTGAAGCCTCCTAGCCGTAATTATGAGGGTGAAGGAGGCCTCCTTGATGAGGGTGTAGTTAAGTTCGGCCGCCTTCAGAATCCGGCTGACATAATTTACGGGCCTTTGTGCATTATCTTCTTCTTAAATCAGGATAAAACTTGTTGCCTCTTGTGAGATTGCCAAGTAGAAATATAATGTTTGTCCTTCTCTGGGGCAGCTTAACAGAGGCTTAGTGCTTAAATATCTCTTGAGGTCACTAAAGGCCTCACTGCACTCTACTGTCCAGCCAATACCTTCCTTCAACTTCGTGCTTCCCCTCAAAGTTATGAAGAATGGAAGACTTCTTTTGGCAGATTTTGAAAGGAAGCGGCCCAACACAGCTATCTTACCGTTCAACTTCTGGACGTCCTTCAGCATGCGAGGCTCAGGCATTTGCTCTATGACTGCTATCTTCTCCGGGTTAATTTCAATACCCCGTTGGGTGATCATAAACCTAAGAAATTTGCCCGATCGTACACTAAAGGCACACTTGGCTGGGTTGAGCTTCATGCGGAAGTATCAGAGGATGGAGAAAGTTTCATCAAGGTTCGAATCGTGAGATGCCGTTTGCTTCGACTTTACCAGGATGTCGTCTACATATGCCTCCACATTGCGGCCAATCTGGTATTTGAATATTTTATTGACCAGTCTCTGATAAGTAACCCCTGTATTCTTGAGACCGAAGGGCATCACCTTGTAGCAGTAGATCCCCTGGTCTGTGTTGAACGAAGTCTTCTCTTCGTCATGCTCTGCCATCATAATCTGGTTGTATCCAGAGAAAGTATCCATGAAGCTGAGTAATTCATGGCTAGCACTCTCGTAAACCAATTGATCGATCCTCAGGAGGGTATAGATGTCCTTTGGGCAAGATTTATTTAGGTCGGTGAAGTCCATGCACATTCTCCACTTGTTAGTGGACTTCTTGACTTGCACTACATTGGATAGCCACTCCGGATATTGAACTTCTCAGATGAAGTCGACATTGAGTAATCAATCGACTTCTTCCACAGCCGCCTTCTGCCTTTCGGGGCTGAGATACCTCTTCTTTTATCGAACCGACTTGCAATGTTGGTTGACCGAGAGTTTATGGCTTATCACTTTAGGGGGAATTCCCGACATGTCTTCGGGTCCCCAAGCAAACACATCTGCATTGTCGTGCAGGATCGCGATCACAGCTCCTCGTTGGGGTTAAACGAGGCCTGACCCGATTTTGACCTCCGTTGATCCGTCAGGGTCAATCGGTACTTCTTGTAATTCTTCCACGGGGGTCATCCGCTCCCGTTCTAGGTCCTTCTGCATTTGAAGGCGGGTCTTCTCAATTGACAAGGCCTCCAAAACTTCTTTTCCCTTCATCGAGAGTAGATAGCATGATCTGGCTTCCCGTTGGTTGCTTCTCATGAACCTGACTCCTTCTAGGGTAGGAAACTTTATCATCTAATGATATGTGGACTGGATCTCCTATAGGTTATTCAAGAAAGTCCTACCGAGAATAACGTTGTAGGCAGAGTTTACATCCATCACAACGAACTAAGTTTGAACAGTAGACTAGCGAGGGTATTCGCCGACTACTAGGGGGAGAGTAATTAGTCCTTCTGGTTGGAGCGAGTGCCCTGTGAACCCAGTGAGAGGGCCCCGACAAGGCTGTAGACTTGACTTGTCAATGCCCATCTGGTTAAAGGCGTCCATAAATAGGATGTTGGTGGAGCTCCCAGTGTCGACCAAGATTCTTTTGACTCGAAAGCCATTAATCTCAGCTGATATAATGATGGGGTCATCATGAGGCGTCTCCATGCCTCTCAGATCAGCGTTGCTGAAGAAAATGGGTTGATTTGTCATTAGCTTCTTCTCACAGAGGTTGACTTCCCATGTTCATCGAGCAAACTTCTTCTGAGTGTTGTTTGACATCCCCCCGCCGCTGGACCGCCACTAATGGTGTTGATGATGCTTTGACTGCCTATCTCTCTAGGTTGGTCATCTGGTTGGCGTTGGTGATGAGGCGATCTTGATTGAAATCGTCTCTCTGACTTCTCTGGAGCAGGTTCTCCTCTATCTCGCCGAGAGATACTGATAGTATTGCTTGGGATCTCTGGATCGGGGATCCGACTTCTTGCGCGAAGGAGTAGAAGTAAGATATCCTTCTTTCTGAACCTAGTAGAGAGCTTGTGAAAGAGAAGTATTGAGGGAAGTTAGGGCTGGCTTCTTGGCCGCCTCTTTCCTCTTGTCTCTCTTATCGGCCCTACTTGGCTTGGAGTCTGTCTTGGGGGGATCCTTCTTTGTCTTCACTCTTTGAGAGGACTCGGCTTCTACTGCTACTGCTACTGTTGCTGCTGCTTCTTTGGCCGCCTTCTTGTGGGCTCAGGCATTTTTCGAATCCATGTGTGCTCGAGCTCTATCCATTAGCTGTTCATAGTTAGTGATTGGGTCTATGATGAGCGAGTCAGCCATCTTATCGTCTTCCAACCCTACCATGATCGCGGCCATGGCGACCATGTTGCCAGGGTCATCAACTTCCAGCCTTTTAGCTTGAAATCTCTTGAAATAGTCTGTGAGACTCTCCTCGGGCTTCTGCCTCATTTGCAGCAAGATGTGGGAGGGTTTCTTCTGTTTAGAGTCGGCCAAAAAATAATGTACAATTTTTTCGCTGAGTTATTCAAAACTATTGATGGACTTCTTTTTCAATGAGTTCCACCACATCTTAGTTCTTCCCGTCAAGGTGACAGGGAAGGCTCTACAGATGATCAGACCGGTCACCTGCTGCATGTGCATCATATCATAAAAATTCTATGCATGCTCCACTGGATCTCCCTCACCTTTATACTTCTCAATATGCGGTATCTTGACTTTGGCACATGGAGTATTCATGATCCAGTTGGCGAGTAGAGTGTTGCCTCCGATGGTGTCTGTAATGGTATTAAACGTCCGGTCATAACCAGACGTGAGGTTGGTGATGGAAGGACCCGGAGTAGTGCAAGGGTGTCTGGTGGCCCGTGATGTCGTCCATATGGTGTGTTCATGACTGCCATGGCCGAAGCTGGGGCTTTCCCCCATCGCTTCTATGTACTGCTGGGGTTGTCAGGGAGGAGCGACAAAATGAGTCTACTGGCGAGGCAGAGGAGAGGTGTATTCAGCGTGATCCTCATGCGCTCGTTATTTTTCCTGGACTGCAGGAGGA
This sequence comes from Asparagus setaceus, assembly GCA_012295165.1. Lineage (NCBI taxonomy): Eukaryota > Viridiplantae > Streptophyta > Magnoliopsida > Asparagales > Asparagaceae > Asparagus > Asparagus setaceus. The sequence continues at coordinate 51,181,355 of CM022701.1, forward strand.
GAAGGAACGAACGTAAGAGAAAGCTATTGGGGAGGCATCCGGCTGAGGTGTTCGTTTGTGAAGAAGGCAAACTGTTGCTAAAGTGATTGAAAAATTCTTTGGGCAGATTCCTCCAATTGGACTTGAGTGACATTGCCCGCAGCATGTGTTTCGTCAATAGGAGGAATTGATGATCGGCTTGGACGATCTGAATCAGCCATCTTGTGTAAACAAGAAAAAGAGGCCCCACGGTGGACGCCAAACTATTGATGTCAAATATCAAACAGAGGGGTTTAGTGTGGATTCTGTAGGGTTTTAGAGTTCCTCAATCATCTTTTGATAGTTGATTCTTGAGCAGAAGATCCGGTCCTACACACAAATAACACGTAAGAGGGTCAGAGTTGAGTTCTCCTAGGGTTCCTCCGACGATCAAGTTAATATGGATCTTAAGTGGAGGAGAGAGAGTATAGTTGCAGTGTGTTCTTTCGGTTGAAGTCACATACCTCCATGCAGTAGGCAGGGCACCTATTTATAGCAGATTCGGAAGGGTAGTTTTATAACTTCGGCCGAGTCTAAGCAGTCAACTTACTCGATGAACGCTTTACAGGTGTCGGCTGCGGATGCCATGAGTCACCTTCGTGATTAATACGAGGGTAACAGGAGAAGTCAAGTGCTGACGAGGTCCGATGAGTCATTAAGACTTTCGGGACTAGAGTAATGATGACTCTGACCATGCATTTAATGTGAGGATGCCTTTCCACTCAGCCTGGCCTCAGAGAATGAGGAGGCATAGAACCGTCCTTAACTACAAGGTCCGAGTGAGGACGCCTTTCCACTCGGCCCTTCTTAGTAAGGGTCGAGTGATGACATTTACTGGACTCATCCTCATAAGGTCGAGTTGAGATGATGCACAGTTAATTTGGGATACGTGACAACCCCTAGGGAGGATTAACACTTAGTCATTTCTATATCATAAAAAGCACTAAGTTACTGGAATCAGGAATAAGAACATGTGCAACACAACCCCAAACTTTCATTTAGTTTAAAGAAGGTTTCTTCCCACACCAAAGTTCAAAAGGGGTGTTCTCAACTGATTTTGATGGCACTCTATTTAGAACATGAATAGCAGTAAGAAATGCTTCACCCCAAAAAGAGGTTGGCAAGTTTGCAAGCACGATCATAGATCACACCATATCAAGTAATGTTCTATTACGTCTTTCTGCAACTCCCTTCTGCTCAGGAGTATGAGACATGCTAAAAAGATGTACAACACCATTTTCTTTATAGAATTCAGAGAATAATTCAGACTGATACTCATCACGTCGGTCTGAATGAAAAGTTTTAATTCTCATTCCTGTAGCATTTTCAACTTCCACTTTAAAGTGTTCACTTTTCTTATGCAATAGATACACTTTTCCATATCTAGAATAATCATCTATAAATTTAATAAAGTAAAGATGACTATTTCTTGTTTGCACACTCATAGGTCCACAAATATCAGAACGAATCACCTCAAGAATATTTTTACTTCTTTTAGCTTTATTCGGAAATGGTGTTTTAGTCATTTTTCCAAACAAACAACTTTCACAAGTAGGAAATTATTTTATTTCAACATTATCTAATAGACCATTCTTAATTAGTCTATTAATTCTATCTTTACCAATATGACCAAGTCGCAAATGCCAGATCTAGTATTTATTTGAAAACAAAGATAGATGAACTAGTAACTTCACACACTACATTTCTACATAACCTAACTTGATACATATTAAAATTTCTAAAACCATGTAATATATTTTATCATCTTTGCACATTATAAACTTTCCATTTTCAAAATAAAAGGCAAATCCTAATTTTTCCAAAGTAGAAACAGACAAAAGTTTCTCCTTATTGTTGGAACATGAGACATCTTCCAAATTAAAAGTCTATCATTGTCCAACTTTAATTGATAAGTTTGAACTCCTTTTACTGGTGCTTTATCATTATTTCCCATGTAAATAAAGCTCTTCCCGTCTTCAATCTTTTTTATTTCCTTTAACCCATGAAAATCATTACACACATGAACAGTTGTACCAGAATCAGCCCACCAACTTAAAGGTTTAACATAGGATACACAAGCTTCAAGAAGTTGTGACTCACTTGGTTTAGAATCTTTCTGGTTCAACCAATTCTTGAAGCTCCTACAATCCTTTTCTTGAAGCTCTTACAATCCTTTCTTATGTGTCCCGCTTATTGTAATGAAAGATGACTATTTCTTGTTTGCACACTCATAGGTCCACAAATATCGAACTAATCACCTCAAGAATATTTTTACTTCTTTTAGCTTTATTCTAAATGGTGTTTTAGTCATTTTTCCAAACAAACAACTTTCACAAGTAGGAAATTATTTTATTTCAACATTATCTAATAGACCATTCTTAATTAGTCTATTAATTCTATCTTTACCAATATGACCAAGTCGCAAATGCCGATCTAGTATTTATTTGAAAACAAAGATAGATGAACTAGTAACTTCACACACTACATTTCTACATAACCAACTTGATACATATTAAAATTTCTAAAACCATGTAATATATTTTATCATCTTTGCACATTATAAACTTTCCATTTTCAAAATAAAAGGCAAATCCTAATTTTTCCAAAGTAGAAACAGACAAAAGTTTCTCCTTATTGTTGGAACATGAGACATCTTCCAAATTAAAAGTCTATCATTGTCCAACTTTAATTGATAAGTTTGAACTCCTTTTATCGGTGCTTTATCATTATTTCCCATGTAAATAAAGCTCTTCCCGTCTTCAATCTTTTTTATTTCCTTTAACCCATGAAAATCATTACACACATGAACAGTTGTACCAGAATCAGCCCACCAACTTAAAGGTTTAACATAGGATACACAAGCTTCAAGAAGTTGTGACTCACTTGGTTTAGAATCTTTCTGGTTCAACCAATTCTTGAAGCTCCTACAATCCTTTTCTTGAAGCTCTTACAATCCTTTCTTATGTGTCCTGGCTTATTGTAATGAAAGCAGACCACTCTTTGTTCAATTTTCACGTTTCCCTTCTGGTTAAACTCCTCTTATTATTCCCATTAAATTTACACTTCTTACCTTTACTTTTAAAATTATTAGTGTGTTTTGACTTCAACTCCATATTGCTAGCCGATGGATTTGACTTACTAACATCAACATGTAGTTTAACAAACTTTCTATCTTCTTGATGGTCGATCTTGTTAATCAAATGCTCAATAGACCAGTCAGTTTCAGCCAAGGTATAAAAGTCCTTTATGAACTTATAGGATTCAGGAAGTGAATTGATAATTGTTCAAACTATGGTTTTCTCATCCATAGTTCGGCCGTGAAACATTAACTGGTCTGCTATGGCTACCATATCATTCACATGCTTTCTAACATCAGCTCCCTCTTCACACTTGGCTCTAGTGAACTTCTTCCATAAGTTATTAACATGAGAATCATACTTCTTTCCGTACTTTATCTCTAACTTGTCTAAAATCTCCTTAGTAGTCTTAGTATGAAAATATGTCATGCGAAGTGTCTTATTAAGACCACTAAGAACATAAGACTTAGAAACATCATTAGCCAACTTCCAATTATTATACTTCTTTAAGTCCTCTTCATATTTGACCTTTTCTTCATCATTAGTCACTTGTTGGGGTAAGCTAGGTGGTTCATCTACAATCACAATATCCTTATATCCATAAAAGGACAACAACATATCAACTCGTTGCTTCCAATCCATATAGTTGATGCTATCTAAAACCTTAGATTTTAGGATATCAGCAAATGCAGATCCAACACTAGGTGTAGGAAAAGAAACACTTGAAATTCATTCATTTGACATTGATTAAGTTACTTACCCGCTTGGGATTTGTAACTAGATTATTAGTCATAATAATTGATAACTCCTATTTACCTGCTGGGAATTCATGAAGAATTACCAATATACTATGAGGAAAAGAAAAAAATTAGTTTTATCAGAATATCTTGCATTACCCCTGGGGATTTTGCAATCTCATCCAAACACACATTAGATATGAATGTATATTGCATTACCCGTTGGGGATTTTGTAACGACATATAAAAAATATTTACTATTGGATGCAACATAAAAATGTAGAGATAGTAAAAGTTCTAAACGAGCCTACAAAAGATTCTTTTACATACATACTAACATGTATACCATAAGTATATAATCATATGAGAACTAAAAAATTCAGCATACACAATAATCACTTGTATTTGTTAGTTTTGTTAGCTTAGCTCATAAAATTGTATGAATAATAAATTCTATAAATTGAATATTAAATCCATACCGCACATAATGCTTATCTTGACTCTAGCAATTCTTCAATATAGCTCCTATTGATTTCAAGATATAAGAATACTCTTGAACTCTTCAAAGTAGAAAAATAATTTCTACAAGTGATTAGCTTGCTACCATTCAGCTAGACTTGGTTAAGATTGCATGCCTCACTTGTAGGACCTTAGAGGTATTTATAGGAGAGTTCTTGACTCTTCACCTCCATGTACTAGCCATAATTATCCTACACCACTTACTTCTCCATTTAATCCCGCACTTAATTCATGGCCATTAAACTTTCAAAACCTCTAAAACATAAATGAGAAAACAAAGAGACACCTACTCTTCATTTACCAAAAAAGAATTTAAAATAATTTATTTTAAACCACAAATAAATAAAAATAAAAACAAACAACAAGCCTGTTCTTACAAATTTGTGTTCATGTTTTCTTAAAAATTCACCCCCTTCAATGCAAATTCTAACTCCTACCAACCTACTAATATGTTACAACACAGTATAAAATCTCATTCAGCTTCCATCCTTGCAATCAAATACCAAACCCTACACCTATAATAATCCCATTAAACTTCCATTCTTATACTCAATTAGCTTAACCCTACACCTACAATTCTAATATGGTTATCTTTACCTTGTCCTTTACTGTTTATTCTGAACATCCATCTTACTGCACTCATATCTACTACATTCACCTTCATAGTAGATGTAGATCTTATAAAATGTGAACTGGACTATTATATTTATGGAACATAGTGATCAATAGAACCATTTCAAGATTTTCTTGATAGGCTACCAAACCACATTCTAGGTATAGATGTAGATCCAAATACTATTATATTAGATCTATAATATTTTTTTCACTGCCAAGTAAATGTCATAGCTATGGCACTGCATCCTGTATACATGTTTCACAAGCATGTTTCCTATAAAAAAGCATTCTTGGTATCAACAAGATAAAATTTGATTATATGGGTATCAACAAGAGAAATTACCATCATCATCGTTGTTGCCAATATCTAAGACTTTCCTAATAAATATAGAACCAGGTATTAATGCAAAGTTTCCATGAAGCATTTGACAAAGATTTATGACCCAAAGTCTAATGTACAATTAGCTCTGATACTAATTGTTGGCGAACAATCCACTCTGATAACAATTATTAAAAATCTCCTCATTCTTACTAGGGCAATCGATCACCTCGACAATAGATGAGATGCATTTCCTCCTAGACCAGCAAAGATGTCTACAGTGTGAATATTAGTACATATTCCTAACAACATGCACTTATTCATCCTGCTGATCCAAACTCAAAATTACAACTACAAACATCAGCAGCAGCAGACCTTGACCTGATTAGAACTACAAACATCAGCAAAGATGTCTACATGCATAATTTAAGTATTGATCACATTGAAGATGAGTTACTGATATATGATAAATATGGTACTTGATACACAAAAAATGAGGACAATAGAACTTATTTTTTTATCCATATTATAGTCAAATAAGAAATGAAAAGCAAGGCAACATAAACATAGTGGGGAAGTGTCTTTGTATGTGCACAAGAGCATTCATATGCCTTGTTTCCATTTTACAAGGGGTTAACAAATCCTATTTTACATGTGATAGTACTAGGGGTCTATCCGCAATTGACCCTTGCTGAAAAACAACCAATATTTACTTAATTTTGCTTTTCTATTTATCATAATTGTATACAAAGCGTGACCATGACCTGATTAGAAGCTCAATCAAAAATAGGATTAGCCCTTACCAAGTTATTGGGCCTTGTTCCTATTTATCACAATTGTTAGCAAAGGCCTTATATTTCATCATTGTATTACAAAATTTGTAATTAGAACAAATAGAGAAAAATTCAGTAAGAAAGGCCACAATCACAACAATGGATGCCTAATCGAAAAGTTATCAACTTTTATTAAAGTCATGAAAATAAGCAGATATCCATGAAAGAATGCATGATATGGTTCAATTAGAACAATGAATAACAAAAATCAAAATGCAAAAATATCAAGTTTTGATATAAAAAGTCTAAGAAACATTTAATCTAACACTTAGCAAGCAAAACCTAATTGAAGATCACATGGGCGGATTTTAATACCTTAGTACGATCTCAAGTGTTGGTGAACTCAGCAATGGCCTTGGCTTCCTCTCTTAGATCAAAATGGAGCCTTTGATTTTCTCCAAAAAGGTAAAAATTAACAAAAGCGAGAGAGAGAGAGAGAGAGAGAGAGAGAGAGAGAGGGGAGGGATTAGGGCTACTCAATGAGTCTCGGGCGGCGGCGACAGTGGAGATGAAGAAGGAGATCTGAGAAAGATAGAGGAAGAGAGATCCGAAGAGGCTGAGGGAGAGCGATCTCGATCTCTCAAGATTGAGATTGAGATGAGAGAGAGAGGACGACAATCTTGATCTCTCGAGATAACGATCGCAGGTTTTTTTTTTTCTAGGGATCGGGAACGGCTAATACGTTCACTAGGGATAAGGTAGTACCAATTTTGGATACTAGAGTTGAATCCCAATCCTACCTTAGTCCTAATCCCTTAGTCAAGTAAATATAGGATTAAGCTTTAATCCTAGGACTATTAGTCCCAAACCTAATCCCTTAGTCAAGTAAATGCTGCCTTAGACTATAAAAGGACCTCTACAAAAAATAATACAAGGATGTTAACACAGCACGAAGTAATAAACTCAGAATCCACCAAGGGTTATTCTTTGAATCCACAAAAAATGATCTTTGAATCCACGAAGAACTTCGAATCCATGAAGAGAATATAAAAAATAGGGAATTTTATTGATAAAAGTGATCTAATAATTTTCGGGTTACGTGTCTCTTCTTAAATAGAAAAATAAAATAGACTCCTAATAGGACTAAAATTACAAATAAATAAAAAGTATCAAATCCTACCCTAAAAAGACTCCCTATAATAAAAAAATATTAGTCCAACATAAATCAAAATTGAATTTATTTTCTAATCTAAATAGACTCTAACTTTATTACCAAAAATAAATTAAATACTGATTATTTTTTAATTTTTACCAAAACCTGATGATACTGATGTGATTTTAGGAATCTATCAATTTGGATGGCTTCGTCTCGTCGAGGTAGGCGATTTTTATATATAATATATTAGAATCCGCCTTCTGGATTGGGAGATATAATTATTTCTTTTCAAGCAATTAAATAATTCATCCCCATCCGCATTTGGCTTGTGAAAATCCCACTTCTCCATTAATTTACTTGTTATGTGTCCTAGTTCAGTCTCCCCTTATTGAAAAAAGCTCAACCTCGAGCTTATATTTATTTGAATAGTAGCTTCCTCGATAAACTTTTTTCTTCGTCTACATTGATCAGCATCCTTCTTGTACTTAGCATTGATTTTCTCAAATTCTTGATTTTCTCAATTTATTCTTTTACCTCCTCGACTAGGATTTCTTCTGAATTAAATTTGTGTATGAATCTTTCCCACATCATGTGTATTTCATTGGTGGCATGTCGATCTACAGTTGACTTGAAAAACTCCTCAAAATATGTTCCATGTTGCTTCTCATATTCTAGCGGTAGAAATATTTTCAAAATCTTCTTAAAATTATTCACAACCTTTACTTTCAAAGAAGAAAATTCTCTCTCATACTCCATAAACAATTCTTTTATCTCCTTGGCCTCAAGCCCTCCACCAAGCAACTCACACATATCATCAATTGCCTCACTCTATATTTCATCCTTTTCCTCCAACGGGACCACATCAATATGTGCAATATCATTCACAACCTCTTTGGGAATATTATGCATAATATCCATCTTTACTATCATATCACCATCAACATCATGAACCTCATGCATAACGAGTATTTGCACATTAGGAGAAATTTTAGCAGGGGCAGGTTCTTCTTTTCTAATTACAATCAAGTCATAAACCTCTTCAGATTGCTTCAAGTCTTCTGCTAAAGCCTCGTTGTCTGCCATTAAAAGTCTCTTCTTCTCAGTAGTGTTTATCTTGGATTGCTTCAAGTCTTTTTCTATAAGAGGCATGAGTGCAATTCGACGTCCATTCTTCTTGAAGGTATAAGCATTGTCTCTACTCATGTGGGTGGCACCAATATTGAACTGCATGGCCTACCTAAAACCATATGACAAGTATCCATCTCAATCGCATCACACAATACCTCATTGACATAGTTGCAGCCGATAGAAAAAGGTACCCGACACACCTCATCGATCTGCACATCATTGCCCTTACGAATCAAGTCGATATTGCATAGGGTGGAGTGTTTCTCTATATTCAAGCCTAACTTATCCACCATACACCAAGAGACAAGGTTTTAGCTACTGCTGCTATCAATGATAATATCACAAGTCTTCTACATCATGGTGCATCTCGTGCGGTAGATATAATACTTGTTTAATCTCTGCATGATCACAATTAGAATCTGCACTCGGATATCGATTGAACATATAATAATAGGTAGGAAGGAAATGAGATTTTAACAATTTCTTCATCTTCGCCCATGATCAAGTTTTTTGCTTCTACTGATGGGCTCGATCCTTGGATAACGACTGCCACCAAAAAGCCACTTTACGTTTAAGTCAGTAGACTACTTGCTTAACCTTCTGATCTTCTGCGATTCCTAAGTATCCGAAAAATCTCACCACCTCATCAATCCAATCAAGAAAATCCTCTACATCGAGTTTTTCATTAAAAGATTATATCAATTAACGCAGCGCGGAAGTAATAAACCTCAGAATCCACCAAGAGTTACTCTTTGAATCCACAAAGAACGACCTTTGAATTTATAAACTTTGTATCCACAAAGAGAATATAATAAAGAGGAAATTTTATTGATAAATGTGATCAAATAATTTTGGGGTTACATATCTCTTCTTAAATAGAATAACAAAATAGACTCCTAATAAAACTAGAATTACAAAAAAATAGAAAGTATCAAATCCTACCCTAAAAAGACTCCCTATAACAATGAAAATAAATCAGTCCAACAAGAATCAAAATTGAATTTATTTTCTAATTTACATAGACTCTAACTTTATTACTAAAAATAAACTAAATGCTGATTATTTTTGGATTTTTACCAAAAACCGGTGATACTGATGTGATTTCAAGAATCTGTCAATCTAGATGGATTTGTCTCGTCGAAATAGGTGATGTTCATATATAATATGTTAGAATCCACCTTCCGAATTAGGAGATATGATTATTTCTTTGTGAGCAAGTAAATGATTCATCTGCATCCGCATTTGACTCGTGAAAGCCCCACTTCTCCATTTGTCCCACTTCTCCATTTGTTTGTTATGCATCCTACATCAGATGTAAGCATAGTGCGACACATTTCTTACTATTAATTTTAAAATAAATGCTGTTGAATAATAAATAAATCTCAGTCTAATAACCAATTAGGGAATCGGGGAGCTCGGTCCATGTGGCCAGGAAACAACACTGCATTCGCTGACTCAGGTCGACCTGAAGAACTCGGGGATTAATCAATGGAGCTCGGACCAGATGATAACCTTTGCTCATGAAGTAGAGCATCTCATCAAATGACGATTACAGCTCTCTCAAGAGGGAGTCCAGACCTCGGCAATCCTATACCACCCCTAAAGGAACTCAGCCCACGTGCCTACCAACTTCCTAGGCTCTAATAAGAGTTTGACGGGCGCTCTTGTTATTTGACCCATTCAATTAGTGACCAATTCAACCACTAATCGCTCAACAAGATGATACTTTGTTGAAAGGATAATGGGTAGTGGGTTGTTTGAGAGAATATCTCTCAGATATTGGGGCAGTATTTTGAGGGGGTGGAGATGATGGGGTAGCCTCTATATAAAAGATAGTCTTCTCTTTGAGAATACACAACAAAGAAAAATCCCCAATCGCATTATCGGAGCCCCCTCAAATATCCATTATACTTTTCTTTCGCTTTCATTCATTGGTATCAGAGCAGATTTTAAGATCCGTGCCTTCCTTCTTTCATCTGCCAAGAAAAAGCTAGTTCCCAATTTTTCAATTTTTTACTGAAGCACTGAGACTACCTCGTGCTCTCTGACAATTTTGTCTCCCATACAAAAGAATTCACCTCCTACTTTGAGCATTGTGATCAAAAGATACATCAGATAAGAAGTCTTCTTCTTTGTTATCCAAAGGATCCAGCAAACCCATATCTCAAAGTCTAAAGGATTCATTTTTGTACCAGTTGTCTTTCCACCAACTTTTAGTCTATAAGTCCTTTGGGTAATAGACTGCCATTTCATAAAGCTATCTCCAAGCAAGAAAAGCTAGCTGCCATTTTTTTTCCTTCACCCATGACTTAATCTATCATAGATTAAAATATATATTTTTACAAGGGAAAATTATTTTTAGCCCCTCCATTATTTTTTAAGTTCAGCAGGGCCATTTCAAGCTTGAGGGAAAATTTACTTCAGCCCCTTACACAATTCAGCCTTCGTTTTCAACCAGCTGCAGCTGTCTGAATAATTCTTCGTAAATCTTGTCTGGCGCAACTCTACAACAGTAGTAGGTCATCTCCAAATCCAGTCAGAACAGACTTCGACAAGTGCTTCTCCGGTCAACACCACTAAGTGACGATCTCGCTTGAATTGGAGTTTCCTTTCTCAACTCGAAACAATCAGGTTCTTTTAATTTATTTATCTCATTTGTTTTAGATATCTAACCTTATTCTATTTTTTAGTATATCTGTCTATACATCAACCTTATACATATTTTTGAATTGGAACTTTAGTTTTAGTTCTCTATCGAATGGCTAGAAAACACGTTCTATTAGAATTAGGAAAAATTACCAAATTTAATGGCAGTAATTATGACGTATGACACAGAAAAATAGGATATGCTCTTCTTCATGACAATATCGATGATGTAATCGAAACCACTGCTCTAACCCTTACTGATAAATTTAGACCTGAAGAAAAAAAAGGGTTTGAACAATGCAAGTCAAAAGATAAAAAGGGCAATAAGCCTAATGCTCATGTTCATGGAAGATAACTTGATCAAAGTTTTTAAAACTTACAAGACTTCCATGGACATGTGGAATGCTATAAAGGAAAAATACGACACTGCCTCTGAAGTTAACATTCAACTCCTCTTGTATAAGTATAATTCCTATTATATGCATGAGGGAGACAATGTCGTAGAGTATATAAATAAGATGATTGTCATGACTAAGGATTTATCCACTGCTGGGACCGAAATCCCGAAAAGAATGCAAGTGGCGACTATTTTGAATAGTCTTTCCCCTTCCCTTGCTATGGCTACCACCACATTGAGAATGAACCCTGCCATTAAATTTGTCACTGATCTTCATATGCACCTAGTAATAGAACAGGAATTAATAGCTAGCAGGAAAGAACGAGAACTGAACATAGTGCAGCAGGAGATGAATTTTGACCGCCGAAGGCATAATGCTGGAAGCTATAAAAATCCTGTCCTAGTAAACCACAACCGTGAGGGCCGAAATCGCAGCAGTGCAAGAGAAAGAAAGTACCCCGCGGAGCCTGCTACAATTGTGGGACGTTCGGACATTTCAGGCCCGCTTGCCATAAGATGAAAAGCAGGAGAATAAGGGAGGTTATAAGCATCTGGAATAAGGGGTACTAGTAAAAGAGAATTCGTCAGTGTGACGGAATGCAATGCTATGATGACGGACATCAGCGGTCGGTGGATCGACTCCAGTGAGACTAAATATATAGCAAAGGACAAGAATGGAGTCATAGAATTCACCGACTGAAGAAAGGAGAACAGAGGATCTATATGGGAAATAATACCTATCTCGATGTAGAAGGTATTGGTTCGTATAGATTGGATCTTGGGGGCAGTGTTCTTGTCCTCAAAGATGTGTTCTATGCGCCAAGAATTCGGCGCAATCTGATATCTGTTCCCAGCTTGATGAAGAAATGACTGGAAATTAGGTTCTATAATAACCAAGTTTCTATAGGCAAAAATAATAAAGTGTATACTATGGGAAAATATGTACTTGAGCATGAATTATGCATAATTCCAATAGTTTGTATTAATTCTGATAATAAAATTTCCAATTTGAACTACTTGTCCTGTTATATTTCTGAGTCTGAATTGTGGCATTCTAGACTAGGACATGCTAGTATTTCGAAAATAAAAGATTTATCAGAATGAACTTACTGCATGCACTATCTAATGATTAATTGCTACCATGTGAACATTGTTTAACTGGTAAAATGATAAGAAAATCTTTTGTTGGCGGACAAAGAGCCAATGATTTTTTAGGGTTGATACACTCGGATATTTGTGGTCCCCTAAGTGTCAAAACTTATACTAATAAAGAATATTTTATTACTTTTATAGATGATTATTCCAAGTTTGCACACGTCTATCTTATCTCGAGAAAATTGGAAGCTTTTAAATGCTTTAAGAGATATAAAACAGAAGTTGAAAACCAACTTGGAATGAAAATTAAAATTTTGAGAACTGATAGAGGTGGGGAATATAACTCTAAAGAATTTAAGAGTTATTGCATCCAGCATGGAATTGAAAGGCATACAATAATGTTGTATACACCACAACAGAATGGTGCTTCTAATGAAAGAACAGAACATTGCTGAATGTAGTTAGATGCATGTTGTCTCATTCTGGCCTTTTCAAAAAATTTTGGGGAGAAGCATTGTTAACTGCAAACTATATTTTAAATGGAATTCCCACCAAGTCAGTTGTATCTACACCTTATGAGCTATGGAATGGGATGAAATCTAATCTGAGTCATCATAGAAAGTGGGGATCTATAGTCCATGTTCTCATTCCATACCAACTTAGAGATAAGTTGGATTTTAAAATAGTGAAGTGTAGATTAATAGGGTATTCAGAAAAATCAAAAGGTTATAAGTTTTATAATAAAGAAAAAGGAGTCATTGGAAGCAGAGATGCTATATTTCTAGAGAATTTAGAGGAAGAGGAACAAGTTTAAGAGGAAACAGAACCTCTAACTGTAATAGATGATGATTATTACAGTATTGTTCCCATTAATGACCCAGATATTGTGAATGAACCTAACCTTGAAAATGGTAAAATACTTATGAAAATTAATGTACCTCATCAGACGGTTGTAGGCAACAAAAGGCCAAGAACACAACCTTCATGGATGGACGATTACTATTTGTATTCATGTGAGCCATCTTATTTCTCGGTAGATACAATTATAGAAGAACAAGATCCCTTAATCTTTTCTGATGCGATAAAATGACATGAATCAGCTTTATGGCTAGAAGTCATGAGAGAAGAACTTGATTCTATAGAAAAGAATAAGGTATGGGAGTTATGTGATCTACCGGAAAATAGAAAAATCATAGGATGCAAATGGGTGCTTAAAAAGAAATACCGTGTTAATGGATCTATTGAGAAATTCAAAGTACGGTTAGTTGCCATGGGTTACAACCAGAAGGCAAGCATAGATTTTCAGGAGACTTATTCTCCTGTAGCTAAATTTACATACATTAGAATCCTTTTGGCAATCGTTGCATATCTTGATTTGGAGTTATTCCAAATGGATGTTAAAACTGCATTCCTTAACGAAGAGTTGAAGGAAGCAATATATATGCAACAACCTGAAAGTTTTTAGGTGAAAGGACATGAACATAAAGTTTACAAATTAATGAAATCTCTATACGGTTTAAAACAGTCTTCTAGATAGTGGTATCTCAAATTTCATGATGCAGTCACCAAAATTGATTTTATTCAAAATAAATTAGATAATTGTGTATATGTCTTGAAAAGTGGGAGCAAATTTACTATATTATCCTTATATGTGGATAATATATTGCTCGCCGAAAATGACATGGAAATGTTGAATAAAACCAAGGCAGATCTCAGCAAAAATTTTTAGATGAAAGGCATCGGAGATGCATCATATATTCTTAGAATTCAAATAATTCGAGATAGAAAGTCTAGAATGCTAAGTTTAAACCAAGAAAAATATTTAAGATCAGTTCTTAAAAGGTTTGGAATAGAGAATTCCAATCAGGCACCAACTCCGTTGGTCATGAGAAAGAGATTGTGTAAAGAGCAAAGCCCTGGAGAGGGGAAAAAGCCATTAGATGTTCCTTATGCTTAAGCAATTGGAAGCTTGATGTATGCAATATTGTGCACTAGGCCTGATTTAGCTTATGTTGTACGTCTGGTTAGCCGATTTCAAAGCAATCATGGACTAGCGCATTGGGAAGCTGTCAAAAGTATTATAAAGTATATTAGACGTACATTGACTCACAGATTGGTTTATCAAGCCAATTCTCTTGATCTACTTAGTTACTCCGATGCTAATTTTAGAGGTGTTAAAAATGATGGAAAGTCCACTTCGGGACACTTATTCATCTTTGGATGAGGTGCTGTTTATTGGAGTAGCAAGAAACTAGGGTGTGTTGCTAGATACGTACAAGAAGCTGAATATATAGCTTGCAGTATGGCAACTACACATGCTGTCTGGATAAGATGATTTTTAATTGATTTAGATCTCAATTTGTTAGAAGGACCTGTTGATATTTATTGCGATAATCAAGCAGCGATTAGCTTGATCAATAGTGGTGTGAATAGCTCCAAAGAAAAATACATTGAGATCCAGTATCACTATATTTGAGATATTATAGAAAAGGGGAAGTAATGGTGACTTATATCCCTACTACAGATATGATTGTCGATCCTTTGACAAAAGGAATACCAGCGAAATCCTTTATCAAACATGTAAATTTGATGGGACTTAGGAAATAAGTTCAAGTAAAATTTCATGAATAATGAAATAACAGTTACTCTCTATGAATAGTGGGAGTAATGGTAAAAAGAAATATCTGATCTCACAGATAGTGGGAGGCATATCACTTGGTTTAATTGGTCAAGTGGGAGATGTTATTTGACCCATTCAATTAGTGACCAATTCAACCACTAATTGCTCAACAAGATGATACTTTGTTGAGAGGATAATGGGTAGTGGGTTGTTTGAGAGAATATCTCTCAGATATTGAGGCAGTATTTTGAGGGGATGGAGATGATGGGGTGGCCTCTATATAAAGGATAGTCTTCTCTTAGAGAATACACAACACAGAAAAATCCCCAATCCCATTACCGGAGCTCCCTCCAATATCCATTATACTTTTCTTTCACTTTCATTCAGCTCTAGCTCAAATGTTCGACAATCAGCCCTCATGCTGCTATACCTTCCTTAAAATTAATTCTCTACAAATCAAGGATGTGCATGTATAGGGCATGTTTGGATAATACTTATTTTTTGACACATTATAAGTTACTTATAACTTATTTTTATTTATTTTATTAGATGGCAAAGTAGCCTTTTATTAGCAATAAGTAAATCTACTTATAAATGCCAAAAATAATTTGAAAATTTTCATTTTCTTTTAACTTATAAGTTAAATCTTAGTAATTAGTAAATAAGTAAACTTTACCAAACATAATTTTGGGTATTTATAGATAAAAGCTCACTTATAAATTCAAATAAGTAGGTTGCCATGGAAGTTTTTTTGACCCGGAGAATGGTCAACACATGTATTCACCTCTACACCTGGGATGCTAGCACGTGTTTGTCCTCCAATTCCTATCCTCATCTATACTATAATAATAAAACAACAACGTCTAGTTATATTTTTTGCCACTTGTCAAATCCTAAAGCTTTTACCTATTTAATTTCTCTACTTAGAACCTCATGAATATTTAATTTCCCTTAATTATTAATTCCTATTTTTCTCACCGTCTCCCTTCTAAATAAATATTTTAGTAATCCCATCTTTAAGAAACCTTTTTAGCTTCTTGCTCCAATTCCCAACAAAGCATTTATCATGTTCTGCATCTCATATTCTCCATAACAACGCACTATTCTATCTTGAGATATGCCATTTTCTATTTCATTAATATTTGTTCTTGCAGAAAGGCTTCAAATGTGAACATATTCCTTCTTCTACTTGCTAATCCTCTTTACTATTTAATTTCTAGGTTGAATTTCCTTTTTTTATAATTTCATCTTTGGTAACGGTTGGGTTCTTGAGACATTTTTTTTTCAGTTTTATTACAACTAAAATAAATTAATTTGAACCTGATCAATATAACATCTTAATATCATGTCCCGTGCATTGCAAGGGAGCAAACTAGTAAGTAATTCCATAAAGATGCCTTGACGGTAATAAATTATTTAACCTAACTTTGGCTATATACACGGTGGCATTTTGCTTTTATATTCAATACACATTTAAGGGAGATTCTAGCTTGACCATCGGAGGGCCCACTGGAGATCCGATCTTCGGTGCCTCTCACATCTTGTTACATGTACATGGTTGATTACATAGCGAGCGATTCCACATTAGTGATTTTGTCGAAGGCCCTTTTCCCATTATCTTCCACGTGCAAGGGTAACCAACAAATCTTACTTGAATAAATAAGTGCAAACAAAATATTGTGTTTCTTCAAATGGTAAAAATTAATACTAATAAAACATTAGTGCAAATAAGATACTTAATCATTACAATCATCAACTTTAACATTGATAACGTAGTTTCTTTGACTAGGATATTTAGGCTAGATATCATAAAACCCCACTTAACTTTCGACTATTATCAGAAAAACCCCCCTTAACTTTCAAAATATCAGAAAACCCCCCTTAAGTTAAAGAGGATTTTCCGATAAAATTTGAAAGTTAAAAGAGGGTTTTGTGATAATTCCCATACTTAAGAGGGCTTTTCTGATATTTGAAAGTTAAGAAGGTATTTCCGATAATCATCCAAAAGTAAGGGGGGTTTGCTAATATTAACCCTTTTCTTTCCTTTCCTGTCAGTTTCCCCAATCCCACAGCTATTGTCAACATCTAGACGCTGGAGAAATGTAGCAATGGGTCCGAACAATCGAATTTGGGTCGGATCAGAAACTGGCCCGATCCATGTATAAATTCACCAATATACCGGTTGGTCAATAAAGCGGATGCCCCCCGTATGCTTAAATTATGATGACTCGACAAAAATTAACATAGGCCGAGTGCAAGGCCTATTAGTTTGCTAGCTCAGAGTTAAATTCTATTCTAACTCAATATATTCAAACTAATCTTCATAAGGTTACTCAAAAGGCTGCCAACTAGGCCCAGAAAATTTCAATAGCGAGCCATTACTAACCGAGTTAAGCTTGTTTATAGTTTTGAGCAGATTTGAGCAAATCGATTTAATATTAACTACCAACTTGATCAGGATATAAATACATGCTTTGATCTAGAGTAATATCTCGTGGAGCATGATGTAATCGTTTACACCTCCAACTTCATATTGTATCTCCTTAAGTTTTTTTAATCTCTTTTAATATTCTCCATAATAAATCGGGCTAAGGCCCTTACTTCCTTCAGCCTGTTTAGTTGCCCAAAAAAACACTAGAAAAGAGCATTATTATAAGAAACCATTTCTTTAAAAAAAACTTCAGAGCATTTTTTAAGGAAATGGGTTGAAACTATTTTGTGGAGACTTCATTCGATTTCTTTTTCTTAAGTTTTCTGGGAAATGAATAAAGCAAACCCTAAAAAAAAGTACAAGCTTGATACTAAGTAGGTTGACAATCCTAGAGGTCGAGCCCCCCAAAAGTGAAGGATCTTTGAATCTTTTAAATAAGAAAATTAAGAGATAGAAGTACATCCCGAAGTTCATATTTAATAAATATAATAGGTGAAATCTGAATATAAACCTCGAGGTAGCAATCTTAAAGGAGACCGAAAGATTATTAAAGTGATAATATACATGTAAATAATATTTGATAATATAACAAAGTGAAAAATATACGATAAAATAACAAAGACATAGTAACAATAGTCACTCAAATCGTAGAATCACAGCATCTATACAAGTTTTTAACCTAAAAATGTAACCACATGCTTCCAAAAATGGCTTTCACCTCGTTTAGGGAAATGAATTGCTAAGAATAAGAGTGGTGAGATCAATTTGTTCTTATGTGACAAAAATGGTGGACCTCACCATGACTCTATCTCTTGATAGTTTGTTTAGTGTTGGAAAACCTTAATAGATTGACTACAAGATTGGACTTGATGTTGAGGGCCCCGTGATCTTAGATGTCAAATGGTGATCTTCTCTTGAGATGTCTTGTGATACACAAGAAAGGCGTCAGATTGACGGTGGCCAACTGTCCACCAACGCCCCTATGATTCCTAAGTGAGACTCTTGATAAAGAAAGTCAACGCAGTAGAAATTTAGGTTAGGTTTTGAGAGTAGGGTTTCTTAGACCAAGGTCGGCGATACCGAGCCGAGGTCAAGATAAAGGATCCCTTTACCCGAGTTTATGATGTGTTCTAAATAAAACGTTGCAAGTTATTAGTTTAGGGTGGCATATTTATATTGATTTCCTTAGCAGATTAGGTGCTACACGAGCCACCATCTTGACATCCGAGGTAATTATAGTAGTTATTTGGCCTGCAAGTAAGTCCATGTAGCAACACCTCATTGGTGTAGAAAGGTACATCTAATGCATGTGTAGATCAAGTAAGTGATGAAAGTTAGCAATCAGAGATATTTGCTAATCATTTGATATCTCTTAACATGGTATGTTGAGGATATGAATCAATCATCCCTAATCAAGTAAACCACCCTAAAACCAAGCCGATAGGAAGAGACATGATAACCGGACTGAAATGAGACATGATAACCGGACTGAAATGAGTTCAGTTATCAGGAACCTCTATTGTCGTATCTATGCTTTTAGGTTAGGTCCATGGCTTGTCACCAAGTGATAGGCTGAGTGCAGTGTCAAGACCTTGTCTGTACAATATCTTTTATTTAAATAATAATAAATTTTAATTTGTTACTAATTTTTGTTTGAGATCACTTGTGCAAGATAACAAAGAAAAGATTAAAGAATGAGCGATAACAGATATGAGTTTTAGCTTAAATTGATGAATCTACAAGTAGCTTCATCGATGAGTGTACTCATCGATTGGCCATTTGTTCATTGATGAGCACGTTGTTAACCAATTGGCCTACTACTATTCAATCGATTTGTAACTCGTTTCTATGGAGAATTTTAACAGAGATCACTTTTCCATCGATGGGGAATTTTACCCATCAATGAGCAGAACACCCATCAATGAGCAGTATGCCCATTGATAGATGCTGTGTCAAATCTTTAGCTTTGCTGAGATGTAATCTCGGTAGTTGATCGTTGCTGATAGGTATCTCTTCTATCTCATTTTTTAATAGAGTTCCTGACCTAATTGAGAGAAGAAAAAGAGAGAGAGGAAGAGAGAGAAGACATTAAGGTTTGAAGAAGTGATCGCGCTCATCATCCAGATCATCCCTAAGCCTTCTCATTTGCAATGTCATTGTGTTCTATATTCTTAGATCGTTATCCATCGATGATTGTTACCCTAGGATCACATGATTCACCATCGGTTTTCTAGATCTGATTTTTTGTCTTCAGAAGAATGGTTTGATTGCAAAAAGTGCTGTAAAATCTTTTTAATTTGTGATTAATTGATATTTGGTGTTTGACAAATACTTTTTGTTCTACGATCATTTTTTATCGGGGTTGCTGTCGTACTCAAGCCGTGGTCAATTAAGGGTCACTAGTATAATGCTGGGGTGTTACACTAGTGATAGTTTGTTTAGGTTTAGACGACTACATTATGTGTAATTTAGGGTATATGTCTTGTAAAGCCTACTGGATTAGAGTTTATAATCTAGAAGAATATTTATCATAGTGTAGAAGCCCCTTCGAGAAGCAAGAGTAGTGGTAGGATTTATCTGAACCATATAAAATTCTTTAAGTTTGTGATTGTGGTTGTTGTTTATTTATTTCACAATTATTTCCACCACATATCTGGATATTTATTTTAATTTGGCATAATATCTGTGCAACACTATTCACCCCTACCTCTAGGCTTGCATCCAAGATCCAACAAGTGGTGTTAGAGCCCAGTATTCTTTTATCAGGCTTAGCAACCTAGGATAGATGGCTAGCCTAAACACCGTTACTTCCTTTCCCGACAGACATGCCAAAAATTGACCCCCATTATTTGACAAAATGAACCTTTTCATATTGAAAAGCTCGAATAAAAGTTTTTCTTCTATCTTCAAACTGTGAAGTTTGGGAGATGGTAGAATCTAGGTATACTAAACATACTAAGGTTGTAGGAGAGAAGACCAGAAGTCTACATAGGGATAAGTGGACTGTAGAGCATAAAAAGTCTTACTTTGTTAATACTAAAGCTATGAATTCTATTTACTGTTCTCTCACTTTTGAAGAATTTAACCATGTACCTGAATGTACAATTGCACAGAAATTTTGAAGAAGGTGGAAGTGACTCATGAGGGGTTGCCTCAGGTGAAAGAGTCTAAGCATGCCATGCTAGTAAGCAAATATGAGAGTTTTACGATGAAACCCACTGAGACCATCCAAGCAATGTTCATACAGTTTACTAACATAGTGAACAAGTCAAGAGCACTCTGTAAGGAGTACAATCAGGACAAGCTTGTTTGAGAAGTCCTATGTTCACTTCCTCGAGAATGGGATCCTAAGGTAATAGCTATTGAAGAGGCTCAAGATTTTACTAAACTTAGTCTTGATAATCTTATAGGGGATCTCATTACGTACGAGGTGAGAGTGAAAGAGAGAGATGAAGATTCTGCTAAGGACTCAAAAAGAAAAATGATAGTCTTGGAGGCAAAGAAAGATAAGCAAAGACAAGAATCAAGCTCGAGCGTTGATTATGAAAAGAACGAAGGCATATGAGTTAGATTGTGAAAGGGTTCAAATCTTTTCTCAAATCTAAAGATGGTCAGAAGTTTCTATGAAACAAGTAGAGTGGAAATTCTTCCAAGACAAGAAAAGATAAATTTGATGATTCAGATTCTGAAATTATATATTATCGATGCAAAAAATCCGACAACTATCGAAATGAGTGTCCCCTAAACAAAAGGGACACGAAGGGAAAGAACAAAAGTTTCAATTCATCAACTTGGGATATCTCCAGTGGAGATGAAAATTCTGAGAGTAGAACAAGTGAGGACGATAAAAAGATTAATCAATGCTTAATGGCAAGAAATGACTGCTCAACTGATTCTGATGTTGAAAACTCTGATTATTAGGTATATCGACGTTCTTTTGACGAATTGTATGAAAAGTATACTGAAATATTGGATCATTTTGAAAAACTAGCATCTAAATACAAATCCACAAAAGGATTCTTTCAACTCTTAAGAAGAACTAAAAAAACTCTTCCCGAAAGAATTGAGATGTCCACTCAAGAGTTGAATGAATCAAATGGTGCAAGTTCAATTTCATCTCTACAAGTCTGTACTGGATATATGACATACCATAGGCAAAATAAAGAGTTTGCTGAGAAGTAAATGTGTTGCAATCCAAAAATGATGATCTATCTAATCAAATATCCTCTCTCTTAACTAATCTATCTTATGAAGAAAAATAGTTTGAAATTCAATGACAACTGTTGTTTTAGAAAGTGAATTGTTAAAATCCAAAAATATTTGATTAGGAAAAAGACTCTTAAGATATTCTCATTTGGCTCAAAAAGCTTGAACACGGTCCTTTCCAATTAACATTTTGCAAAAGCTACGATGGGTCTCGACTATTCATATTCTAACAAAAATGAAAATTTCAAACTCTCTTTTGTAAAAGGAAACAATCTGATGAGCTTTGCACTTATCTCAATTGCATCCTTTACCACTTGTATCTATGTGGTAGAATAGGACGCATTTTCATGTTTTGTAGGATGCAATATAGAACTAAGATAGTAAAATGGATTTGGGTACCAAAGGGAACTATTTCTAACTAGAATGGACCTATATGGACACCTAGGTCGCACATGGCTTCTTTTGTGTAGGTGCATTAGTGAGCTAAGGAGCAAGATAGCATTGGGTATTTGAATTCAGGCTGCTCACGACACATGACAAGGAACAAAAAACTATTTCTTAGTTTCACTAAGAAGAACAAAGGTGGATATGTGACTTTCGACAATAGTGGTAGATGTAAAATTGAAGGAGTTGGTAAAATAGGTGGCGATGATTTTAAATTCTTAATGTTGTACACGTTGAAGGTTTAGGACATAATATCGTATCCTTAACAAAATGGGATTGTTGAGTGGAAGAATCAAATTCTACAAGAAATGGCTAGGACTATGTTAAATGAATATCAACTACCTAAATTCTTTTGGGTTGAAGCAGTTAATACAGCATGCCATGTAGTTATTAGAGTGTATCTTCGGCCTTTACTAAACAAGACATCTTTCGAGCTTTATTATCAACAATTCCCAAGCATTGCACATTTTCGTATTTTTAGTTGCAAATGTTACTTTTTAAACACAAACGATTCATTGGGAAAGTTTGATTCTAAAGCTGATGAATGTACATGTTTATGATATTCTTCTTGTAGCAAGGCTTATAGATTGTATAATAAAAGAACGAAAATGCTATAAGATTCTATTCATGTAAAGTTTGATGAGACTCACACTCATCTTCTTCTATTGATAGGTCTGATGACAAAGCTCTAGATATGGATCTAGTAAGGAATGATAGCTTAAAGACTATACAAGAAGAGGTTAAAGATTCTCAGGAAAAGAAGAATAATGAAGAGCAAAATTTCCCCTCCAAATGAATAAATTCTCAGGAGGATCAACCTCAAGATGCTAGGACTCAGAATACTCAGTCAGTAGTTTCCATAAGAGAGCTTTCGAAAATGACTCATCAACAACCTAGTCATCTAGAAGACTATGTTTGCGCAGTTGCCACCTAATTTTCACTTGATTCAGACACAAGTGGCACACGACAAGATAGGTAAACTCAATTCTATCTTCGTGAATTTTGTGCAAATGTTAGCTCTATATCTGAAACTGAACTGAAAAATATAAATCAAGTATTGAAAGAAGATAGCTGGGTATTGGCAATGCAAGAAGAGTTAAATCTGTTCACTAGGAACAAAGTGTGGAAATTAATCCAAAACCAAATGATCATCCATTTGTTGGGACTAAATAGGTTTCTAAAAATAAATTGAATGAACAAGGTAATATAGTAAGAAAGAAAGCTAGACTTGTTGCTAAGAGTTATAATCAGATAGTGGATATTGATTTTGATGAAACTTTTACAGCGGTTGCTAGACTTTAAGTCATTAGGATTTTGCTTGTATTTTCTTATTACAAAGGCTTCAAGCTTTATCAAATGGATGTGAAGAGTGCCTATCTCAATGGTTACATTAAGGATGAAGTCTGTGTAGAGCAACCCCCAGACTTTATTGATTATGAATTTTCAAGTCGTGTTTTTAAGCTTGGTGAAGCTTTGTACGGTCTTAAACAAGCACCTCGTGCTTGGTATAAGCATCTAAGCTCTTATCTTTTAAACTATGACTTCTCTAAGGAGTCTGTAGATAATACCTTATCCATTGAAAAAAATGGCAAAAAAATCATTATTCTTCAAGTTTATGTGGATGATATTATTTCTAAGGTACTAATAAGGAGTTTTGTTAAGTTTGAAAAACTAATGCAAGATGAGTTCGAAATGAGCGTGATGGGGGAGCTGAAGTATTTTCTTAATTTCCAAGTGAAACAATCTAAAAATAGCACATTTATTTGGCATGAAAAGTACATCAAGGAACTTTTGAAAATATTTGGCATGGATAGCTTGAAGGCAGCTACAACCCCAATGAGTCCGTTTGCAAAAGTGAACGAGGTGAAACAGGAATTTTGATTGACAAAAAAAAGGTATAATGGTATGATCAGTAGTCTTTTGTACCTTATAACTTCTCATCCTAATATAATGTTTGTTACTATTTTCGGGCAAAAGATTTACAAAGATTCGAGACGATGAAACAGCCATTCTCTTTTATTAATCTCTTAGAAAATAAAAAAATAATGTTATAGTGTATTTAATGACAATTGAGATTTTGGAAAGACAAGGTGTTGGCTCCATGGACCGTATGAATAAAATAGCATTGTTCTTCGGACAATTTCGTGAGATCAAAATGTGCCACTTCGAAGGATCTTGAAGATGAAGAATAAACTTGTTGTGGAGGGTTCACTTTGCTAAACAAGTGGAAGAGTATTAACAGCAATCAAAGATCGATTATTATGTGGCTAAGGATGAACAAAGTTCACAAGGTGAGCTTCTTCCCCTAGCGATTCAAGCTTCGGGGGATTGAGGAACAGGTGAACGATAGTAATGGCACAATTAATGCTTAGAAATTCCTCTCTCGAATTAATAAAGAGGGGTATTTAGAGGGTTCATATTGAACTGTGCATGGAGTTCGTCTACACGGAATTGATTTCACACCCATGTGTCAGCCATGCTACCAATCTGTCACATCCATCACTTCACTGGATTTTCATTAAATTCATTGTGGGCGTGATATCCCACAGGTCCGGTTTGTCATTATGGTTTCATCTCTTAAGTCATCTCGCCTTAAATGCGGTGCAGCCCCCCATCCTCGTGCAATCGACAAGAAGTCATCGTCATCATTACTTCTGTCCAAGCAATACACTGTATTGTCACCATCCACCCCAAGCAGAGCAATTTTAGGAATACGCCAGATTCGCTGGTGCATTACCTCGACCGCATCTTCGCTACATATGTCACCGCTACCAAAGTCAATGCTAAATAGACATCAGCTTGTGATTAGACTTGTGAGGGAAAGGTCAAATCGTGCTAGTGGTGAGTCATCTTCGCATGGTGTGTAGAGTTGGCCCATGCTTATTTCCATACTACTTGCCAATGTACATGCCATTTTAGATCCATGCAGTGTCAGTCCGAATATAGCCAACCCTACCAAAAATTTAAGTCTAAGTCGAAGACATCTTTAGGTCTAATCCATCGAGAAAGCCCGAACCGAGTTGAAAGGAGTCTTTGCATCTAAATCCACCGAAAATGTTAGTCTCAAGGCAAGGAAAGGAATGTGTGACAAGTCATTAGGATTTTGCTTGTATTTTCTTATTACAAAGGCTTCAAGCTTTATCAAATGGATGTGAAGAGTGCCTATCTCAATGGTTACATTAAGGATGAAGTCTGTGTAGAGCAACCCCCAGACTTTATTGATTATGAATTTTCAAGTCGTGTTTTTAAGCTTGGTGAAGCTTTGTACGGTCTTAAACAAGCACCTCGTGCTTGGTATAAGCATCTAAGCTCTTATCTTTTAAACTATGACTTCTCTAAGGAGTCTGTAGATAATACCTTATCCATTGAAAAAAATGGCAAAAAAATCATTATTCTTCAAGTTTATGTGGATGATATTATTTCTAAGGTACTAATAAGGAGTTTTGTTAAGTTTGAAAAACTAATGCAAGATGAGTTCGAAATGAGCGTGATGGGGGAGCTGAAGTATTTTCTTAATTTCCAAGTGAAACAATCTAAAAATAGCACATTTATTTGGCATGAAAAGTACATCAAGGAACTTTTGAAAATATTTGGCATGGATAGCTTGAAGGCAGCTACAACCCCAATGAGTCCGTTTGCAAAAGTGAACGAGGTGAAACAGGAATTTTGATTGACAAAAAAAAGGTATAATGGTATGATCAGTAGTCTTTTGTACCTTATAACTTCTCATCCTAATATTATGTTTGTTACTATTTTCGGGCAAAAGATTTACAAAGATTCGAGACGATGAAACAGCCATTCTCTTTTATTAATCTCTTAGAAAATAAAAAAATAATGTTATAGTGTATTTAATGACAATTGAGATTTTGGAAAGACAAGGTGTTGGCTCCATGGACCGTATGAATAAAATAGCATTGTTCTTCGGACAATTTCGTGAGATCAAAATGTGCCACTTCGAAGGATCTTGAAGATGAAGAATAAACTTGTTGTGGAGGGTTCACTTTGCTAAACAAGTGGAAGAGTATTAACAGCAATCAAAGATCGATTATTATGTGGCTAAGGATGAACAAAGTTCACAAGGTGAGCTTCTTCCCCTAGCGATTCAAGCTTCGGGGGATTGAGGAACAGGTGAACGATAGTAATGGCACAATTAATGCTTAGAAATTCCTCTCTCGAATTAATAAAGAGGGGTATTTAGAGGGTTCATATTGAACTGTGCATGGAGTTCGTCTACACGGAATTGATTTCACACCCATGTGTCAGCCATGCTACCAATCTGTCACATCCATCACTTCACTGGATTTTCATTAAATTCATTGTGGGCGTGATATCCCACAGGTCCGGTTTGTCATTATGGTTTCATCTCTTAAGTCATCTCGCCTTAAATGCGGTGCAGCCCCCCATCCTCGTGCAATCGACAAGAAGTCATCGTCATCATTACTTCTGTCCAAGCAATACACTGTATTGTCACCATCCAGCCCAGTGTGAGCAATTTTAGGAATACGCTGCATTCAGTGGTGCATTACCTCGGGACCGTGCATCTTCGTTTACATATGTCACCGGCTACCAAAGTCAATGCGTTAAATAGACATCAGTTGTGATTAGACTTGTGAGGGAAAGGTCAAATCGTGCTAGTGGTGAGTCATCTTCTGCATGGTGTGTAGAGTTGGCCCATGCTTATTTCCATACTACTTGCCAATGTACATGCCATTTTAGATCCATGCAGGTGTCAGGTCCGAATATAGCCAACCCTACCAAAAATTTAAGTCTAAGTCGAAAGACATCTTTAGGTCGGAATCCATCAGAGAAAGCCTGAGTCTGAGTTGAAAGGAGTCTTTGCATCTAAATCCACCAGAAAATGTTAGTCTCAAGGCAAGGAAAGGAATGTGTGACAAGTACTTAGAGTTTTGGCTTTTTGTTTCCTTTAACCTACTTCCTTAGCTTTGTTGGGTTTGTGTAGTATGGCTGAGTGGCTCTGCCTATGCTAAACGGTTTGTACTTTTTGACCGCCTACAAGACCCCCTTCAAAGTTCTAGAATCCATGAGTCTAGATCTACAAAAACTTTGAATTTCTTTTGGCGGTTTTTTTACCATTGACATGTTTAATGGCGCTTGGTGAGGATGGTATTAAATATAAAGGGTCTGAGGGGGTCTTACTATCAAACGTGCGATGAAGAATCCAACAGTTAAATTCTACTAAGAGGATGTATTTCATTGGTCCTTTGAGAGACGATCTGACAGAGGTATTTTGTTGAACGTGTTAGCAATAGTCATCTTCAGAGGTGTATTGATAAGCTTGATTGACGATTGTCTTGAAAGAGGTGTAATATGGAACATTCCGAGATGTGACCTTATTTGGCACAACTCAAGTGTGGAGTCAGCCATTCGAGTTATGATGATGTTTTTCAGAGACGAGCTTAACAATGTCATCGAGGTAGCGACGTTCAGAGGCATACTAATGAGCATGATGAAAACTTGTCTTAGAAGAGGTGTAATGTGTAGCATTACGAGACATAACCCTACTCGTTTGAGTCATGATGATGTCATTCAGAGGTGTAATGAGAAGCTTGATGATATCAATGGGGTAGCAAAATTCAGAGGAGTATTGATGATTTGACAGATGCTTATCATGGAAGAGGTGTAATGTGTAACATTCTGAGACTTGACCGTACTCGACGCAACTCACTCGTGGAGTTAGCCATTCGAGTCATGATGATGTTATTTAGAGGCCTACTAAGGAGCTTGACAATATCATCAGAGTAGCAACATTCAGAGGCAAATTGATAATCTTGACAGACGCCTATCTTAGAACAGTTTTAATGTGTAATATTTTAAGACCTGACCCTACTCGGTGCAACTCCTGTGTGGAGTCAGCCGTTCGACTCGTGATGATGTCGTTCAGAGGTGTACTGATGAGCTTGATGGATGCCTATCTTGGAAGCGGTGTAATGTCTAATATTTTGAGGCCTAAACCTACTCGATGTAACTCATGTGCTGAGTTAACCATTCATGTTGTGATGATGTTGTTTAGAGGCGTACTGAGGAGCATGATGATATTATAGGGGTAGCGATGTTCGTGAGGTGTATTGATAAGCTTGATTGACGCATTGTCTTGAAAGAGGTGTAATATGGAACATTCGAGATGTGACCTTATTTGGCACAACTCAAGTGTGGAGTCAGCCATTCGAGTCATGATGATGCCATTCATAGGTGCACTGAGGAGCTTGACTATATCATCTTGTATGTGCATTGATAAGCATGTAGTCTTCCCTTTTTGATGGCTCTCAGAACTTGGTTCGAGTGTCATTTTGATAAGGGACATCCTTTTGTAGTCCGGTGGGGTGACCTTTTAGAGTGCTGATGAACGCGCTGGTCGTAGCGTGCGGCCAACATGGGCATAGCTGCTTGGGCATAGCTTCTAATTAAGACCTAACGTGGGTCATTCTTTTACTTTTGAGTAGTCTAATCACCTTCCTTGTGAAGGAAAATTGGCGGTTAGACTACTTTTATCATAATAAAGGGGTCAAATTACGAAGTAATCAACCCACTTGTTGTGCACCTATTAGAAGAGTGCGCTTATAAATAGGTAATTAGATGAAGTGATAATATGTTCATCTACTACCCCTTGTGTTCTGATGCATCTCGATGGCACAGAATCGGAGATCGAGCGACTCAAAAAATAGCTGATCATGGCCATCGGTGAGCCTGAGGAAGAGAACAAGGTCCATCATTAACTGGTGGGTGCACTGCTGGCGAGGAAGGCAAATCTTGATCAAGTCATAGAAAACCATTCAAAAGCAATGCTTAAGAAAGACAAGGAGAAATCCCTGTAGCAATCTCAATGCTGGGATCTGCGGAGGTCTGTCCACAGACTTCGGTGGCACCTTCGCAAGGATGCTTGGAGCTTCACCGGCAATGACTCAGAGAGCGAGTAATCGGTCATCTGTGCTGGGGCGCCGATTTCTCTTTTCTTTTATGTTGTGTGTGTGACAATTAGGGGAGTGATAAAAGAAAAGTGGTTGTGGAGAGATATGAGAGTGTTTGTGAATATGTGCAAATAAAATCAAACAAGATTGAGAGAGGAGAAGGAATGATGAATAAAATGAAGGAAAATAAAACAAACAAATGAAAATCAAGAATCTAGAGGAAATTCAAGAAAGTAAGATGGAGGATTCAATTAAAGATAAGAGGAATCTTGAATTGAATCAACTAGCTAATCTTACATATAAAATATAAAAGAAATAAAATTTAGTTTCATGCAATTTCTAGAGTTCTCACAAGAATTAGTTCCACATCTGAGAAAAGGGCAATTCCCTAGAGGGTTCTAGCCTCATGGTGAATCAAAAAAATAAGAATAAAAATAATTTCCAAGAGGGTTCTAGCCTCAAGGTGAATCAAAGAGAGGAAAAATAAATAAAAATAATTCCCTAGAGGGTTCTAGCCTCAAGATGAATCAAAGAAAATAAAGAAAATAAAAACTAATCCCAAGAGGGTTCTGGCCTCAAGGTGAATAATATAAAAAATTAAAATCTAAGCTATAAAATAAATGCGAAAAAGTAAATGCAAGAATTTAAAGCTAGAAAGTAAAGACATGAAAGTAAATCTACTCTACAAGCAAGAAAATAAATCTAAGGCAAGAGGGTTCTAACCTCTTGGCTATCTAAATAAGAAAAGAAAGCAAAAGAAAATATATTAGCAAAAGAGAAAATTTGCATCCCAAGAGGGTTCTAGCCTCAAGGTGAAAGCAAACATTTATCTTGATCTTCATCTTTATCACATCTTCATCTTCATGATCAAACAAAGAGAAGAAAAAAAAATATGAAGAGGTGACAATATCTTTTTATTAATTGTAACAAAAAGTTATAAATTTGGAAGGTCTTCTCAATTAAGAGTAACCCTCCTCTCCAAATAGAGTTTTTATAAAATATTTCACACTCAAACCCCTCACTCTTTATCCCTATTTATAGAGTATTACAACTAATATTAACCCTTGGATTAAACTTGATCCCCAAGTTAATCAATTTTAGCCTTTGAATCGTAACAGAAAACTTAGTATCGATACGGGTATTGATACTCTACCTTCTTTTCCTTGTCCGACTTCCTCTTGTGTGTATGGGCTTGGGCTTCTTGGGCTTTTTGAGATATGAGATATTTGAGTTCTTTTTTGGGCTTTTACTCTTGAATCTTCATCAACCTGCAATTAAGATAAAACATGTTATTAGCAGATATATTTATTCTAATAAAATAGATAATGAGGGTATAAAAGTGTAATAAAACATGTATGGGCTTGGACTTCTTGGGCTTTTTGAGATATGAGATATTTGAGTTCTTTTTTGGGCTTTTACTCTTGAATCTTCATCAACCTGCAATTAAGATAAAACATGTTATTAGCAGATATATTTATTCAGAAGCGTCTATGTCACATGCTATGCACTCATTAGCCATGCTTGCTTATTAATGGGCTCTCTTCAGAGTTCATCTCTCCAATTTTCAACCTTTCATATTCCTCTCTTTCCCCTTTTGACGATCATGTCGATCAAGCAACTTCGCCAGCGGTTGGCTGACTTCACGGGTAGCTTGGGGGAGGAGGTTCAGCTTCTTCATTGGCTGACCAAGCTTTTGTAGATGAAGAGGGATAGTATCTTGTGGGTCATTGACACCCAAGGCAAGGAGTCGGTGAGAGATGATGAGGATTGCACCCGCTGGAATCACCGATGCAGGGAGCTAGACCCCATCTTCGTAATCCCAATGTGGACTCTTAATGAAAATAAAGTTTGTTTGATGCTCTTCTCTATTTATGTTTTTCAGATTCTGGATGCTTCGTCCTTTTATGTTTGTTATCTGTTATGACCTCTTTATGTTGCATAGTAACTTTAGGCACGCGGATTGCACGATGCATAGACATTTAGCATGAGCAGATTGTGTGCTCCTTGCAAATTGAGTGAAGAGAACTCAGGCCGGGCAGATAGGGGTGTAGTTTGGGCAGAAATAACTGTTCGTATTTTCATCCTCTTTAATTGACTACTTAATCACGTCTTGGTCAATGTTATCATGCCATGTGGCGACTGTCATTTGGATTTCTCTCCTTATAAATAGAGGATGAGTGGCAACTGCTTATTTCATGCAGCACTCTTTTCTTTCTCTTTCCTTTAGATTTTTTCTTTCCTCACCGAGAGTTTTAGTAATGTTGATCGCCAGTGCTAGATCTTCCAAATGCCCTTGTCAGTCACCGACACTGGAGACAGCTTGATATGGTTCTCGCAACGAAGTCATTGTGGGAACAGGTTCGTGATCTAGAGGATGAAGTTAAGTGTGACCTCTAGTCTCTAATTGATAGCAACAGCATATGCTCCACAACCTAAAGAAGGTGGAGTGTGAGCTATGAAATGTTAAGTGTGGGGTTGGTAAAATGTTTGCCACCATACGGCGGTACAAGCATTGCATCAAGCTCTTGGGCGGGAATCTTGTCGACATCTTTTCTGACAATGATGACGACAATGGGAATGAGTGACTTCGGTCACGGCGGTGCCTGTTGTTTTTAGTTCTTTTGTTGCATCGATCTTTTATCTATTGTCTCGTCCAGTGTAGTTATCTTGTCACTTTTTTTCTTTGTTTTGTGTTCGTAGACGATGTAGTGATGTATCAACTCTTGTTCATGGCAACGAATTGAACTTTTTCTATTTTCATTTTTGAATGATTCTCTGTGTTTGAACCGATTCTGTGTATTTGTCAAAGAACTGAGTGTGCACAAACCACATGTTGCGCCGATGCCCGCATGAGCAGATCATGCCTAAATGAACGGGAATGACTGTTGGCATTCCTACGTCATTTATTTTGGTGCTTTGAGTGGAGTGCAATTATAACTACATCTCAAAAGATGTGATCTAGCCACGTAGCCATTTTTAATTCCTCCACTTTCTTTGTAAGTGGAGGATGAGATGGAGAACCGTCTCCCTACGTGTATGTTCAGTTCTTCTCTTCAATCTCCTTCTCTAACCTTGTTGATGTCGACTCCTAGCGCCGGCCCATTCAAGAGGCTCTGCTTTCCACCAAAGGCAGTGCTAGTGATGAGATCAGCATCCGTGCCTAGATCTATCTCCGACTTGGTATGAGAGCTAGAGAATGAAGCAGCACATCTTTGCTTTGTACTTGAGTGTTCTCAGATCGAGGTCGTAGCTTTGATCGAAGCCAACGCTAGTCTTCTTCGATGCCTTCACGAGAAGGAACTCGAAGCTTAGAACCTTAAGAGCAACCTCGGTGAAATACTCAACACTTTTAGGCGCTTCAAGTGGCTCGGCCATCATGACCGAGGTGCCTCTACCATCATGACCGAGGTGCCTCTACCATCATGACCGAGGTGCCTCTACCATCATGACCGAGGTGCCTCTACCATCATGACCGAGGTGCCTCTACCATCATGACCGAGGTGCCTCTACCATCATGACCGAGGTGCCTCTACCATCATGACCGAGGTGCCTCTACCATCATGACCGAGGTGCCTCTACCATCATGACCGAGGTGCCTCTACCATCATGACCGAGGTGCCTCTACCATCATGACCGAGGTGCCTCTACCATCATGACCGAGGTGCCTCTACCATCATGACCGAGGTGCCTCTACCATCATGACCGAGGTGCCTCTACCATCATGACCGAGGTGCCTCTACCATCATGACCGAGGTGCCTCTACCATCATGACCGAGGTGCCTCTACCATCATGACCGAGGTGCCTCTACCATCATGACCGAGGTGCCTCTACCATCATGACCGAGGTGCCTCTACCATCATGACCGAGGTGCCTCTACCATCATGACCGAGGTGCCTCGGCCATCATGACCGAGGTGCCTCGGCCATCATGACCGAGGTGCCTCGGCCATCATGACCGAGGTGCCTCGGCCATCATGACCGAGGTGCCTCGGCCATCATGACCGAGGTGCCTCGGCCATCATGACCGAGGTGCCTCGGCCATCATGACCGAGGTGCCTCGGCCATCATGACCGAGGTGCCTCGGCCATCATGACCGAGGTGCCTCGGCCATCATGACCGAGGTGCCTCGGCCATCATGACCGAGGTGCCTCGGCCATCATGACCGAGGTGCCTCGGCCATCATGACCGAGGTGCCTCGGCCATCATGACCGAGGTGCCTCGGCCATCATGACCGAGGTGCCTCGGCCATCATGACCGAGGTGCCTCGGCCATCATGACCGAGGTGCCTCGGCCATCATGACCGAGGTGCCTCGGCCATCATGACCGAGGTGCCTCGGCCATCATGACCGAGGTGCCTCGGCCATCATGACCGAGGTGCCTCGGCCATCATGACCGAGGTGCCTCGGCCATCATGACCGAGGTGCCTCGGCCATCATGACCGAGGTGCCTCGGCCATCATGACCGAGGTGCCTCGGCCATCATGACCGAGGTGCCTCGGCCATCATGACCGAGGTGCCTCGGCCATCATGACCGAGGTGCCTCGGCCATCATGACCGAGGTGCCTCGGCCATCATGACCGAGGTGCCTCGGCCATCATGACCGAGGTGCCTCGGCCATCATGACCGAGGTGCCTCGGCCATCATGACCGAGGTGCCTCGGCCATCATGACCGAGGTGCCTCGGCCATCATGACCGAGGTGCCTCGGCCATCATGACCGAGGTGCCTCGGCCATCATGACCGAGGTGCCTCGGCCATCATGACCGAGGTGCCTCGGCCATCATGACCGAGGTGCCTCGGCCATCATGACCGAGGTGCCTCGGCCATCATGACCGAGGTGCCTCGGCCATCATGACCGAGGTGCCTCGGCCATCATGACCGAGGTGCCTCGGCCATCATGACCGAGGTGCCTCGGCCATCATGACCGAGGTGCCTCGGCCATCATGACCGAGGTGCCTCGGCCATCATGACCGAGGTGCCTCGGCCATCATGACCGAGGTGCCTCGGCCATCATGACCGAGGTGCCTCGGCCATCATGACCGAGGTGCCTCGGCCATCATGACCGAGGTGCCTCGGCCATCATGACCGAGGTGCCTCGGCCATCATGACCGAGGTGCCTCGGCCATCATGACCGAGGTGCCTCGGCCATCATGACCGAGGTGCCTCGGCCATCATGACCGAGGTGCCTCGGCCATCATGACCGAGGTGCCTCGGCCATCATGACCGAGGTGCCTCGGCCATCATGACCGAGGTGCCTCGGCCATCATGACCGAGGTGCCTCGGCCATCATGACCGAGGTGCCTCGGCCATCATGACCGAGGTGCCTCGGCCATCATGACCGAGGTGCCTCGGCCATCATGACCGAGGTGCCTCGGCCATCATGACCGAGGTGCCTCGGCCATCATGACCGAGGTGCCTCGGCCATCATGACCGAGGTGCCTCGGCCATCATGACCGAGGTGCCTCGGCCATCATGACCGAGGTGCCTCGGCCATCATGACCGAGGTGCCTCGGCCATCATGACCGAGGTGCCTCGGCCATCATGACCGAGGTGCCTCGGCCATCATGACCGAGGTGCCTCGGCCATCATGACCGAGGTGCCTCGGCCATCATGACCGAGGTGCCTCGGCCATCATGACCGAGGTGCCTCGGCCATCATGACCGAGGTGCCTCGGCCATCATGACCGAGGTGCCTCGGCCATCATGACCGAGGTGCCTCGGCCATCATGACCGAGGTGCCTCGGCCATCATGACTGATGACCATCAGCGTAAGCAGTTACTTGATTTTGCTCAGAGGTCTATGCCCTACAGGATATAGTGTTCATGGAGGTAGCACTGGACCAATAACTTCTGAATCAGTGCCAGGCTAATGAACAGTGATAAATTAAGTGCCTACATGTCACCGGTTTGAGAATCTGTAGAAGTCAGGTGAATTACCGGTAACTCAGTAACTTTTTTGTCAAAAACTTTTAAATGGATAGCTTTCAGTTTTAGTGGTTCTTGTGTAATTAGGATTCTAATATATGTATACATGTTGGTCTATATATGTGTTGCTCGAGTACATTGGAGGCGTTGTGGTTGGAAATTTGTCCTTCGGAGGAGCCAAGTTTTGGTGCTCTGGATGGGGGACCCTCAGATAATTGGAGTAGTGGATAGATATCTGTACAGGTTCTGTTACTGGAAGCAGTACTTTGAAGATGGGGGTGAATGCCCACAAGATAGCTCTTTTATGTATGCTTTTAGTTGACTGGAAGCTACTGATGACACCTTTGTGCTTTATACCTGTTGTTATAGGATGCACCTTAGTACCTGTAACGTTATTTCTTGACTATATTTCATGTCAAATTTCTTTTATGTGTTCTGGTTATATGCATCTGTGAGTTAAAAATATTCAGATTCAATATTTTAATTTGCTTTTAAGTCGCCATATGCTCATTGATAACGTCTATTCTTTTTCCTGAAGAATTCTCTTGTTAAATAATCGAAACTGTTCAGTTATGACTTTTCGGTAATAGTTCCTACGAGTTGGATGGCTCCTTCATGAAGTGTTTGTCTGTTAGTTGAGTTAAAAGATTTGAGCCATGTCTATGACCACGCCTCGCTTGATGCAAATAGAGTCAAGTGAGAATGGAATGAAGGTAAGAATGGAATGGAATTGATGTGGGAGTGGAATGTTCATTCTCATGTTTGGATGCGGTTAGAGAATTAAGTGTGAATGTCTTTAAGAAGGGTATATCCTAAATTTATTTTATTATTTTCATTCTCACTTAAGTGGGAATATCAATTCCTTGATAAATCATTGGGAATAACAATTTTCACATTAAGTGGGAATTGATGAGAAGTGGGAATGACATTTCTAGCATTCAAAAACACATTATGTTTGGTAAGCATGAATAAGAAGTTAGAATTGCATTCCATTCCCACTCATTCCCGCGTACCAAACGAGGCGTCAGACTAAACATGTGTTATTAGTAACTAATTTGTATTTTTTGCGTTTCTTTGGTGTGTAATTTCTGCTTAGCATGATACAGAATGTTATAGTGGAGGTTGGATAAAATGTTTGACAGTTTGTAACGATGTAACTGAAATGCTTGATTCCGTGGAGATGCATTTTGACTTGTGAAATGCGGCAACATTTTCATGTAGTTATAGTTGCTGCCGTTGGGATTTTGCATCTAAAGAGTTGTGGAAATTTTAAGTTTTATTTGGCACACAACATGTTCAACTAAATGCTCTAAATTCCTCTCATAGCTGCATGTGGAGAAATAATATAAACGGAAAGTTTATGCACCAGTTTTTTTGTAAATATGGAGAGAACTAATCGCTTTCTCATTGTATTCAAAGCATTAGAGTATCTGCTTTGCTTCGTTCCCCTTGAAGATGAAGTTATTTCTTCATATTTTTGTTGCTAGTTACATCCACAAAGGCGTGCTCATGCATATCATGTGGTACTGCATGCTTTTTTTCTCTCTTTATCAATGTCCGACAACTTCAAGGATGCTCTTCCTGTTTATATTTTCTTTCTCGATATAGTTAATACATCATTACTGGCCAAATTGAAATGTTGGAGGAAACAAATAAAATTTTTTAGATGCATAAATGCCATTTAACATGTTGTAAATCTCAATTCCACTCCTCGCACACGATTCGATAATTTGATGGTTTGAACACACTGAGAAGCATTTCATCGATTCTATAACACAAAATGTGAAATTCATTTTGGAGTACCGCAGATTGTATGACTCTGCAGGTTGCTTAAGCTTTGCAGATTTTAATTAAGAGTTTAGAGCCCTTCATGACCATACTAATTGAATGACCAAGTAGCCTAATATGTTGGCAGTGATTCCCTATTGTTGGCTTGTCAAGTCTCTTAATCATTAATTGAGCCCGACAACTGTGGCGTTAAAATTGCTTATCGGTGCGAACAAGACTTCAGCGGTGGGTTGACAACCGACGATCCGTCCGACAACGCGACTTCAGCGTTGGTGATTGACTACGCCGCGAAAACGATAAAGCGAAGTCGACAAACGCATGTGAGTCGGCAAGGCGCATAAATCGACAAAGGCTTCGAAGGAGGGATCAATCTAACAACGGCGCCAGTCAATAAGATTTGACGACTATATTCGACAAGCAAGATCGATCGGATTCAACGCCAACGAGATCGATTCAACGCCGATGAGACCAAGTTCAAACGCCGACCAATCATCATTTAAACCGCTGATAGGTTGAAATCAATCAAATGAATCGAAACCTGAGACTTGAGCAGACGATCAGTTTGGTATTAAGCGGAACAAACAAAGAAGTTGGTCCGAGCCAAATGAGATGGAATCGTAAGGGGAAGACCAAGAGTCGAGAATAAGCGGGGACCTAAGCAGAGCCGAAAAATGGTAAAGCGGCGGCGGAAAAAGCGGCGGGACCTGCGGCCAAAGTGGCAGAGGTGGCTCGGCCAAGTGGCCGAGGTGGCTCGGCCAAGTGGCCGAGGTGGCTCGGCCAAGTGGCCGAGCCACTTGTGGTTCTACTTACCCCCAATCCTATAAATAGGGGTCTTCTTCAATTGAAGGGGCTAGATTTTGGGGATTTTGTCGGATTTCGGGGATTTTCGGAGATCTCGGATTTTCTGATATTTGTGAGAGAGTTCTCGCGAGATCTACGAGCCGCCGACGCACGCCCGGCATCGGCGAAAGCACGAAGTTCGGCCGACGCCGATCTACAATCGCAGGTGTTTAATTCGGTCGGCGCTGAATAGCCGTGATTTCTCCTAGTAGATCTCACCCGCCCGGCCATCCTCTCCTTCGTGAGTGTGATCCCCGGCGCATCCTCTCCTTCGTGAGTGTGATCCCTTAGCGCTTTGTTTCCTTCGTGAAACGAGCCCCTTCACGCCTCAGAGTTCCGCAACCCTGTTTCCACCGATCGAATTGGCGCGGCCGCCCAATGACAAGATCCCAAGACAAAGCGAAGAACCCACACAAGCGAGAGTCCCGGATAATAGAGACCCGAAGGCTTGTTCACAAAAGGAAAAAGTTGTAATTTTATTTTCATTGTACTTTAAATAAAAGGCAATTTTCTTTTTGTTTGAATTTTGTTGTAGGCCCAAGAAGCCGTAGCAAGTTCAATGACAATGAATAACAAAGCAACTTTCCCCACAACAAGCCGGGCGACCACAATAGAGCCAACGGTCAACAAAGAAGCCGTTTGTCGCGAACCGCGATCCGCATCCCTGATAGAAGTGGTCGAAGTTCGAAGTTCGACCAAAAGAAGTACGAGTACCTCTTCCTCGCCCGCATCCGCCTCCGCAGTCCAAGATGGTCTCCGCCGCAAGGAAGACCCAATCGCCTCGTAAGAGGAGGCGAAAATCCACCACCACCGCCAAGACCGCAGACAACTGCACCTCCCAAGAAAGCGCCAAATATTCGTAACCTCTATCTCCTCGAGATAGTTCCCGCCAATGGCGCCGGACTCTCTAAGAGAGCCCGCCGAGGCGACGCCAACGCCCGGCAAAACAACCGCCTGCAAAAGAATCAATGGATGGGTTCGCTATGAGGCGGATCTAAGATCCGTGTTAACTCGACCGGTTCGAGATCGTAGCCGATTCCTACAAGTCGCGATAAATGAATGGGTCCGAGTCAAGCTGAATCGCTTCTACGCTTCAGAGCGTGATTCGAAGCGCCAAGGCCTCGCACAAGCTGACTTTAGTGCAAGAAGCCCGCGAAGTTGAAGAAGGAGGCGCCAAGAAGTCGTTAACAAGTCGGCTAGTTTGAAGCCCAAGTCCGCCGACGCTCAACTTCAATTTAACCCGCATCCAAGCTCAGCCGCCAAAGAAGCCAACTCTTCGCCTCCCGTGCTCAAATCGAAATTGTGAGCACCTCAACAAAGTTGTATCGACGCAAATTACCTTCGGTCTACATCCAAACTTTCGGCGGCTAACTCGCCATCACCGAAGCTTACCATCAAGGATCGCCTGGTCCGCTTAATGGAATCGCTGGTCACTCCTAATACGTGGGTCGCACCCACAAAGACAAAAGATTCCTACAACAGATACCGGATCGAAAGTCGGTCCGAGAGTCCACGACTTCACCCTCACACCGACAAAAGTCAAGGCGAAGTTACGGCAGCTTTTACTAAACAATCCGGCCCTCGAAGGAGACGCTTATCCGACGATGAGAGCGCTATACCCGAGATCGCGTCGACATACGGAAGATTGCTCCGACTCATGCCGACGAAGTTATACCACCGCATCGGGGTATGAAGAAATCTCAAGAGGCTCCCCTGCCAACACAGCCATGCTAATGCTCCAAGCTTATCAAAACAAGGTTTCTGAGTGTAATTGTTGTCAAGAAACCCGTAAAGACTCTCGGTCTTCCAGACTTAGCACCGACACGCCAAGACCTAGGTCAAGGCGATTCAGAAGGATGACATCCCGAGGATGAATTGCCGAGGTCACTAATAATATGACCGCAAAGAACCGCCGCCACGACTATTCCTAGCGACGCAACGGTTAACTCGCTTATGTCCGACTATCCGACGGTCCACCACGACAAACTTCGAGAGGGATACC
Organism: Asparagus setaceus; assembly: GCA_012295165.1. Taxonomy (NCBI): domain Eukaryota; kingdom Viridiplantae; phylum Streptophyta; class Magnoliopsida; order Asparagales; family Asparagaceae; genus Asparagus; species Asparagus setaceus. Next base: position 51,221,013 of record CM022701.1, read on the forward strand.
CGCGAGGATGATGCGTCGGATGTTGGCTCAAGAATTGCCTCCGATAATATCAGATCTAGCAAAGGGTGCCCTCAAGACACGCTTTATGATCGCATGCATCAAGTGGCTAAAATGCTAGACAAGCATTGAATAAGCAACGGAAAACTTCAAGTTGGAGATGGATATGGCCATGCACGATGAGAGAAATGCATGACCAACAGATCCAAGCCTTGACAAAACATCGAGGTGAATCGAAGTCAAGATCGACATTGACCAAGATGACAACATTCGCACTAGGAGGAAGCACAAGAGGATGATAACCTCCCGAACCACGCAACCGGGCATAATGTAGACGTTGTTGCTCATGAGAGCCAGAAGATCAAAGACCTCGAGAGCAAAATCAACTCTCGATTCCGCCAAGAGGTGAAGAAAACCGCATCCCTTGCCCATATCCTAGGGAGGGAATCAATCCCATACCCTAAAGTTTAACTTAATAAACTTCACCGCTTGACTCGAAGGGTTCACCAACTCAACACCTAATATACTTCAAGTCCCACTTGGGGTAATATCCAAAACGAGCCCCCGATGGTTCGGCCATTTGTTGGTACTTCATCACGCTTCGATTGGCACCGCCTCAAGCCGGAGCATTCATACCGGACGACATGGAGACCAAATTTTGCTAACTTTTTGACGATGATACGAGGTATCGATCGACATTGCCCGACGAGAAGCAAAAGATGGAGAAACGAGACGCCTTCGCCAAACGATTGCAACAAAGCAATGAATTGTCGGATCCCATCACGAGGAATTTATTCTCCAAACCCGCCACAATAATCCGCCCTGGATGTGCTTGAAGCAATGGGGACGCACCATCTATAACGTGGAAGGACTTGAAGGTTCGTGGAGAGCAAGCTTAAAGGTTCCTTAAGAGGAAGAAAGCGTAAAGAGGCCACCGGCAACAAACACCAACAAATAGAATTTTGTGTCACGTGGGCGTAGGTAAAGCCCCAAAGAAAGTCCAGACGCTTAATCAAACGCTCAAACCGCAACCACAACAGCAACAAACAACGTTAATCGCAGCCTCAATGGCATAAACAAACTCAAAATCGTAAACCTTCCTGCTCGAGGTTTCCCAAGACTTACTCGCTCAAAGACGAGGAGGTTCCGCATCTTCAATACCTACCTCGAGAACAATAAGATCCAGCTGCCCCCAATTGTGAACCAAGAGGAAGCAAAGAAGGTTACAGATCCTAAGTATCACGCTTACCACGTGGCGACATCATCCTACAAAGTTCTGCTACCATCTCAAGGACAAGATTCAAGCCTTGATCGATGTTGGAGTCATTACTCCAAAACCCTCTAAAGAAAAGAAGGTGGGAGCAAATGTAGTCTCTATAAGCCGGATCAGTTCCTTTGGATTGGTTTCAACCGACGCCGCCAGAAGGTAGGAATGAAGATGGTGAATGAAGATCCTCACGAACCTTGCGAAGGGCTCGTTACCACACATGGCGACAAGCGGAGAAATCCTTTGGGTCCACCCCGACTTGCCGGAAGACGATCATGGACTACATCCTCGGCCATAAAAGTCAAGGGAAAAGGCAAACTATGCCATGCCGCTTCAAAGAATTCCAGAAGGACGATGAAGAAGTGGCGACTTTCCGCTCAAGAAGAGCATGAAGTCTTTGCCACAAGGAGTGGACACAAATACACCTACAAGTATCCGGAGACTCTAAATTCAAGCGAAGATTTGTCCAGGCCCGGGGTGGCCACGACTCCTCTCACTCGTGCGAGAGAAAGGACAACGAGGCAGTTTGCTAAAGAAAAAGCGGTGAAGTAAAGGAGAAACAACCTCGGGTCCAGGAAGCTCAACTCGGCGGTCCGATTCGGTCGCCCGTTGTGAGGGATAGGCCGGAACATCGAGCTCTCCATACCACTTTGATGTCATGGCCCAATTGGCAAACATCCCGCTAGAATAACTCTCTACGAGTTGCTCCGATTGTCGAAGGAGACCCGGGAAGCATTACAAGAGGCTCTAGCTGATTCAGAAGTCTTTCTCACCCAGTTAAGCCGTCAGAAGAGTCGGCCCAACAATGCAACCTTATGGTGAAACACTCCCCGCATTACTTTTACAAAGGAGGATATGCGATGAGGAATTCAAGCACGATAGGCCGCTATACTTCACCGTATATTGGCTCTAGTGAAGTTAACCTGATCCAAGTCGATCCGGTTTCACAGGAGCATCATGCCCTGCGCCTCATGTATCACCTTGGAATCCCAAGAAGCTAGCATCAACAGCACGGTGATCTATGGATTTAACACCGGTGGGTCTGGCAGCTTGGTAAAATTCGGATAAAGTGCCAAATGGGGACTTAAAGTCCAAGTCACCGCTATGTGATTGACGCAGACTTCCTATAACTTATTCTTTGGAGTGACCTTGGATCCACAAGAACGCTATAGTCCCATCTACTCATCATCGTTTCAAATATGTAGACACTAATAACGAGGTCAAGATGGTGGTCGCGACAAACAACCGCTTAAGGGATGGAGAATTATTTCACCGATTTTCTCCTCTGTGTGAGTGCTGCGAATCATCGACCCAAGGCAGACGGTGAAGAAAATCGCGAAGCCGGGCTTGATTATAGTGGTGGTTTGGTTTTAAATGACATTGTACCCTTGTAATCAATCTTGACGATGAAGAATCGCCGATGAACATTGTAATTGGCAAATTGCCGATGAATCAATAAATGACGCATTTAGAGTACCCTTTGTCTTTGAATGATGTGATGGCGAGGTTTATACAACGATCGAGTTGCACTTACCAACTCTGGCCATCTTGCTTTACACAAAAGCGGTTTGAGACTCCTTTGGGACAACACTCGCCATCCCACTAAGATCAAGTAGTGAAAAGACTTGGTTTACGGAAAAGGAGATCACGGTTCCAGCGAATCATTTCTTAGAAGAAGATGAAGATGACAATGGCCTGTCCTTCAAATTTCACTCCGATCACGTAACTCCTTGAAAGCACCATCTCAGATACTGCACTGCTATCGATCTCGGCTTTCAATTTCTTTCCGCCCCGTTTCAACCATTGTTCTCCACTTCTTGAATGTCTCAACACCTCATTCTTATGCTTCGTAGTAAATCCAAGCATTGTTCATGAGGAAAATTAGAGAAAATGTAAAATTGGTCTATTCTATTTGAAGAATAATGGATACAATCTCTAATGCAATCTCTAACCGACTTAGATAAAAAGAAATTATAAATTCCTCGATCGGTTGCCCGATTTACAAAAGAGAGAAGGATCAACGGAGACTCTTCCCTTTATTTAATCTGGGTTCTTCACGTGGCGGTGGGAGCTTGAATCTTGTATCCCGCTGACGATCCGACCGCCTTGACTCGTGGGACGAGGTTGAAAAATAACTCGCAGAGCAAGTTTAGAACTCGCCGAAGTTAAGAACTCTTTGATAGAGTTGATTTTAGAAAAGGATCAGTAATCCTTTTAGCCAAGAATGGCGGAGAAGAACTTGCCGCAAGTTTGAAAACTGTATCGAGTTGAACTCTCTAGGAGAGTTGATGCCAAAGAAAGGAGGTTTGATCCTTTCTAAAAAAGGACACAGATCTTTGGTAAAGTCTTAATATCTTCAAATCCAACCGGTAGAAATCAATCTCCACCGTTCAGAATTAGGAATGACGAGTGTTGAGGCTGTCCTTCAAATTTCACTCCGATCAGACAACAGATGAAGGTCCGATCGTCACGCCAATCACAGCTGCGCAGGAGAAACCATTCTCTGCACAATTGGCTTCGGTAAAACCTCAATATCTCCAAATCCAACCGGTAGAAATCAATCTCCACCGTTCAGAATTAGGAATGACGAGTGTTGAGGCTGTCCTTCAAATTTCACTCCGATCACGTAACTCCTTGAAAGCACCATCTCAGATACTGCACTGCTATCGATCTCGGCTTTCAATTTCTTTCCGCCCCGTTTCAACCATTGTTCTCCACTTCTTGAATGTCTCAACACCTCATTCTTATGCTTCGTAGTAAATCCAAGCATTGTTCATGAGGAAAATTAGAGAAAATGTAAAATTGGTCTATTCTATTTGAAGAATAATGGATACAATCTCTAATGCAATCTCTCTAACCGACTTAGATAAAAAGAAATTATAAATTCCTCGATCGGTTGCCCGATTTACAAAAGAGAGAAGGATCAACGGAGACTCTTCCCTTTATTTAATCTGGGTTCTTCACGTGGCGGTGGGAGCTTGAATCTTGTATCCCGCTGACGATCCGACCGCCTTGACTCGGCTGAAATCTTTGGCGCCACGTACCAGCGAGCGATGACGAAAATTTTTCAGGATCATCTCCGGAAAATGGTCGAATGCTACGTCGACGACTTAGTCGTGAAAAGCCGTGACAAAGAAGATCACATCAAAGATCTTAGAACGGTATTCGAGCTCATACGAACTCATCAACTAAAGATGAACCCTGCCAAATCCTTCCTTGGGATGTCCAGTGGCAAGTTCCTTGGCTTCGTCGTCACCAACAAAGGAATCCATGTCGATCCTGATAAAGTGAAAGCGATTCAAGATTTACAACCTCCAAGAAATTTGAGGGAACTCAGGGGGTTACAAGGGCGATTGGCGTACATCCGACGGTTCATATCGAACATATCTGGGAAGTGCCAACCATTATCAAAGTTGAATAAGAAGGGCATGTCATTTATTTGGGACGACGCCTGCCAGAAGGCATTTGAAGAGATCAAATCGTATCTCGCTAAACCTCCTGTTCTTGTTGCACCGCGGTCGGGAAAACCGTTTCTTATTTACATCAAGGCAACAGATCACTCGTTAAGTGCCTTACTCGCGGGGCGGCGATGGCGGTCCGCGAGCAGTGTATTACGGCCAGAACATTAGTGGTCGCGAGTCTCGATACCCAATGGTCGAAGCGGTGCCTTGCATTAGTGTTCGCGATTCAAAATGCGGTGACTATTTAGTCCGACAGACGATTTATGTTATCTCTAACGAATCCGTCCGAATATTTATGACCCACCGCCTCAATGAGTTGGCGTTTGGCGAAATGGGCCTTGCTCTTGTCCCAATATGACTTGCACTTCAAGCGGCCAAAATCGGTCAAAGGACAAGCGATTTGCGATCTCTTGGTGCCAACCCGACAACGGACGCAGCTTGAGCTATATGATGATCTTCCTGATGAAGTCCACGGTCAACACTACATCAGCGCTGCCGCTGAAAAGTAGACTTGTTATTCATTGCTCGCTTGAACTTGTTTACGCCTTCGCTGGCCTACAACAAAATTCAAACAAAAGAAAATGCCTTTTATTTCAGCGCATAATGAAAACAAAAATTACAACTTCTTCCTGACCGACACCATTTGGTGTCCGGCGGACACCAATGGTGTCCGCCTTGACCGACACCATTTGGTGTCCGGCGGACACCAATGGTGTCCGCCTTGACCGACACCATTTGGTGTCCGGCGGACACCAATGGTGTCCGCCTTGACCGACACCATTTGGTGTCCGGCGGACACCAATGGTGTCCGCCTTGACCGACACCATTTGGTGTCCGGCGGACACCAATGGTGTCCGCCTTGACCGACACCATTTGGTGTCCGGCGGACACCAATGGTGTCCGCCTTGACCGACACCATTTGGTGTCCGGCGGACACCAATGGTGTCCGCCTTGACCGACACCATTTGGTGTCCGGCGGACACCAATGGTGTCCGCCTTGACCGACACCATTTGGTGTCCGGCGGACACCAATGGTGTCCGCCTTGACCGACACCATTTGGTGTCCGGCGGACACCAATGGTGTCCGCCTTGACCGACACCATTTGGTGTCCGGCGGACACCAATGGTGTCCGCCTTGACCGACACCATTTGGTGTCCGGCGGACACCAATGGTGTCCGCCTTGACCGACACCATTTGGTGTCCGGCGGACACCAATGGTGTCCGCCTTGACCGACACCATTTGGTGTCCGGCGGACACCAATGGTGTCCGCCTTGACCGACACCATTTGGTGTCCGGCGGACACCAATGGTGTCCGCCTTGACCGACACCATTTGGTGTCCGGCGGACACCAATGGTGTCCGCCTTGACCGACACCATTTGGTGTCCGGCGGACACCAATGGTGTCCGCCTTGACCGACACCATTTGGTGTCCGGCGGACACCAATGGTGTCCGCCTTGACCGACACCATTTGGTGTCCGGCGGACACCAATGGTGTCCGCCTTGACCGACACCATTTGGTGTCCGGCGGACACCAATGGTGTCCGCCTTGACCGACACCATTTGGTGTCCGGCGGACACCTATGGTGTCCGCCTTGACCGACACCATTTGGTGTCCGGCGGACACCAATGGTGTCCGCCTTGACCGACACCATTTGGTGTCCGGCGGACACCAATGGTGTCCGCCTTGACCGACACCATTTGGTGTCCGGCGGACACCAATGGTGTCCGCCTTGACCGACACCATTTGGTGTCCGGCGGACACCAATGGTGTCCGCCTTGACCGACACCATTTGGTGTCCGGCGGACACCATTTGGTGTCCGGCGGACACCAATGGTGTCCGCCTTGACCGACACCATTTGGTGTCCGGCGGACACCAATGGTGTCCGCCTTGACCGACACCATTTGGTGTCCGGCGGACACCAATGGTGTCCGCCTTGACCGACACCATTTGGTGTCCGGCGGACACCAATGGTGTCCGCCTTGACCGACACCATTTGGTGTCCGGCGGACACCAATGGTGTCCGCCTTGACCGACACCATTTGGTGTCCGGCGGACACCATTTGGTGTCCGGCGGACACCAATGGTGTCCGCCTTGACCGACACCATTTGGTGTCCGGCGGACACCAATGGTGTCCGCCTTGACCGACACCATTTGGTGTCCGGCGGACACCAATGGTGTCCGCCTTGACCGACACCATTTGGTGTCCGGCGGACACCAATGGTGTCCGCCTTGACCGACACCATTTGGTGTCCGGCGGACACCATTTGGTGTCCGGCCATTGTCGGACACCAAACGGTGTCCGGTTTCGCCGGACGCCGCTTTGGCTTCTCGGTTTGGTTTGGTTTTCGACTTTTCCGCGACGCCCATTCCGATCTTGTTGTCGCCGTTCTAAGTCCGCTTGGTTCACTTGATTGGTTTCATCCCGCCAACGGTTTAAGTGACGATCGGTCGATGTTCAACCGATTCGTTGACGCTCAACCGACGATCTCGCTGAAGCTTCGCTTGTTGATTCATTCCATAACACGTAGCTCGTTGATTCGCACGCCTTTGCTGACCCACTTCATGAGTTCGCTACCGCTTTACGCTGCTATGCGGCCGGTTTGTCGAATGGATCGCCGGTTGTCAACCCACCGCTACGAAGTCTTGCTCGGTATTGACAAGCAATTTTTATGCCTACAGATATTCTTCCTGAACTTCTCGATAAATTAGGAAACAGCTTTATACTCATAATCCTAGTTGGAGTAGGATTAGGCGACGCTGATTGGCGCGGCGATCTTACGTGGATCCGAACCGCTGATCGGTGAATCCTTCGCCGACGACGCCGGTTGGCGCCGCCATCAGATACTCCTCGCTGGAGTGTATTCATCCACGGTGGAAGGTATTCTTCCCGATTTGTTCCATCCTCAATTGCCGAGTGGGGAGTTCTTTCAAGGTAGAGCTGTTCGTGCCCATATAAGTCTCTAATTCATTAACTTTTTCCACAGCCGAGGAAATTGAAGATTATCGAAGTTATCCCCGAGAATATTTTTGTGAAAATATTCTTCCTGAACTTCTCGATAAATTAGGAAACAGCTTTATACCG